>CP099851.1:19491899-19526899 GCA_030062745.1 Capitulum mitella | reverse complement strand
ATTTTGATTCCGATTCCGATTCCCAATCCTATTGCCAGTTGCATTCTGTTTCTAATGTTACTTTTTATTCGGATTTCGCAAACAGATACAGATACGGATACCGATACCGATACAGATACCGATACCGATACCGGTACCGATACCGATACCGGTACCGATACCGATACAGATACCGATACCGATACAGATACCGATACAGATACAGTATCTGTACAGTGTATATCGCATTCGCATTCGTACTGATTCAAACTCGGATTCTGATTTCGATTCCGATTCCGATTCCGATTCCGATTCCTATTTTGATTCCGATTCCAAATCCCAGTTTTCAGTTTCGATTCCGATTTGGAATCCCATTGCGATTTCCATTCTGATTCAAATGCTACTTTTTCTATTTTGATTCCGATTCCGATTTCCAATCCCAGTTTTCAGTTTCGATTCCGATTTGGAATCCCATTGCGCCTTCCATTCTGATTCTAATGCTCCTTTTTCTATTTTGATTCCGATTCCGATTTCCAATCCCAGTTTTCAGTTTCGATTCCGATTTGGAATCCCATTGCCATTTCCATTCTGATTCTAATGCTACTTTTTCTATTTTGATTCCGATTCCGATTTCCAATCCCAGTTTTCAGTTTCGATTCCGATTTGGAATCCCATTGCGATGTCCATTCTGATTCTAATGCTACTTTTTATTCGGATTTCGCAAACAGATACAGATACAGATACGGATACTGATACAGATACATATACAGATACATATACAGATACATATACAGATACATATACAGATACATATACAGATACATATACATATACATATACATATACATATACATATACATATACAGATACAGATACAGTATCTGTATACATATAACGATACGGATTTTCATTCGCATTTGCATTCGTACTGATTCAAACACGGAGTCTGTAAAAGCGAAAAAAGGAGCGAGTCTGTAAAAAGTACGTAAAAACCAACGTCGCTTGCCTCAATAAAACACAGCGCCTTGCCAATAGCAACGAGTTCCGACGTATAAACCGATGCATGGGGTGGCAAAGTAAATGGCCAGCGTGTCAGGGCCACACACGGCCCACATCAGCCTCCGTCCTCGATCCATCGGTGAAAGCAGTCATATGGCTATCTAGGATGCCATGTGCTCCAGTGCTCTGCACCGTAAATCCTCCGGGGCCACGTCGCGCTTCCGGTTCTCAGCCAAAGACACGTCGACCACAGGCGACACCAGTTCCCAGGCAGGTATGTCTAGATCGAGGAACGCCCCACGGATCTCAGTCGCACACCGCTCTCAATTAACAGGTCATAGACTCTCACACAGAAAGGAGTGGCTTTCAGAGATCGTCCGGTGCGAAATATGGCTATTGTGCTGGGAGAAAACACCGCCTCATATGTCGCGTGGTCGGGGAACTGAGCTAACTTGCATGCATACCGCAGCCCGAGCACCTTCCGTGGTTTCCTACACGATCACGGAAAAAACGGTCATCTAAGTAGTTCTGTAAAAAGACGCCCGTACGACCACGAATACCTTGCCCAAAAGCCTTTACGAGAATGCCGTGTCGCCACGTCGTGTCGTATGCACCCTCGATGTCAAAAAACACATCTCCCACATGACGTCGTTCCTGAAAAGCAACACGCACTCTAAACTCTACTAGTGTTAGTGTTAGTGTTAGTGTAGTTGTGTTGTTAGTGTTAGTGTACTCTAAACTCTACTCGTGTCTAGGGCTAAAAGGTGGTCCACAGTTCACTACGGTTTTTCCGGAGACCGCACTGAGCATTGTCAAACACGTTGTTTTTCTCTTGAAAACCAAGTCAGGCGGAGGTTCTTCTCCAAAAAAGGCCATCTTCTCCAAAAGTTTGCACAAGGAAGATGTCAAAGATATGGGACGATAATCAAGAGGGTTTAAACCGCTCTTGCCAGGCTTGCACAGTGCGATGACGATGGCCTCTCGCCAGGCCAACGGGAACTCGCAACGGGTCCAAATCGCACTGAACATAGTCAACAATGTCTCAACCGCGCAATGTGGAAGGTGTCTAAGCATATCGTTATGCACTTCGTCTGGGCCTTACGACACACTGCGTAGGGACGATATTGCTGACCTGAGTTCAGCCATTGTGAACGCTTCGTTATACGAGTGCCGCTCAGAGGTATAAAAGTTCACTGGCGACGGCTCACAGCGCGGGCCGCCGAGCCGTGCTCGCCCGGAAGAAAATGCTGTTCAGCCACGTGGCGGACGCCGTCCGCAGCGTCCACGCCGACTGGACGACGCGACTGCAGAAGTGCTGCAGGTCTTTCATCAGCCCGAGGCTGTTGAACGGCTAAGCCCTCAGCACGTTTGCAGTCGCGCCGAACACCTGTCGGCAGAAACACGACGTCTCGGAAAACGGTCGCGGTCCGGCGCACAGACAGTCACGCGGACACTACTGTTCACACGGGCACATCCAATGCGGAGTCGCGCGGACAGTTCTCGTCGTCGGCCGATTGTCGTGCCGTGCGAAGAATTGAATGCAACTGTACTTCCCCGCTGCCGCGGCGGTCGACTCACCGCTGCGGTAGACGTCCGATTACAAACGATGTGGAACCAGTCGTCGTCGCCGCCGGGGACGTCGGCCACCTGCTGCTGCTGGTGGTGGTACTGAAAACGAGGTGCCGCGCGCGGAATGCGTAACGACTCGTCTCGCGCGCGCGCGCGGACACTGCCGGCCGTCTGTCCGCAAATGGGCTGGCTCGAGTGCAGAGGCTCGACGGCATCTTTTCGTCACGCGGCCAGTCATCTGTGCCAAAAGCTTGTCGCCAAGCGCGAGACCATTACCACCGCCGACAGGTGTGCGTGCAGCCCACCGTGCCGGTATGCCGGAACAGGTCGTTGTCGGCGCTGTCCAGCCGCAGCGACGCCGCGAGGAGGCGTTCAGGCAGCAGCTCGCCGGGCAACTGCGCCTCGTCCTCCAGCTCCTGTGCACGGCGCCCGATCTGAATCGATTCCTGCCAACACGCGCCGGTCGTCAGCCGCCTCCTCACGGACGACCAAATAGCTCACGGAGCAGCTGCGCGAGGCACGGCACAAGGCGCACTGTGGCACGTGCGTGTCGGCACGTGCCATCGGAACAAATGCCACGCAAAACTATTGGCGATTCGTAGACAACAGGACGAGCCAAAACGGCAGCAGACGTGCTCTCTCACGTTGATGCCATCGATGGCTTCCTCGAACACAGGAGAGAAGAGTCGCCTGGCCGCTGACTCAGTCATGGCTCGCAGGCACTGCAGCGCACGTGAAGATTGGCGCGTCACAGTTCACAGTCACCTTCCGCGGGACCACCTGACTGCTGAGGTCTCACACGGCCACAGAAGGTATCCATCTCTGCATGGCCTACCCAATGAAGAAGGTGAAGTAACAAATAAAATATGCTTATTTTAAAAATAATACTCCCCAGGAGGGAAACTAAAACATTATTATGTTATAGATATTCAAAGTGCATGAAGTGACGTCATTTAGGCAGGGCGACCCCATCCATATCTTCGAAACTTGTACCATTTGTCAAGTTAATTACCCTTATGATAAAACTAGTCCTTTTTAACCCTATTCCCGGAGGGCTAGACGGTATGGCCGATTCCCGGCAGGGGGGGCGGATTCGGCCCCCCCTGAGATCTCGAGAACTACTTATCCGATTTCATCGCAACAAACGGCAATCGATTTGCCGTGACGTGAACTACATTTTTATAAAAAGAAATTTTCAAAATTTTGAAATTTGTGGATACAGGGGGGCAAAAATGTCAAAATGAGGGGTACTTTTTGACTTCTTATAACTCCGTTGTTTATGGACCGATTTCGGATGAAACTGGCATCAATCGAGAGATTATGAATAGGGCTTTTACCATGGGTATGCAAATTTGAAATTTTGAGAAAATTCATGGGCGTTCACAGGGTTTGAAAAATAGGGGGATTAGTTTTCCAATAACGGAATGAACAAAAGACGCCAAAACACTTTTTTAGCTTCTGCTAGTCATGTTATGCTAAAGAAGTACAAATCGCATTACAATGTTTGTATAATGTTAGCATAGGCGGTGCCAGGGACATAAAAAAGGGGGAACTGTCATGGTCACACGTTTCTCAGATCAACTTGTGACCTTTGACCTTAAATGACCTCCAGTGACCTTGGGGTCACCTGGAATGATGTCGTGTGCATTCAATATTATCTGTAAACGTTTTTAATCGATGAAATTCACTATTCCAAAAAATTCATTTTTTGGCTTTTGCGATATAGGGTACGTGCACTGACATTTTAGGTCATAGCTCCGTGACCTGACCTGATATCAAGCTGAAACTTGGTACACAAGTAGAGGGCATCTTTCTACGTCATATATATTCCGGGTTTGGCATTTGAAAAAACGGCGCCGAAATTATTGCGAAAAAACAAATTTTGACTTTTGACCTTGACCTGACCTTGTAAAGTGACCTCAGATAAACAAAATTGCATATGCACATTGCCCAACTATTTAGCTATATATTCATATAAAGTTTTAAGTTCTATCTTAAAAACTCTGTTTTTGGCAGACATTTTCCTTTTACCCTCAACATGGCCAAAAATGACCTGAGGTGCCTCCCAAAAACGTTGCCTGGCTCCGCCCCTGAGCAAAACAGAATTTCGAAATTTTGTCACGGCGCGTAGAAGGAATAGCTAGGAAAAGTCACCAAGTTTCGTGAAGCTGCGTCAAAAAGCCCGGAATTGGCAAGCAAAAAACCCGAGGGGGGGCGGATTCCGCCCCCCTCCTGCCGGGAATAGGGTTAAAGGGACATTCAAGAATTTCCTAGTTATTATATTGAAAGTTCAAGGTCACAGACCACGCTTCCTTCACTCATTTGTGCCTACATGACCTTTATTTTCCTTATTTCACAATCCTGCAAGTAATATGGAAATATCACCAAGAAAATATTGGTAAAATTTCATTCATCGACAACATCTTTGCAATAATTTCATTTGTGTTTTAGAATATGCAATATTTTCATTTGTTTTTTGAATGTGCGGCGCGCGTTCTTGCCGCCATGTCTGTGTCCACAGATTGGGGGTACGTTGATCATAAATATGCGATCACAAACCGCTGGGCGGATCAACTTACCTACGCTGGTTCGAAGAAATAGCTAAAGGAGAAGGCAAAAGTAACAAGGGAATAAAGAGGTAGGGATAAGCCCTAAAAACAATCGACAGTCAGTCAAAAGTCAGGGCTGGTGAGATTACGGAAGAAGGAAAGACAAAAAAAGCCAAAGAAAGGTCAAGTTCCTTTCACGAACCACTCTTAACTGCACCAAAGCACCACCATCCACAATCCATTAACGCCCGCTACGAGCTCACGAGGCCAAGTGACATTGGTCTGGAAGGTCCAGTTTGAGATTGACTCAGGCCAAGGTTGGGTCAAGGTCAGCAATTAGAGATGAAAATTATACCTTCGTTTATGAAAAGAAACATTGGAAAGTTAAACCAAAGTTTGAGTTAATTATTTTAACGATTACCTTACTCACTGTTCTGCCTTGAAAACCGAAAATTTTGCTTTTGTTGTACCATATGTTTCTCTAAATAGATGGACAAAAACATACAAATGCGACGCGCCTCCCAACCCACCACTAAACTACCGCCATTACAAGTCTAGCTTGTTGGGACGCCTGATGTTTCTGCCACTTCTTGTCTGTTTTTCCACGTACGTGCTATGGTAGTCCAAAGCTCTGGAATACTTGTGGCATGGGAAAATCGCGGCTATGGATGAGGTGAGGAAAACTTTGGGTTATATTACATATCAGCACCGCTTTCGCGACAAATGTTGCTCATATAAGACGAAGACTCCGCGTACCACCGATTGTTATTGGACGACTGGCTGTGACGTCAGCAGGCAATAATCAGCTGATCTGTTGTGTCATTGTCGGTAATTAGATATAGAGGTGGTGTATTACAGATGGAAAGTGAATGTTGTTTGTTATGTGAATACTGTTTTCCGCCATAATGGCATGTCCAATACGGGAAAAACGTTGGGAACAGGGGGTTTTGGGTGGGGTTATTTTTCTATATCGCAACAGGGGGCTTTAGAGAGTTTTTTTCGTATCGGACCAGTGACTGCTAACGGTGTTATCGGTGGCTAGGCGGTGGCCGTGCTATGTGTGAATGCTGTGTTCAACGATATTGGTACGTCCAATACGGGATAAACGCTGGGAACGGGGGGTTTGGGTGGGGTTAATTTTGTATATCGAGACAGGGGCTTTTCCGGACTGGTGCTCGACCTGATGCCTTTATGTGAAGTGGATGGGGACCCTGTGCGCGCAGGTCCCCATCCCGAGTGCCGTTCAGACAGCCGGCCGGCTGCAGATCCTCACCCTCCTCCGGCCATCCTGGGGTATGAGCGCCGGGTCACCACTGGTCCTGCCGTGACTCCAGAGCGCCAGAGGCTGCGACGCCTGCCTCTCACGATCCGAGAGAAGGTTAGTGAGCACCTTCGGCAGCGGAAGAGGGCAGGGGCCATTGAGAAGCGTCACCCGAGTCCAGGGGTTTCTCCGATCGCAGCAGGTGGGAAACGAGATGGTTCAGTACGGCTCTGTTTGGGCCTCAGGCAGGTAAATCGGGCGGTAGTCACCGATGGATATCAGATATCAGATATGGATATCAGATCCCTCGTATGAAAAAAAGAAGAAGGCGTTTTTTTCGCCACCACAAAACCGCTTTCTGTAAAGCTGTCTGCATTTGCGCGACCCACACCATTGAAAGTCTTGGTTTTGGCCAAGTTCAGACACCGGCAAAATAAGGCCAATAGCGGAATATTGCCGTTTGTTCAGTTGGCTTCATGCCTAGAATAATGGTCGTCATTGAAGCCATGCCGGTGGCGCCCGACAGTTAGGAACTTTCTCGGTTCTGCCAACTGAGTTGTGATGGATCCGCCTTTCTGTACGGTACTTATTTAAGTACCCGTATGCGGCAGACGATTGCCGTTCTTCAGCGCTTTGCTGCATGCGCGCACAAACCTCTGACGCACGAAGCCAGTTTTCGTTCCACTAAGCGATGGCAGTCAGTTTGGTAGTTTGACTCGGCTAGACATTTTTACCTCGTCCTGTTTTCCTCTCCCCTTCCATTGTAAATGGCCAGACCTGTGGTACGGAGCCAAAGCAGGAGCTCTGTCATTATTTGCAACTTGGTGATGACAAAATGCATGGAAGAAATTAGACAGTTCCGTAGCATAACATGTCAACCCACTGCCACGTGTATAATGGGACAGACCGCACACCGCAGCGCCGGAGGCAGGGCCGTGACCTCGGTACAAAGTCACCGGTAGCCTGAGGTCCGCCGAGCCTAGGGCGATCGGCACGGCGTGACGTGACGTCACGAACGGCACGATAAGGCTCGCCTCAGGCAGGGGACCCATGTTGCCCGTTGAAATGGCGATCACACATACACGCCGTGGCTGTGGTGGTGGGTCGTGGCGACCACAGGATATGCACAACCGCCGGCCATCTCACATTGCCGGGTGAGATGGTGATGCGTAGTTTCTCAGTGGACGGCACGAGCAGTTAGTGCGATAGGCAGCAAATGATGCAGGCTGCAATGATGACCTTGCAGGTGGTGTCCGCGTCCGCCGAGATGGCAGCGTCCTTGTTCCAGACGTGCTTGAACATCAGCAAAATCGGTCGCCCAAACCATTTCAAACTGCACATAAAAAAATGAGATTGGTGAGGAAGGAATAACCTGGCTTCAGAGAGTCCTTTCATATTATACACTGTGACATGCCGGCCAAGCTTTTCAAGCCTTGTCAACATCCATCTGCGTAAACGCACTGGCAGTAGGAAAAGTAGGGCGAATGCCAAGGCAACTAAAACCGAGCACACCAGATTTCCAGGATGATTGAAAATGATGAAGAAATTGTTGGACATGCATTGCTTTTTGGCATACTGAACTCGGAATAAGGTGAAGTCTGCGTAATTTCGCTTAGTCAAATACGTAGTGTAATAAATAAAGAAGCAGAATGAATGAGTAAACGGTATAAACATGAAAAAACTATTTCGGGCGCAGTCGAATGATGTTCATCTTCTCCAAATTTGGGACGATATCGGGTGTCCCTACCAGACGGCCTGTGCTGGGTCCATGTTGTACTGAGGCCTTAATGGAGTGCAAAATTTAAACGGAGAATGTCAATGGTCGCGATCCGGTCAAAGAGATCCGTTTTTTTTTAAGTCAAAGGCACATGTTTGCTTAAGCTTTGCGGAGATTCACAAATCTGTGATAAGGTGAAGTTTGTATACTTCCCATCCCAAATCAGTAAATGTATTGAGAATGGTCCTCGCTTGGATCATGAGGTTTTGCTGCAGTCACTGACCTTTTTGTCATAATCGTGTTCCGAGAATCATGCGTCTTCCATCAGTAATACATTTTCAGAACGACTAAGACATAACAGCCAAAAATGCAATGAATAAAAATAACAGACGACCATACAAACACGAACAGTGACTCGTACGTGAACGTACGTTGAGAGATTCAAATTGATCTGCACCATTTGAAGTTGTGATGTTTTTTTGGCTGCGCGCTGCGCGGTTTAAAGGCCGGCTAACGACAAAGGTCAAAGGTCCAAAGTGCCAAAGGTCCCCGGTACCGCCAGACCCGTCCGGGAACCTTGCATAGCCGGAGGGTTCGCACTCGACCTCTCGGGGTGGAAAGTTCAGCCTCGGCGAAACACCAGCCCATCGCCGGCGGCTCTTTCACCGGCTGACCGAGCTGGACAGGTCATTTCGGGTACAGTTCTGAAGCGTCATACCAGTGTCGGTTCCGTGGCTGTCTGGAGGCTCCTCAGTCCTTGGAACGCCATCGATTTGTTAATAATTTAGCAGGTAAGAAACGGTGCCCTTCATGAATAGCGGATAAATTACAAATTGGAAGTGATCCTACTACAACAGCAATTAACGATTCAGGTGTAAGGTGCACGGCATATGCTTAATTTATGGTATGGTACACCTTTCACTGACTGTCATAGTTTAATGTTAATCTACGTAAGTTAAAATAACCGCAACCTTCATGCATGTGATTTGCCCTTGTGCGCTCGACAGTGCTGTTCGGAGCATTGCAAACATCAACGTGAAACTACCCGTCTAATGGATATTATGGCATTTAATTGCGCCGTATTACTACCAATTCATGCGGTTTAGTCTGTCGTCGCTCCATGATGGCTGCGGTTATTTGGGAACGTGTCTGAGTGTTGCAGAACACAGAGGGTTGCTTGGTGATTTGGCTGGCGTATGCTTACGTAGGTGTTGTCTTATCTGACTTGTTTCCGGCAGTGATCTACGATGGAGTCTTCCGCGATGAACGTCTTTACTGGTGCGTAGTATTGGTCTGGATGCGTAAAGGGAACTGAGGTGGGCCAACAACCTACAGCGGACTTCCCATCAATCTGGCATGACTCTTTTACTAAGCTAAGTAAACTGAATGTGTCTTGAGAGGCCTATGCGACAACACAAAATACAGCCCGAGATGCTTGTAATAATGTGCCTGTCGTCGCACCTATGCTGAGTCCATTGTGTCCAGTATTCCGGGCACTCTCTCCCAGGCACCTGAGACGTAATACGGCTTGCTAACTGAACAGCGGACTTGAATAGTATCGTGTTCATGCAGTTAGTTTTGCCTAGGGCAGCATGGAGGCGCACTTTTCTAGTGGGTAGTCTTGATGCTTTCTTAACTTCAACACTAAGCAAAATTTGCTGGTCCTCCCCATTTCAGTACATTAGCAGTGGAGTTCTTGGCTATTTGGAACATGTGGTTCGCTTACTAAAGGAAACCTTCCGCCTTGGTAGACATTTCATATAGAGTTTGCTGATCTACGCATGAGTTTCAACTCCTGCCTGTTGTGTGTCTACATTTGATTAACATGTCTTGTACATTTTCGTTGATTGTAAATTAAGTGTAAAATTAGCATTGATAAAAATTAAGTGTAAATCTAACTTTAGGCAAGCTGATTCCAGACACTGGCATTGTTTCAAAATCGTATAATTTTCATTCTGTGGAAGGCATGTCACAAACTACCAATAACAAAATTACTACACTAGACAAGCTAGGACGTGCCTTTTTATCACTACTTCTTAATAAATTTAGCCCGTACGTGATGGAAGTGTGTGGCATTGGGATCAGAGCCCAGCTGAGCAAACTAAGCAGGCTTGTTGCTCGACCCTGACCCCGCCACCTAAATGTTGCCATATATGGAGTAATTTTACATGTGTTGCAAGCCAGATGGCGCTGGAGGATCTTTATCCTGCCGTGCAACTCCATAGCACGGCCGCCCCGTGCCTCGCTGACCTTCTCTGTACAATTGCCCGTTCTGGGACTGGTTTTGTGTAAATGATTGGAGTGGGGACCGATGGCTTGGCAACCTAATCTTTACACAAATGGATATTTCTTGTCGGATTTAGCCCGCTTTATTCTGGCGATGACATTTTAATTTGAGTTTTGTTAACCATTCATTAAAAAGAAACATGTTGGAAATTATTGGGGTGGGTGCAAAACCGAACTTTGAGGGGCAAAGATCCATATGGGGCGCGTAGTCCCTGCAAAAAATGTAAATAGATACCTGTAAGACGAGCCATGTCTGGGAAAGATACGCCTGTATAACGGTTGGTATTTGAGTACATTTTATGGTACTGCTCAGAGGCTGCACAACAAATGTTGAACATACTGCCAATAGTTCTATCCGGCAGATTGCTTCTATGATGGTGATTCAGCCACCGTACAGTTTGCTGCCGTTTTGTTCTCTTTTGTCTCCTGCCGTCTTGGTGATCCCGGGTCGTTTCGGCACTGCTTTAGTTTCTGTCTAAATTACCTGTTTGTTTGTTTCTTTTGCTCAAGCTGCTGACGCTGTGTACACTGATCTATACACAATGTTACATGAGCATCCGGGCTACCCTGTTAACCCGGCATCGCCTATGGGAATAGGGGTGTCAAAAAGGGCAAACCTCTGTTTTGGGAGAATGAGATACGAACCGTGAGAGCCAGCCCAACCGAATTTTTGGTAACTGTCGGCCATCAATTTTACATACTCTTGACATGAAAACCATTTCCATGGTACGTCAAGTCGTGGAGATGACGTCATTAGTAAGCCAATGCATGCATGTTTACGTCTCTGCAGATGGCGGTTTGGACATGCTTCGTTCGTTGATATTCGTGATTATAATGCATAGATTATTTGGTTTAACGAAGGACACGGTCCTTAAAAGAATATACAACCGTTTGATGTCAGCATTAAAGGCTAAATAGAGGCATTAGGCTAGAGCACAGGGCTAGAACACATTCATAATTGGACTTGCTTTGCAGTGTGGGCTACAGAAGTGGTTGCAGCTGAGTTCCCAATCGTCATGCCAGGAATGTAAATCTTTATGCGCCGTTTCGCAAGGCTGGCCAAATGCAGCGTGAGGTCATGTCAGGTCACGTCACGAGGTGGATGTAAAAAGGAGATGCAATAGAACATTGTCTGTGGAAGATCGCTCACTAAACAAGTTCATGTTTCGTCTAAATGATCCTGCATAGATCATCGCAGATTACTTAACGTTATTTTGGCATCTTGAAATCATTACGTCCTTACGCACTCAGAGCAGCAGAGCAATTTTTTCCTTGTCAGAAAAAAAGAAAATGACTATTTCTCCTGACCTGGTTTAATGCAGAGGTGATCACGAGATGTCATTTACCTACTTTGACGCGGCTCAGAAGTGACACCTGACAGTGACATGACAAGTGACAGTGACACCTTTCAGAAAGAGTAATGCAAACTTACCTGACCTGGCGAAAATGACTGTCTGCATGCAAGATAAGAAATGCAAAACTGCTCACCAGAAGGTTTCAGTTCAGTACTTGTGACGTTTCTCGCAACGGCTGCGAGTAGTTATCGATCTTTGGCTGGTAAAGTAAGATTGGCAGGTAAAGGACATTTTGTCTGACCGAGCTTGACCTTGACATTTTGCATTTTGCAAATTAGGACATCCTGCTGATGCAGAAGATAGTGACGTTTCGTATGATACTCAGTTGAAGGCTAGTGCCATTATTGCCCATGATGTACGAACGTGCGTCAGTTTTTTTCGGACGTCGTGTGATTAGTTTTACGCGATCTGCGACATCAGTCAAGTGGCCATGGCCAACAAAGTAAATAGGGCCGGAAAGTATGACCAACAATCGCAGTCTGTGGATCAATGATGCCCTCCCCCCGATAGCCTCAGTTTTATGTTGATATGGCAGTTTCTGTTTTGGCAATCCATCAGATGTAGATTGAGCATGTACAGAGTATATATATATATATATATATATATATATATATATATATATATATATCATTAGGCACAGGCAGCTGCCAGTGCTTAATAATGCATATAGACTTTGGGGTCTTCTTGTGAGTTCATTTATGATATGTTTCATACATAAGTTTTTGATTTCATGCATCCATTCCTAAAACACAGAAAACTCACTCTATAAGCTGCAGTTTTATGTTAGGTATGCGCCCTGAATCAAGATATGATGGATCATTATTCCAATACTTACAGAAGGTTTCCTGTCACTGCATAGCTGCAACCATTCACTCATTTTGTTGTTTTACGCCATGCAGGATTTAGAGCATCATGCCAAACGTGACAGTTTCTGTCCATCCAAGCTCATCATGGAGTCGAGGGCTGGAGATTCCTCTTTTGGAATCTCCCTGCTACCTAGGGACTGGAGGGCACGTGCGGCTACGGAGCTACGGATGTACGTGGTGCACGTGCGGCTACGGGAGCCGCGGTGGCTGCCGCAACTTCCCGTGGTCAGGAACGTCGGCTTGCCCTGCCAGGCGTATCTGGAGTTGAGGCAGGAGTGGTACAGTCAGTCATGTGAGTATGTCTGACAAGATTATTTCTGTCAAGTTGGGAGCAGGGGAAGGGGTGGTGAAGATGCGAACGGGATACCTTGAGGTGTCTGGGACGCATCGGAGTGCTCTTTTGTACAGGGGCAGTAGGGTTGTTGCGAAAACTTAAGCGTCCTCTTCCCCACCTTACTTTGCGTGCTGCTGCCCCTGGTGGCAAAAAGTAGCGTTTTTGTTGCGATGGCTCCACAGGCGGGGAAGCCAGTTTCGATTTGTTGTCGCCATTCGTTGCCCGTTCGGCTGTTGCCGACCTGACCGCCCTGGGGCGAGGCCGCTGCCCCCCCCCCCCAGGCGCCCGTCTGGCGGCTGGAACATGGCACGGTCGGCGGCAGGATGAACCGGGCCGCCGCACCGTCGGATGTGCAGGCCACCCTGGTCCGAGGGACGACGGGGCCGGACGTTGGGAGGCATCTGCGGGTTCCGCCCGAACGGTTTCTGTTTCGCTGGCGGCGGCGGCACTTTGACCGCTCTGCTAGTGGCACTACTAGCTCTACAAGACTACTTCTAGTGGCCAGTGCGCCGGAACGACAGTGAGATATTTCGATGGCGGGAGTGGTCTAGATGTAATTATTCGTTATGAATTGCAACTTGTGCGTACTGACAATAACCAGCGTGGTAGATCATCATGTGGGATAATGCATTCGCTGCAGGCACAGATTTGTATGAGAAGTGCATCTTTGCTGTAGGGCAGAATAAGACTTGGCACGCAGCCTGAACCAGGTGGGTCACACAGGCATGGACGGGTCCTCCTGCGTACCAATTAATGGGTAGGGGAACTTGAAAAAGAAAGGAAGTGGCAAACTTTGGTTTGCGGCATTTTCTTCCACTGCGAAACAGTCAGACGGTGCGTGACGTAAAATCCCGGATGTCGAGGCGATGTCGGCTCTGGGTGACGTTGGTTGCCCGGTCGTGTTGCAGACGATGCCGGCCGAGGTGCTGGAGCAGGAGGCGACGCAGACCTCCTACAACCTCACCACGTGCTGCTCGCTGGCTGAAATGAGCCCCGCCTGCATGAGGCTCTGCCATTACGACGCCCGCATGTCCACCATGATGGGGCTGGCGCACATTTGCGCTCCGGAGTACCACAAGGTAAGGACGACCTGCGGACGTGAACATGGAACGTAACGCAGATCCGCGCCCCTGGACACTGCAGGCTCATCATTGCCACAGTAATGGAAGGGAAAGTACGTCTGCAAGTCATGATATACATGATATACATGATAAGGGAGGGATCTTGAGCATCACATGTTTCGGCTAACGTGACGGGAAGATTTAACGGACGCATTCTCACACCGGAATGATGCGAGGTATCTCGTGCATCACACTCTCCAGGACAAAGCAGCGCCACAAATGAATATGGGCATTTTTTCTCAGTTTCGGTCCAGTTTCAGTTTGTGTATTCAAACGCCCTTCCTCAGGACGCTGCTGTGACGGATGCATATGTGTGCGTTTCATCTGACAGCTGTTTCCTTAACGTGTTCTCCCCTGCCTCACTTTTTTGACTCCACTGACCCTTCCGACCCCGTGGCCCGTGTGAGCCATCGGGCCCTTCTGACCCCCGTCGCCCGTCTGAGCCATCGGGCCCTTGTGACCCCCGTGGCCCGTCTGAGCCATCGGGCCCTTCTGAACCCTGTGGCCCGTCTGAGCCATCGGGCCCCTCTGACCCCTGTGGCCTGTCTGAATCATTTGAAACCCTCTCCGACTCTCCGACTCCCTAAATCTCTCTGGCTCTCCGAAAAACTCTCTGACTTTCTGAAATCCTCTGGCTTTCTGACTCCCTGAAGCCCTCTGACTCTCCGACCTTCTGAACCCCTCTCCGACTCCCTGATTCCCGCTCTGACTCTCTGACTCGCCTGTGGGCAGCTGCTGCGGTGCTCGGCCGGCGGCCGGGACCACACGGCCTGCCGCCGCCGCGGCGTGCCCGACTGTGCCGTGCCTGCCGGCCTGCCGCGGCGAGGGCGCGCTCGGCGCCGCCTGCTCGCCCTTCATCGGCAACCTGTGGCAGTGCTTCGAGGAGGGCGCCGGCCTGCTGCCGCCGCCCGTGACTGCGCTGCACGCCAGCGGCGTCACGGACAGCAGCGTGACGCTCATCTGGGAGGAAGCGGAGCAGAACGTTACGTCTTTCCAGGTGAGCGGCCGCCGCGTGACGTTGCGGTGGGAGTGTGACGCGTGAGAAAACTGCAGTTTGGGCACCCCGGCGAGCATTGTGCGGTCCGGAAGAGCGCATAGTCGCTCCGTCACGTTTCTTGGTGGCAGGACCGAGAGAAACGTTTGATGGACATAGCGTTTCTCGGTGTCCTTGACTTGCGCTGTACGTTTGCCCTGGTGCCTGCTAACTCCGCAGCAGAGCCGTGGATTCACCGTTGACTGCCACCGATGACAGTATTGGCCTTCTCCTTCTTGGTCGTGTTTTCAGTGTCCGGTCATGATTGTTAGGCTGCCTGCGCGACTGTTCTCACTCTCGGCTCTCGATTTTGATTATTGTCTGTCTGCTGGCGGCGTTGTCTGCTCTGTCTGCTCCAGTCTGCGTGTCCAGCCGCTGACGGCAGTATGTTATTTGCCTGCTTCAGGTCCGCTACGGTCTGGTTGACTCTGTCACCCGTCAGGACCTCGGCATGGACGCGTTGGACCAGGTAACGATGATACGCAAGACGTGTCGGAGATACTGATCGCAGTTTTTTTTTTTTGTATCGCTTTACAAAGTCACCAAGAGAGGAGTGGCCTGCTGGGAGTACGGCTTATATCGGGATGGCACATATCACTGGAGCAGCTTAGTGGAACACGTCAAAATATTGGGAGCACACATTTTAAAATATATTTCCCCTTCCGATGCCATAAACGTAACGTTTGTTTGCACAAAAACCAGTGACATCTGCCGCTTCTGACGCGCACTTCTCTACTGCTGCCGCCACTGATTTGAAGTAGCGGACAGAGTGTGCATGAAATGAAACACATTTGCACCCGCGGGCCCTTGGCGGTTACGTTTGCGTACCGCGTTCGTTGGGACGTTTAAGCGGGTGCATTTGGTGCGAATTTTGCCATTATGATCGTGCTGTTTTTCAGCCCGTTTCAGAGACGATGGGCTGTGCGGAGTGCCTCAGAGGACCCTCCCATGGTCCCACGGGAGTCTGTCTGGTCCTGCGGAGTGCCGCAGAGGACCCTCCCATGGTCCCACAGGAGTCTCTCTGGTCCTGCGGAGTGCCGCAGAGGACCCTCCCATGGTCCCACAGGAGTCTCTCTGGTCCCCAGGGAGCACGTCAGCGCAGCTCATCCCCGGTGGAGATAGGCCCTGATCGTGGCTCGTAGCTAGACTCCCTCTCACGGTCCCACATCGGAGCACGTGCTCCCTGAGAGAAATCCCTTTCTGGTTGTTGCCACCCAAACGCTGATTAATTGGCAGAATAACAAAATCGTACACTGTCTGTTTGTAAGCATCATCATGGTGGCTAACTAGCAACTAGCAGGTAACTAGCTGCCAGCAACACGGTGCATTGTTGCAGAGTCACGCCGTTCGCAAAAGTGAACACAGTCGCAGTTTGGTCCATGCGTCCATGTCTGTTGCTCTGCGGAGGGATTTTGAGCGGAGAGAAGCCGACCCTCCACCAAGGATACGTTACCGATCTCTCACGATGGGCCAGGCTTGTGCTTGATTCACGTCTAGCGAATGATTCACCACCTGATTCAGTGAGCTTGGAATCGATTGATTCCGATTCAAAGCGGCTTTGAAAAAGGCGAATCGATCCGGTTCTAGTTTAATGATGATGAAATGGCAAGGAGTCTGTGATTCGATTCTCCTGAATCGCGAAAATCGGTCAACAGGGGGGTAGCCAGGATTTCGCCGAGAATGGGGCCAGGACAAACCTTTATAGCCTCCCTCAAAACGGAAAGCGCCCATGTTTTTGGCCACTTTATTTTGGATCTTCAGAAATGTTTATTTTTGGTTTGGTGCGTACAGAAACGTCGAATTTTCAAACCCCAAGGGGCGCCACGAGTCTTGACCTTGATCCTCCGCTTGGCTAAGCTCACGTTTAGATTCACCACAGTTCTTAATTGAACCCACTCTGACTCCGATTCACGGCAACAGCGAATCGATTCACAATAAAACAGCAGCCTGGCGGCGGCGGTCGCCTTGTTCTCGCTGCGGTGGAAAGCAGCCGCCCCACTGGGACCATCCGGGATCTCCGGCCTCTGTTTTGCCGGCCGCCGAGCTGGCAGACTCGTCACGTGTGATGTCAGACGGCGGCGGCGGGAGGCTGCGAGGGTGGCGACGGCTGTCTGGCGGCGGCGGCAGTCACGGGGTCGGCTGCTTGCGGTGGGAGGGTGTACGCTGTGGTGGGGTGACCACTCACTGGTCATTGACAGTTGTGAAGTGAATACAGTCACAAGGTTGCCTGTCATTTACAGTCGGGAAGTGTAGGCAGGGGCTAGGTGAGCATTGACCTGTTGGCCGTCACAGGGCAACCAGTAATTTTCAGCCGGGGAATGTAGGCCGTCACAGAGTAACCACTGACTTAACGACTGTCACAAAATTCATGACCAGGCGTTCATAGCCAGGCAGTGTGGGCAGTCACGAGGTGACCAGTCGTATACAGCAGGGAGTGACTTCCGTCAGCATAGCATAGCATAACCAGTGAGCTGAGTCGTGGAGTGTAGGCTGTTTCAAGATGACCGCTTACTTTATAGCCGTCACAAGGTGGCCAGCCATGTACAATGGGGAGAGTAGAATGTCACGCATGGCCACTGGTCTATTGCCCATCTTATGGTTACCAGTGATATGCTGTCGGACAGCGCACGGTGCCACATGATGACCAGTCAACCAATCGGAGGATCCCTGGGGATTCATCTCTGTTGTCGGTGGCGTGAGAAGTCCTTTGCGGTCGGCAGGTGGTGAACGTGACGGCCGAGTACGCCATGGTGGACGGCCTGACCCAGGGCCAGCTGTACGCCTTCACCGTGGTGTCCGTCAACGAGTACGGCACCTTCCTGCCCACCTCCATCATCACCATCAACGTCACCGAGCAGGTTGAGTGTGGGGTTCTGTGAGAACATGTGCACGTTTTGAAGGTCTGGCCTTTGTCTGTGACCTTGGTGTTGATATTTCTTTCTCTCTCTCTCTCTCTCTCTCTCTCTCTCTCTCTCTCTCTCTCTCTCTCTCTCTCTCTCTCTCTCTCTCTCTCTCTCTCTCTCTCTCTCTCTCTCTCTCTCTCTCTCTCTCTCTCTCTCTTACATCATGCAATATCCTTGGTGATCATTGCAGTCAACTCTTTTTCGGAATGATGCTGCAGTGCGTAAGTCGTCGAGACGACCCGCATTGCACCTGATTTAGCCTCTCGGGTCTGTTCCAATATGAGCTGGCAGCCTCTCACATCTCAGCCGGACAGCCTGTCGAGCCCCGCGGCGTCGCGGTCGTCCGCGGCTCGAGGCCTCTCGAGTCGCGGCCGCGGGCGCCTCCGCTCGATCACCGCGGCTCGTCGCGTTTTTGCTGCCGGCCGCCGTCGGCCTCGGCGGAGTCCGGCGGTCGGCGCCTCGTGTCCGCCCTCGTTAGCAGAGGCCGGCCGTGTCCGGAGTGTGTCCGAGGGAGGGCAGCCGTGTGCGGGACGTGTCCACAGGAGGGCGGCCGTGTCTGGAGCGTGTCCGCAGGAGGGCGGCCGTGTCCGGAACGTGTCCGCAGTAGAGCAGCCGTGTCCGGAGCGAGTTCGCGGGAGAGCGGCCGTGTCCGGGGGACGTGGAAGGCGGGGAGGGGAGACAGGCGGCTCCTTAAATGCGTCCCCCTGAGCTGTTGTTGCCGCAGCCCCAGGCATCTGCAGCTCGGAGCCGGCCGCGTCTCCTCTTCCTTTCGGGGTTCTGCGGGCTTTAACACGAACCTCCTGACGATGGGCAGCAGAGATTATTTCGTTTGTGGGGTATGGCGCACAGCGTGTTGGGCTTATGAGTTCATTCTTGAGTTAGGTCTTGTGTCGCGTCATGGGCTAGTCGGCTGCCTGAAGCAATATTGAGCGGTGTTCACTTGGCTTATTAAACGGCTCCGTCTGGCCCCTGTGTGCAGAGCAGCTTATTAAACGGCTCCGCTTGGCCATTTCTGCAGAGCCGTCAAATGGCAAGTGCCTCATTTATCTAGAAACTTTGACAGGGCACAGCCTTCGGCTCGCATTGACGGGAACTGGTTCGGTAATTTGTGCATTTCGAAGTTTCTTGGTAGCTGGTACTGCTGGTACGAATTGACTTCAGTGAAAAATGTCTGCCCGACTATGGCGGACCTCCGATACCCTCTTTCCCTGGCAGCTGACCTGCTGTGCCCGACAAATGACGTCATGGAGAAGGCGATGACGTCTCACCCTCACAGCCTGAGCGCGTCGGAGCTGTCGGCGACGCAGGTGACCGTGGGCTGGGCGCCTCCGCTGATAGCTCACCCGACCGACCGCATCCGGTACAGGTGAGAACTCTCACAGGCAAACGGCAGAAGGTACAAACGAGAACTCTTACCGGCAGATGGCAGGCAGCACAGGTAAGGGCTCTGAGTTGCTTACGGCAGGTGGTACAGCTGTGGTCTGGTCCATTTTTCGTATACAACTAAAGTTTGCTTTAGCTTAATTCAGTTTTAGTTCGGCTTTAGTTTTATTTTAGTTTTGAATTCGTTTTTATTTAGGCCAAGTGTGAAGTTAAGTTTAGTTTAACATGTGCATACAACTGCATTTTGGCACATATTTGGATCCAACCACTCTCCTTGAGTGTGGACACTCTGGAATGCTGGCTGCTTTCGTCGTCGTGACCGACGCGTCTGCCTCGCCGACGGCAGGGTGACGTACCGCGGTCCGAACGGCACCGTCTCGAACGTGACGACGGCGGCGCTGTCCCACCGGCTGCAGGACCTGACGCCCAACTCCCAGGACAGGTGGGCGTCCCGGCCGCCCGTCGGCCACCGTCTGCGCGGCCGGCGGCTGTGTGTTTGTGACGGCTCTGCGCGGTCCCAGTCTGATCGCGATGCTGTTTGTGCGGACGCGTTTGCTTGTTTCTGACGGCTCTGCGCGGTCCCAGCCTGATCGCGATGCTGTTTGTGCGGACGCGTTTGCTTGTTTGTGACGGTTCTGCGCGATCTCAGTGTGGTCACGGTAGCTCCGCTTTTGTTTTAGGCTTGTTTTTCATTGCTCCGTTTGCTTTCAGTGCATCTGCAACAACTGTGTATTTTTCTGGCGTGTTTGTGATGCCCGGTTTGTTTTCAGTCTGTTAATTGTCGTTGTTTTTTTTTTGCTTTTTTATCATTCACTTGTTTTCTTTGCGTGTAGTTGTTGTTTGCTTGCTGTGTCCTTGAGCAGTTCTGCTTGTCTCGCAACATTTGTGACAACGGTTTGTTTTTGTCGTGTTTGTGTTTGCTCTCGATGTGTAAATGACCGCTTTTTCTACGTGCTTGCGACTTTCCTACTTGTTTGTTTTGAAAATGTCTGTGGCGTCGCTTTTTTGGCGTGTTTGTGACTATCTTTGGTGCGTTTGTGACAGCCTTGTTTTGTGTCTGCTCTGAGCGAGTTTGCGATATCCCTATTTGTGTGTGTATGTGTGTTCAGCGTGTTTGTGACATTCCCTTTTGTATGCTTGCTTTCAGCGTGCTTGTGATAGCCCTGTTTGTTTTTTCTGCGCGTTTCCGGCGTCCTTGTTTCTTTGTTTGTTTTTCAGCGCCCTTGTGACATTCCTATTTATGTGTTTGTTTCCAGTGTATTTGTGACATCCCTGTTGGTGTGTTCGTTTTCAACGTTGTTGTGACATGTCTGTTTGTGTATTTGTACTCATTGCGTTTGTGACAGTCCTGTTTGTGTATTTGTTTTCAGTGTGTTCGTGACAGCCCTGTTTGTGCGTTTGTTTTCAGCTTTGTGTTTTTGTTGGCTCTGTTGTTGTGTTTGTTTTCAATGTGTTCGTGACAGCCCTGTTTGTGTGTCTGTTGTCAGCGTGTTTGTGACGGCCCTGTTTGTGTGTTTGTTTTCAGTGTGTTTGTGACGGCCCTTTTTGTGTGTTCGTTTTCGGCGTGTTTGTGACGGCCCTGTTTGTGTTTGTTTTCAGCGTGTTTGTGACGGTCCTGTTTGTGTGCTTGTTTCCAGTGTGTTTGTGACGGCTCTGAGCGGCGCCGGGGAGAGCCAGCCGTCGGAAACTCTCCAGGTCTGGACCAGCCCCGCCTACCCGGCCTATGTGGAGGTACGTGACCAACCCGCTTTCGCCGAGGTCATCTGTTACCGGCTGGAGACCCCATCTCTCCTTGTCAGGCCTGTGCTTGATTCCAGATCGTCCAGATCGATTCAGTAATTTCACACTTTCGCCTCGAATCAGAATCAGTACCGATATGCATAAAAAAGTGAATCAGAATCAGAGTCAAATCGCGGTCTTTTTCAGCCAGGCTTGCGCCTGATTCAGTTGACTTGAATGGATTCATTGTGGTCCGGAGTCATGAGTGAATCGATGCAGTTTTGTTTTAGTTCAGAACAATACTGATGCCATGTTGAAAAATGTAACTTGTTTAATCTGTTGTTGTACTCTCTAAACCTCCCGGTGAATTAATTCACGGGTGATTCTTGGTACAAATATGCGAGTCAGTTCTGATTCTGATTCACTGCATGTTTTAACTGAATCGATTCGGATTCTAATTCACGGCAGAAGTGCTTAGTTCCTAGATCGATTCAGAGTTGATTGGAGTGGATTCGGAATCAGGCGCAAGCCTGTTTCCGGCCCAGTGAATCAGGCCGTGAATCGTTTCCCTTGAGATGTACAAGCAGAGCCCTGCTCCCTGGTACCAATAGCCGGAACAGCCCTCGTCGTTTGCGGTGCCCGGGCTTCTCTTTGAACGGATGCTGTTGTGGTTCAGCTCGCCTTTTGTCGTCGGGTCGGAGTCGATGCGTTCTGCCACCCGCTCGTGTCGGCCAACCGTCCACCGCGCACGACACAAGCTCCTGGTATCGGCGCGTCGTCTGGGCGGTCACGTGGTCGGGCCGCCTGCTGCGGGCTGGTTAGCATCAGAGCCGCGCCGGCAGGACCGCGGGGTCGTCGGCGCCGACGCCAGCTGTGCGCCGGCGGACGGTGTCAGCGGACGCGCCGCCGGGGTCGTCGGGGCAGTTGGTGTTCCGCGGATGGCGGAAACGCGGTGTTAAACTGTCCCGCTCACCGGCCGGCCGGCTGTAAGAGCGGTCGCCATTGGCCGCGCGGTTGTAAGTCGGCCCGCTATTGGTCGGGCGCACCGAAAGACGCGCCAATATTGGCTGCTGTGGTGGAGTGTGCGACGGTGGAAATTACTCGCGACTTTTACGGGCGAGCTTGTCGTCGGTCGGCATCGGTGACGGTTCGCAACCGAACTGCGCGATCGGTGGGGAAAGGCTTGTCGCGATGCTGCCGGCAGCGGCCGTTCAAATTATGTGCCTCCGTTCCCATACCGTTTGGCGAGTCTGTGGCGGAATTCTTCCTGGGTGCTGCGAAATGTTTATGTGCGACCTCGCTTGTGTCCCTTTTTTATTCGCTCGTCACCCTCATAAGATCCTCACTCGCAACCTTATTTGCCGCTTCGGACTATGCAAACAACACTCGCACAGACGTCAGTCTTCAAGCCAGTAGCTGAAGACTCGCAGAGTAAAAGAGCACAAGAGCAAAGTTGGAAGCCGGTGGCTTAATACGCGGCCTACGGGACGGGAATGGGTGTCAAAAATGATGTCATTAGGACCAGTCACACGTAAATGCATCATCGAAACAGAGTCGTACGATTTCCTCCCCACCGATTTCAGACCGTGGAATCGTTTCGCGATGTGCGGACCTGGCTAGTGTAAGGCTGATGCAAGAACGCGAGTTTTGTCTGGCGTAGCTATTTTTAGGTTAGAGAAAGGAAGTAGCATTTCAAATGAAGGGTGAGAATGCAGTGCGGTACGATACCCCAATTAATGTACTTGAGACGCTAATGGACTGGACGACAGTCGAGACCGGCTTGAGAGCTTTAGAGCCGCGGCATTTTGAGCTGCAGGGTCTTGGTGTAAAGAAACACAGAACGAAGGAATTTGGAGGCGAGGAGGAAATTTTGCAACACACCCGAAGAAGCGCCCAGCTGGTACTGTGTGGGAATATTTACGGAATAGCGTTTTCATTTACGCCATGATATTGCGTTCGTCCATTGCAAAGTCAAAGTAAAAGTTGACGAAAATGTTGGTTCTGGGACTGGCGACAGCACACGTGTGTCTCTGTTGTTTCCAGCAGCCGACAATCCACCCGGCCGACATGGTGAAGGAGGGCGGCAGCATGACCGTGCTCTGCATCGCCATGGCCTCGCCGGAGCCCACCGTGGCGTTGTACATCAACGGACGACACGTGCACGAGGTACGAGGAGGCACCGTCGGACGCCAGTGGGCTGACACAACGGCGTAGCCAGGATTTCGCCCGGGAGGGGAAGACAAACCTAAGCGTCCTCAAAAATGAAAACTCCCCGGATTTCGGCTACTTTCTTTTCAGACCCTTTTTCATTTATCCCGTTTTGGTCCGGAGATTTTTTCGGACTTCTAAAGAAGCAGAAGTCTGAAGCTTTCATTTATTCTGTTTTGGTGCTCAAAGACACGTTCAATTTTCAACACCAAGGAAGGCCATGCTCCCTGGCTTCCCTTTGGCTACGCCTCTGGGCTGCCGCATCCTTGTAGGACGTGGTCACAACAAAACGAAAAAGGTGGTGATCCCACAAGCTATTGATCCTGACGCTTTAGAAGAGGTTCTGAAGATCCGTGTCTATAGGCTGAAAGGGATGGGATTTATCGGAATCCAATGGCCTGAGGGTTATTCGATTGGTGCTGAAATGAAGCGACTAATTCGACTGGACTCGAACGCATTAAACACGGCTCAGATTGCTCAGCTGGCACTGTAATGTAGTTCAGAACGTTGTTCTCTGACACACCCGACGGAGTGAGAGTTATTTCCTTGTTTTCGACTGTTTCGCTCTCGCTGCCGACAACTGCACCGAGCTAACCTGTTTTTGGTTTCAACACCGTGGAAGCCGGTGTCTGCCCGCTAATTGAGTACTACGCCACACTGATTCCGTAAATGCCCAACGTTTTGCTTTTTATCGGCTTTTTTTAGCGTGATTGTCGTGGCTTTCAAAGTGCGCACGGTGCTTTAACTTAATAGACTCAGGCGACCATTTCGTCTGACATCAGAAGCTTAGGATCACTCCAAAAGGTGCGTGGTCAAAGACGTCTATTACTTAAAGACGTTAAATATTTCTCCCGTAGAGTTAATCCTAAATATACCAGAAGTGGGACCATGCCTCCCCCGCCCGCCTGTCCCCCGTTCCAACGCGTAAGACAGGTGTCATGGTTGACTTGCAGGAGCGCACGCGCCACTTGGTGACGTCCATCAAGAACATCACCCGCGACATGAACCGGGTGACGTGCTATGCCGACAACGGCTACGGCACGCCCATGCAGGCTACCCGCTACGTCGTCATCAGCCGTGAGTGACGGATTACATCTGACCTTGGATGATGTCCGGCCGCCAAAAGTTTCACGTTGACGGTGGTGGCAGCTGGATTAGCTCTGCGAGTTCGGCCGCCAAAAGTTTCGCGTTGACTGGTGGCACCTGGGGTAGCTTTGCGATGAAGCTGTGGTGGCCTTGGGATGACCCTGGCGTCAACTGTCTTGGAGAGGACCTCAGGCCTGTTGTTCAGTGCCGCGGGGGCGGTCCTGTGACCGTGTAATGACTTTGTCAGGCCGCTGGTGAGCTGATGACTTCCTGGTTTCTGTACTTTTCGGCCGCACCCGTCGCCGTTTCATCGTTCAACACGAAATCACCTTCGCCGGGGCATGTGTACCAGTCACTTGTACATAAAATTTACCTCAGTATCTCGTCAGGTGGACGCACCGCCATTACCTCACCAAGCACAACCATGAATCCCAACCACTTCTGGAGTCGGTACGCTGCGATTCAAAATCAGTTGCCGCACACAAAGTTGTCCGTTCCCCGCAAACGATCACCTCACGACACTATGAACCCTACCGCCCTCGCTCTACCTCAGAGGCTGGGCGGCGCCGCACGAATTGCCGCGAGGTGGGCAAAGACGCACCCAGCAAGAGGTCGCCGACCCAGGCTGCCTCGAGCACGAAGGACCAGATACATTCGGATGAGACAAAACTGTGAAAGAATGCGTCATTCTCACAACCTTTTCTAAAGAGTTTTACCCCGGGCCTCCTCGTGGCAAGGCGCCTTAAATCTGAAACTCGACGTATCCAGGGTGCGCCTCTGTTGCTAGGCAACGGGCGACAAGCCAGCCGGGCGATGACGCATCCAAAAGGCAATCGAGAATCTTCCCGAAAACAGACGAATCACTGGAAAGCCCCGCACGTGGTATATTGCTCGTTACTAAGCTGTCAGTACTCAGTTCCGAAATGACGATTACAGAGACCTGGCCCTGGCTCGACTTGACAGCTGTACTGACCAACTTCTCCGCCAATATTACCATTCACATTGCGTTAGCCTCGCAGAATTGTCATCCTCTTCACACTGCCGCATGGTTGGGCGACAGACGGATGCGACGTTATTGCCATATCGCAAATTATTACTCTCTGGCATTGCTGCCATGAGCCTGGCCGGCTATGTTGACGGGAAATTAAGCACCACTGCGACGGGTGGCCGCCAAGTTAAACGATAACTGCAACTGACTTTTCCATCACGACAGGAGTCTGCTTTGTTTTGCATGCTGCAGAAAAATATCAGTTTCCCTAACTGGTGTCGGCCCTTGCGAGGGTGGCGCATCCAGCGGCGTGTCCCAGTCTGCAGCCACCTCCGCCGCCATCATGGCCGACCGGGGCGGAGGCACTTCAGACAAAGCCGCCAACGGCGGCGCGAGCTGACCTCTGACCCTGGTCGCGGGGAGCATGACGTGTTGCCATCCGACGCCCGGCGACGGATGGCACGCCAAAGAAGCAAATAACAATGTTTCACAAAGGCATCAACCGTCCTGTGACGTTTTACCTTCAGGCTGAACGTTCCTCTGTGTGTGTTTGACAACTTATTCTCTGACATGTCCCAAAAGTGCAGGTGAAAACCTGACAAGGCGGAAAATTCCTCTCATGCCGTCCGGTGCGGGTCCCAATCGGCAAGCGGTGTATTACTTACCCGGAGCCCGGCGCCGGTGACAGTGGCTGACGGCGGCGGCGGTCGGCCCGTGGCGGTTGGCAACCGCCCAGCGCTTCGGGGACGCTCCTCGCTGGTCTCCACCGAACTGTCCGGGGCACACAAACCAGCAGGATTAGGTGGCTGCAGTAGAAACGTAGTAAAACTGCGAGACACGTGCTAGCTAAAACACAGACACCGCCATCCACGATCTACGTTCTCTTCCGATACGGTCCAGTACGGTAGAAATGGCAATTACAGAAACCTGGCCTTGACCTAATTGCAGGTGAGGTGTTTTTCCGTCTTTACATTTTGACATTGTGGTCCTATTTCTTGTTCTTTAATTCCTAATTTGCGTTCTGCCATTAGCATTTTAGATTGTATTCCATTAATCCTACTGCGTTTATTCTTTCTGGTACATTTCCGTTATTTTTTGCACCACTTACAATTATTTCTACTGATGTCAATTTCACTTGTTACTATTTTTAGTTTACTTTGTTTTTGCACTGTCATTATTAGTATTTTCATTCGTGAGGTTTTAATACCGCCAATGTTTCGGCTAAAAAAAATCTGATTCCATGATCTTAGAACAATCCACTCTAAGACCAACACCAATTAAACGATACTGCGTCCTCTTTATGGCAACTGAAAATAACTCTTTATGATACTGTGGTACGATAGGACAACCGCCTAGTCTGGCTGTGTCTCGACAATCCCTCGCCCTCCAGGCTCACACACGAGTCCCAACCTCTCCACGCTTTATTCCTGAGTGCCCCCGACGCCGCCGCACAAGTCGGCCTGAAATCCGGTCTGCGCCCAGCGTCGGCTCCTTAGCCCCGACGTTAAAATAACACTGACGGGCGTTATATTATATGTAACTATATAAATATATGACATAAATATCACATGTTAAAATAACATGGCGGGAACGGCTCTGCCTGAGTTCAGGGTCGGCACACGTTGCGACGGCAGGATGGCCCCGCTCACCAACAAAGACCACAGGTACCTAAAAATAATTATCTTCTCAAATAATAACAATAAAATCGTCATGAAAACGTTCGATACACTGCAACTGTGCCAGTCGACTGACAAACGGCAGTATTCTATGGCGAAAAATGTAGTGCTTCCCCGGTTAAGGTTGTTCACACTAGGGATCTGTAAAGATCCTGCACATGTAATCCTGAATATGAATTTAAATTTACTGTCCATTTATTACGTTGTTGTATTACTGTATTATACAACTGTCATGATATACTGCCGTAACAGTCAGAAGAAGTTAGGTGAAAGGTTGGGTTATATTAGGTTACGCGGTTATTTTCATTAAGTTTACGGAGTTTATTTATTATTCCATTTTATCTTTATTTTCCTGCGACTTTTTCAACGAAATTTCCCCTTATCTAGCAACCTAAATTGCACATTACATGTTTCTAAATCTTCTCAACCACTTTTGATCCGACCTTGGGTCCGACCAACAGCCTATCAGCGCCCACGTATAAGATTCCACGCACGCTATGAAGGCAAAAACGTCGAAAATTTCTACACGAGCATCTGGCGGCTGGCACGGCAGTGACGAAGCAATTTCTTTTCGGGGAAAAACGGTGTATTTTGGATCCTTTCCCGGCTAAAGTCGTAAGTAGTACACATCGGCATCGAATTTCAGGAATCATACAACCCCTATTACGATGTTTTCGCACAATGTAGGCGATAGGTCATAATCTAACTGTCCACCAATGCTTCCCTCTTGTATATCGGTATTACCCAATGAACAGTGATGAGTTTGTAATCCATCTCTACTTTAACTGAGATGGGTCTCGACTTGCTGTTACTACCTTTCTCCAGCCAACTACTCCTTACGAACTCCTCAATTTCTGTCCCTGCGACATCAACACCGCCTGTTCCTAGCCTCCGCTTGAAGTGTGTGTGTGTGTGTGTGTGTGTGTGTGTGTGTGTGTGTGTTTTCTCCATTGTGCATGTGGCCATTGTTTGACTGGGGCCCGGAAAAAGCCCTGCTGGCTTTGGCCATGCATGGTGGATGAACCCCGGACGTAAAATAATAATACTTGAACGGAGCCAGGATAATAATGGCGTGTCATGCTTTTGCACGGAAAATACAATCCTTTGGTGTTTAAAATGACACGTTTTCTGCACTGGCCTGCATATTCTGCATTGCATTAGGGGTGTCAATCTGTATTTTTTTGAGAGGGCCCTGGCCCATCCAATGTTCATTTGGGCCCCTCCAATATTTTCTTCCAGTTTTAAAGGGAAATGGGCAAAAATAATGCAAAAACGGCCGCAATAGATGAAAGACAAGCAGAAAGTAGAGAATAAAACATGAAGTGTTGCATCTATCTTTCTGTCTTTTATCTATCTATCCAATGCAGGGAAATTTTTTGCTTGAAAAAGAGTTACAAGAAACTTATAAATCTCCACTGATCAAAATAAAATGGGCCAAATCTGCTCAGAAACCCACATTAAGGTTGTCACAGACATTAGGTTGTCGGACCCTCAGCTCGGCCCATGCAATCATTAACAGAAACTGACGCCCCTGCATTGCTTTTTCTTTCTACCACAATATTGTAATCTTCAATTGTCTGGTGCAGCACGGGCCAGAGGGGGATACTGGAAACTACGCACAGAGCTTGGAAACGAGTACCATGTCAAACCGTGAGCCGGAGCGCAAACCGTGGCAGGTTTCGACCAGGTCTTGTCGACATGCACCGGATAGTTCACGCCAACTTAGGTGTGCGCTTCGCTATTCCTATGCGTGCACGAAAATGTTCTGGCGTACACCGCGTGTGCCATCGTTCAAAACAACTTCGGACAAACAAAATAGCAAATTCGCTTGAGGCCAAAAACGCACTGTACCAAGCAAACCGCGGAAAAGGCAGTGTGCACCAGAATTATCGCATTCCATAGTTTCCAAATTATCATCAAACTCAACAGGTTTAATGCGAAAAAAAATGTTGAATGATAAAAACACGATTTCATCAATGATAAAAACCCATTTCCCCATTCACGATAGCATAATCACTGATGCTGATTCAGTGATCTTACAATGTCTTTGAGCACAAAAAACAGCTTTTAATCTAAAAATCTTCTCTGGTGGATTGTGATATTTAAATGTCTAGCATAAACTGCATGAATTGTTTTGGAGAGAGGTTGATAACAGATGGCTAGTCGCAGGACATGGCGTGGCTGAGTACTTCACAGCTAACGTCCATCTTCGTCTCTAATGCCAGTAGTGCGTCAGACAGTCAAACAAAATCAGTGAAGGGGGGAGGGGTGCGTAGGTAGACAAAAACAGTTCTGCAACGCGATTTGCATCACGGCCCTCGACATCAGTTACATGCCCCCGTCGTCCCTGCATTAGGTTTCGCTCCGTGAACGTGTGCAGTCCCGTGCCGCCTGCGGGGCCTGTAGAGCAATTCAAGAGACCTGGAGTCCATGCGAACGAGAAGACAGCTACGGGCTGACGGCTGGTGACAGGACGTACCATGTGTTCCTCGACAAAACTGCTGTAGACCTTCTACACGACGGAAGAGATTTGTACAGCAGCTGGCCAGGAATTCTGTCTGGCTCTGGATGTCTTATTCCATCAGTGGAAATCTTTGTAAGACCCTGATACATCGCCAAGTGTTCCAAAGCCCTCGACTGAAACAAAGCAGGGTGGACGTTCCCCTTCCTAATTTCGGGGAGCGAGAGGTCTATTGCTGGATAAACCAACTGCCATGGTGGCCTTGCAGGGTGATCCACACGCATTACTTCGCGCAAGCGTGCGCCGCTCTCGCTGAAAAGTCCCCATCCTCACACAGAACGCGCCAGCTCGCTGATGGCGACCTTCACGGAACAATACCGTAATGTGGTGTGGAAAAAAATCGGCCTCATGCGTCCGGTGTGAAGGAAACTGGTGCAGTTTGCAGGCGCAGCGCATGCAGCGTATCTCATATCTATATGCATCACCGGCGTGTTTTTGGCGAAATCTCGCCGAAAAAAATCGTCGCTATGCCGGTGGATGGAACCAATGACTTCCTTCAAGACACCAAACCTGATACCTATTGTCCAGTATCGTGTTGGGGTTTTCCATATTTACTCAGGTATAACACATTGTTAACCACCCAGTCTAGGATTTTAGACCCCTATGTACTTGTTAAAAGGAAGTACAGCAGCAGGGAGTTAAGAAGAATTGTACCAGGAGGCCACGAATTCTCTCAGAATTTCCTTAATGATAACCAGCAGAGTCCAACAACGCTCTCGGGTGTACCGCACATGCACATGTTCGATTCGGACCTTATCTATCAGGCTTCTTGAACCTTCTACTACACGGCTTTGGAACGGTCGCCACCAAGGTGATCAGTCCCAGCCGTGTTCTGAGCATGGTCACTAGTGTGAATGTTTCGTGGGACAGATCACAATATCAAGACTCAAAAACAGAAATGATGTTTATTATTCACTAAGCAGGGAGCAGACAACAAAAACCGGCGCAGACTCTTCGGCTTCGAGGACACCCTCCTAAGATGTCACGTGTCACGGATTCTGATCCATGGTTGTTTTCTGCTTTGCTACACCGCATGTTTATAAAACAAAACACATGGTGTTCAAACGGTACACCTAACGAACAGGAAAGTACCAAGTGTTCACGTCTATATCTTAAAAGGTTTAGAATGGTCTGCAAAAAACCCTCGATGGGGAGGCGGATCCGCCCGCTGACAGAAATGCGGCTAAGAGATGTTTTATCCTCTCATTTCAACGGTGTCAGTGATGACGTGATAGTGTCGGAGTGTCATTATCCTAAAAAAATTTAGTTATTTGCATTCTCGTCCTGTCTTAGTATTTTAGCCTACTGTTATCACACGATGGACACCCGAAGACGTCGCATGGACTGCATCCCCTCAAATATTTCAGACTCCTAAGACTAGATAAGTCTATCATTCAATCCGTATGGCCATTCCCAGCTACAGCCAATTAATTCGTGAGATATGGCTGGGGTCATGCCTGAACTTATAAAGTAGAGACATATGATTGTGCATTGAAGTCATTGTTCACAGAATGCTCTAGGTTATTTCAACAATCTTGCAGAGTTTACTCCATACACTGAACAGCACTGAGAGACGGCGGTAGCAAAACCTGCATATAGATGCCTTTTGGTTCTCCTGCCCCATTGAATTTACCGGAATGTCCTCAGTTCTGAGTCCAATAATCCGCATTCTTCGAGTGGTTACAGGAATACAGTTGACTGTGTTTTGACCGATTGCTTGTGCAGCATTTCACCGTGAATCACGCCAGCTGAAACGCATGAAGTCACGGCTAGTTGAGCTAGGCGAATTCCCTGTAAAAAAGTCGAAGACAGGGCATAGCAACGTCATGGGTGAATGTTGTTTTTTTTTCCAAGCCATTGAGGGCAACAGGTGCTGCAGGTCCCATTTCCAACACGTCTGGTGAAATGGCTGTTTGAAAATAACAGCATGATAATGATCTTTAAGGAAAGTTACCATATTTCTACCTTCCCATTTCTTAGGTCAGTCAGGCGAAGTCGCTGGGCCAGTACATCGTTGCAGTGACCCAATGAGGCGAAAGCGAAAAGACACGAATATGAGTGTTTAAAACGTAAATTGTAAATGTCGCTGGCATTACCAGCTGGGTAGTAGAATAAGAACTGGGTACATATGATCGAAGAAATTAGCTATCAGTAATTATGCAATGCTTGGAACTCTCTCAAACAGGATAAAATCCAGATTTCAAGGCAAGAGGGGAACAAAGGTTAATTCGCAATGAGGTTCAAGTTAATTCGCAATGACATAGTGAACGTAAAAAAAAACATAACAGATTTACTTCCTGTAACAGAAAATGTATTCCAGAAGTTTCCTAGATTTCTTTGCCGAAATATCAGTAAGTGCATTTTTTTATAGTTACTGACAACATCCATCATGTATTTTCTAAACAACGTTTCTAGTTTTAAAATAGAGGCGATGCACTACCATTCTTCTCTACCGGGAGGGTCATTGTGCTGAAAAACGCAAATCGTCATGGACTAGCGCCGCGGGAATGTGGGGAAAAAATTCGCAATAAATCCAGTTGATAGCACGACTTGTTTTGGACGGAGACGTGGCTTCCCGCGAGGTACGCTGTGATGAAGTGCTCGGCACTCAGCAGTGACGAGGACAGTGGTCTATAGGTGACTGCGAGGTTAAACGCCTCTCAGTTCCGTCTAGGGAACAGCAGCGTCTGTTAATTAATATATTATCGCAACTTATTCCAAGGGATGGCCATTCTATCAATTTCAGAAGGCAACATCATTTTGTAATTTTTTATACCTACGGTCGCTGTCAAATCGCCGTTGCCGCTTCTACGCTCTGACTACCCGTTTCTTTCTCTAGGCTACTTCACACATGGTCCAGCCTGTACTTCCAGTGACGGCAGAGATTGGTGCTTATGACTTCTCACTTCCTCGAGGCTGCTTCTACATTTTAAGGTGAAACCAGATTGAGACATTTAGCAAATCAAAATAAAGCACTTCGGTCTCACATTTTCTTACCATTTAACAGCCCGTGTTTGGCCAAAGTGGCATGCAGTTTGAAGTGTTCGTTGGTTTTTCTAAGCAAATTCTACGACCCTGTAGGCCTTTGATGGCTGTAAAACTGCAGTGTGTTTTCTATATGAAATAAATATTACACGGCCATTGATATTTTCTTGTTCGGTTGGCAAAATCATTCTAATCAGTCATAAGCGACGTTTTTTGCCGTTACAGTAGAGCCAAAAAGCAAAATTTGAACTCGACGGAGCTGCCATTCAGCAACTGAACCGAAACCAACGAATTTCTCCGAGCGTGCAACATTCGAAAGGCATGTACGCCATGTGCGCAATTTTCTGGTCCAGACAGACCTCAAGCGTCCATTCTCGATAACAGCGGTGCATTTCGGGCGTGCACATGCCGCGCCTTCCAGTCTGGGCCGTGAGGCCCGACGCCCAAACCATTTAACAAGCAACGTGGCGTTCAGTCTGGGGTGTCGATTTGTATTCTTTTTATAGGGCCATGGCCCACCCAATGTCGATTTGGGCCCACCCAATGTTAGTTTGCCCCCCCCCCCCCATACTTTCTGCCGGATTTGAAGGGAAATGAGTAACAGCAACTGTTACCGCCGGTCGTGCAGCACCCTGTGCGTGGGGCGGCGAAGCCCCAGCCGGCCGGTCCGACCGGCCCGCTGCACAGCCTCCTGGGCTCAAGCATACGTGTTCCGAGTCAAATCTTGTGTCTCGTCGGGCGTCAGTCCGACGTCTGAAAAAGTGCGTGGGGCGGCGGCGCCCCAGCCGGCCCGCCGACCGCCCTGCGCCGGCGGTTGCGCGCGTCTTATCGGACCCGGCCGGCCACCTGTCTTTGTTTTTTACCGTTTGCTCTGTCCCCAGGATACCTCTTTATCTCATGACTTCTTTCGCTCGCGCTGTATAAGCTTACCATAAACACCTCCTCTTTCTCTCTCTCTCGCAGTCTGTTCAACTGTTGTTGGATCTGTGACGGATGTAATGTAATCCAACGGCTCGGAAGTCTCTTCAATACGGAAATCCGTTGTCAGTGATGGTGTGCGACAGTGCAATCATGTGAGGTGACGTATAGAAGAAAAATGATAGTCCGCGAGGCTCGGGAGTTTCTTTTACCCTCTCCTCGGTCTCTTTAACCCGCGCACGACCGTCGGTCCGTCCCGAACATCGGCGACTGGGGGGGGGGGGGGCAGTTGACTGCCCCCCCTCTAACTCACGAACGGTTGGTCGCACGATAAAAATAAACATACCGTTGGAAAGCCTGTGACGAGAAGAGCTCGAAACTGGTCTCATTTTTAGTTTTAGATAATATGTAAGCCAATTTACTCCCTCCCTATATACTCCCTATATATATACTCCCTATATATGTTTTCTCATAGCCAACTACATGAGACCGAGAAATGGTCTGAATCTCAAGGGCTGTGACTAATAACGCATAGGTAAAGGCACCAGCGCACAAGTAAATGTCCGCGGATGCCGATACACGTCTAATTTCCTCAGATTTGTTCAATATATACGCCGAAACGTTGAGTTAAAGACACCGTAATTCTCCTGGTCGGCCTAAGTGTGCGCCGCTGCCGTATGCGGTACCAAATTGACGGAAACTAATTTTGGCGTTCCTTTATTTTCGCGAAAAAGGACAATCTATGTCAATTTTATTGATCTTTGTGGTTCTTGTGATGGTTTCTCATGCTTAAATTTTGGGAAAATTGATTAGTTGCCAATCTACAAAGTTGGCGGAGCTTTATTCGCGAGAGCCTGTTTATTTCCAAAATATGCTACTTTTTCAAACTTTTTGAGGTTGAGGTGAGGTTGATTAATCACGTCTGTGCAAGCTAGTTCTGTCATTTTCTACCCATTCTGAGTAGTTCATCGTCGATTTTGACGGTGGTACATTTTGGCCCACTACAGTTATTCGTTACCTGACCTCAGGTCAATGGCTGGAGGTCACTGATACTTTGCCCAATGACGGCAACTAGATGTCTGCTTCACTCCACACTAAAAATGTCATGGAATATTCCGTCAATTTCCGAAAAAAACGGCGATATGTCTTAAAAATGGGCTTGACCTTAGGTCAATGACCCGGAAAATTCCGAAAAATCTGAGATAGGAGATTTGTTGCATCTATCTCGATCACTAATCGCTGAAAGTATTATTGAGATATCTTGTTTTGCGAAAAAGTTAGAGGGCGCTAAACTTTTTTCGACCTAGGTCTGTTTGACCTGACCTAGGTCAGGCACCTGACCTGACCTGAGGTCAAAATTTTGACACGAGACGTAAAATTGATGGAGCAAAAGGTACACAAAGTTTCGTGACTCTCTGTTTGTTGGTTCTCTCGCAATCCCAGAAAAACCTCAGGGGGGGCAGTCAACTGCCCCCCCCAGTCGGGGACGGGTTAATGGGAGGTCTCCTTGCTGGCTGAACTGCAGTTCTGGAAATTAGTTCATT
>CP099851.1:19058867-19491399 GCA_030062745.1 Capitulum mitella | reverse complement strand
ATTCGTTTATTCACTCATTACGACATGCAGGGACACAAACGGAAACAAAACAACGCAGCCATGTGCAATGAATTACGTGCTTACACACCACGCAAGACGTCCAACCCACCAAAATGCATACCATTCGAATGCACCGCGAGACACTGGAAATGGCGTAATACCTGCCGGCAACGGGCACAGTAACACATATGCAAATTACAGCGCATGCATGCATACATACATTAGTGTATATAATAAATTACAATTCGATACACGTTGTACAGCGCCAAACACTGACAAATACACTTCCATGCCTGCCAAGTCAGGTACGTCGTTAGTAAAGATGGGCAGCAGCTCGTGATAGACCACGTTCTGGGTGTACCATGAGCCGTCGCCCGGCAGGCAACCCTGCTGCTGGCCCTCGGCATCTCGGCGCGCAGAGCTGAGAACCTGCGAGCACGACACAGCGCCACGTATAGCTGCGCCACGGTGAACACCGGACGGCGCAGGTGCAGACCCACCATGTCGAAGGTCCGCTCTGCGCCTTGTTCACCGTCATGGCGAAGCCCAGGCGCAGCGGGAACTGGCGGCGACGGAAGGCGACCTGGCCTCCGGTATTGGGACCGGGTCAGCACCATCCGCGGGATGAGCACCCGCCGACCGGTGGCATCGCCCGTGATGACCTCGGCGTCCAGCACCGCGTCACCCAGCCGCCTGAGGACAAGCCTGGTTCCGTTACACAGCCCGTCTAGGCGGTGTCCAAGTTGCGGAGACAGCATGACGCGGGGCTCCCACCTTCAGGCGCAGCTGGTGGGGAGGCATGCCGGATGGCGTTAGCGTGTGGAGGTACTCCACGGGGGACGACCTCGGCCAGCTCGTCGTCCTCCTCGCCGACCATGTCGTCCACGCTGTCGTAGACCCTGGTAGATCTACTCTGGCCGGGTAGGCGGTCCAGGACGGCGTCGTTGACGGCCAGCGACTCATCGTTCCTGACGCAGAGGGGTGGCGCGCTGCGTCACCTGCTGCTCGGCTCCGGCGTGAAGCACCTGGCGGAAGGACAGAGTCAACCCGCTCGCCCACCTCCACGACCACGTCGGGCACCTGCCACGGCGTGCTCGCCGCGACCCGGCAGCCGTGGCAGACGGCCGTCGCCGACAGCCAGCAGCCAGTCGCTGAAGTGCTCCTCCGCGTCCGCCGCATGTTCTGCCGGAGGAACATGCCTTCGCACGTGCGGCCAGACAGGGCTCTTGGCGCACGCACAGGTCCAGGACGTCCGCCCGCCCGCCGCGGCGAACCACCGGCGGTATCTGCCGGAAGTCGCCGCCGAACAGGACGGGCAGGCCGCCGAAGGGCACGTCGGCGCCGCGCAGGTCCCGGAGCAGCCTATCAACAGCGGTCAGGGCGTGAGACGGCGACATGGCGATCTCGTCCCAAACCACCAGGCTGGCAGTCCGGATGGCGTCCGCCTGGGGGCCGTGGGCACTCACGTAGCAGGTGGAATCCTCCACCACCGGGATGGGCAGCTTGAACTGGGCGTGCACCGCTGCGCCCGCCCTGCAGCAGGGTGGCGGCGATGTCCGTCCACGCTACCGGCAGCACCGACTGGCCACTACTGCGCAAAAGACGGATTAACGTGTTGCAGACGTACGTTCCGCCCGCAGCCGGCTGCGGAACACATGAACGTGGCGCGCGACCGGGGCGCCGCCGGAGTGGCGCCGCTGACCTCGGCGACGTCGGCCACGACGTCACCACTTCTCCGTCCACCATGGGATGGGGAGTTGCCGTGGGAGAGGGACAGTTTGGTCTCCTGCAGGCAGAGCTACAGCGGCGCTCATACAGAACAGCAGTGTAACAAAGTTCAGATCACGGCTTTAAAGATCCCGTGTCAGAAAACCTTCAAATTTCAATGTTTTCTATTTTTTCCAATCGTAGAGGTTTCCCCTTCAAAAGCCTTTGGTTCATGATGACTGTCTAAGGCTACCAAATGCCTTCAACTCTACAGAGTTGGCACCGAAGGAAATTGGACAAGGACGTCTGAGAACGCATTAACGCCTCAAGTATATCAATCGTGCCGCAGTGCCGCTAGTTGAATCATATCCTTAATGTTAAACGATATTTCCTTCTTTTAATCTTTAAAACAGCTTTTTCTGAATCTTAAAAATCACATCTTTGGACTTCTTATAACTCCGCTTGTTTATGAACCGGTTTTAATGAAATTGGCATGAATCGAGCGGTTGTGGATGGGAATTTTACCACAGATACATACATTTTAAATTTTGAAAAACTCATAGGCATTCACAGGATTCCAAAATCAGGACTGGTTTTCAACAACTCAATGAACAAAAAAGGTAAAAGCACTTTTTTGGCTTCTGAGAGTCATGTTATGACGTCCATCAAGTTGGCGAGAGATTCACATTCAATTCACATTCAGGTCAGTCACAAAAGGCGGACCCTACCAAATCTTTCCCTAAAAGGGAGACAGTGATAGAAAGCTTGATCCCTAAGTCTGAAAATAATGCTTTCTGAAAGGGACATTTAGATTTATTCCGGTTTTCACCCTTGAAGTGTTACTGAAATGGCGTCATCAAAGTTAGGTGGACCCCTGCAATATCCGTGAAAATTATATGAAATAGCAAATAAAATATGCTTATTTCAAAAATAATACTCACCAGGAGGGACACTAAAAAATAATTATGTTATAGATATTCAAAGTGCATGAAGTGACGTCATTTAGGCAGGGGGACCCCATCCATATCTTCGAAACTTATACCATTTGTCAAGTTAATTACCCTCATGATAAAACTAGTCCTGTTTAAAGGGACATTCAAGAATTTCCTAGTTATTAGTATTGAAAGTTCAAGGTCACAGACCACGCCCTCTCCACTCATTTGTGCCTACATGACCTTTATATTCCTTATTTCACAATCCTGCAAGTAATATGGAAATATCGCCAAGGAAATATTGGAAAAATTTTATTCATCGACAACATCTTTGCAATAATTTCATTTGTGTTTTAGAATATGCAATATTTTCATTTGTGTTTTGAATGTGCGGCGCGCGTTCTTGCCGCCATGTCTGTGTCCACAGATTGGGGGTACGTGGTATGGTAGTCCAAAGCTCTGGAATACTTGTGGCATGGGAAAATCGCGGCTATGGATGAGGTGAGGAAAACTTTGTGAATGTGAGCTGGCAATGGTGTTAAAATTTTCATTGTTTTTTCCCAGTGGTGCGGTAGAAACGACATGATCAGCAGCGTCGTATAGGCACGTCCGTATAGACACCTAAAACGGCATTTACCCCATGGTTATTTCCTCAGGGGTTGTGTCATAGTGTACCCCCATTTAACTTTTTAACGTTTTGGACTTTGGTGATTTATCCGGTGTAAATTAAGCTATGTAGAGGGCATCTCTCATGAAATCCTTTGGCATGTGTGGCAAAGGAAAATTTGTCATACCAATATATTTCACACTATTTGATGTATTGGTTCTGAGTATGTACTGCAGACATCCATGAATCCTTGGTTGGCAAATCATGTAAGAGGCCATTAAGATACTTGTGGGAACCTTGCAGCAAGGAGCCCCATTTGGGGTGGAATATGTCAATGTAGCCTGCACATTGATTGCATTACAGGCTCTCCAGATTTGGTATGGCATTTTGCATAATCTGTGAAGACCAGAGATATTTTACTGCCATTTTTCCATCAAAATGAGACATATATGACATGTTCAAGCCAAATGTGTGGCCAGCAGCATTGTTACTGTGTAGAGTTGTGATTTATCTTCAGGGGGATTTTGCAGTTTTTAGCATTGTGATACAGTGCACCAATGTTGTAAAAACCACTGTTTTCTGGTGTCAAGGAGCACCAAAAAATTTATACTACAAGAAAGGTTCTGTACTCCAAAATGGTCATTTGCCCCCCTCCAAAAAAAAGATATGGCTATTGATACTTTACCATTCATACACAGTCAGCCACCTTCCACCCCACCTCAGTCAATGACTCAGCTGACCTACCATGTAGACCCAAGAAACTGCTTTGCCACCCCCCCACAATGGAGCCACTGGATCTGCCCTTGCTGGCCACATATGTTTGCAGAGCACCCAGTCAGTCCATCTTTTTCACATAAATGCATGACTTTTTATACTCCAAAAGAGAATTTGTACTCCGACACCAGGAAGAAAGACCAGGTTTCCAACATTGCCCCCAACCCCCTCAAAAAAGGTCCTGATTGGATCTCAAGGGGTCATCTCAGATTTTTTTGGGGGAGCAAGTTGCCCCACTGCCCCTCCCTTTCTAGTGATGCCACAGTCCATCTGCAGGCATTATGATAAATTTTGTGCTGTCATGGAGTTTGTGCCCGAAGGACGTATGTCGGTTTTGACTTACGAGTGGGTAGGATGGTGGATATATTGGACATGAATGGAAAAAAACAACTGGTTTGAGCTCAGCTTCTTCAGGTTTTATTCAACCATTTCCATATTTTTTGACACAGCTAATAGGAGTGGGGTGGGATAGGGTGACTGTTTGCCTCCATTTGTATTTGCTGTGGGTACTCATTGACTTCAGAGGGTAATGTTGCACATCAGTTTGTTGAAAGGCACATTCCAGAAGTCTGGACAGACATTGGCTATTTGCTGTACTGTTGGGAAATGCATGCATCAGCAGTGTAGGGCTATGATATATGTTGGGAAGCATCCTGATGCAGATTTTGAACCACCCCTCTAAGTTCTGGCATTTTCAGGCTGTGACTTCTGCTGGGCGACATGAACGTGATGGGACTCGAGAACGTTTTTGGCTTCTCGTCACGAGAGTACTGTATGGTCATGCCAACCAAAAACAACTGTTGAAGGCCAAGGCAGCAGCCAAAGCACTTTGACTGAGGTTCAGCCGAAATGAAACATTTAGAAGGTACTGTGGCTACGTTGTCCTCGTTAGCTTAGTGGATCGAGATTCGAACTCAGTCACAAGGTTGTGGGTTCAGATCTGGATGCTGCTTGCTCTCCATTGGTGGCACATGCAATGTGGATTGGACACCGGACGCTTGAGCCCAAGTGGCTGTGCATCCTGAACCAAACCAACCAACCAGTAGTGTATGAATCATGGCTAATGTGTCATATGAACTCTTGTTTGTTTCGTTACATTGCTGTTTGATGTTAAACTCATTGCCTTGATCACTGCGTTGTTGGACACCCCGTAAACGAGGTGTTTTTCTGGGTGCGGTTATTCAGCAAGACAAGATGAGATCTGAATGGACCCGGAGCAGTGTTGGAAATACTGTCGTTTTCTGGTGTCAAGGAGCACTGAAAAATTTATACTCCAAGAAAAATTTTGTACTCCAAAATGGTCATTTGCTCCCCCCAAAAGACATGGGTTTTCTACTCAACCAGAGTTTGAAGTTGCCCAGCTTCCCCCTCCGGTCGATGGTTTACCATCCATACTCAGCTGCTGAAGCACACTGAACTTACGGCCGGCCGCGTTCCGCCCCCCGGTTAACGACTCTGCTGACGTACCATGTAGACCCAGGAAACTGGTTTGCCCCACAAAACGGAGCCACTGGATCCGCTCTTGCTGGCCAAATATGTTTGCAGAGCACCTAGTTAATCCATGTTTCTCACATAAATGCATGGCATTTTATACTCTGACACCAGGAAGAAAAACCAGGTTTCCAGCACTGACCCGGAGTCATGGCAAGGATACGCGAAATCGGAAGAGATTGGTTCTTCAGAAAATAGAGTAGTGGGCCAGAAAAGTGTCGCCCCCTCCTCCCTCACAGGATGATTTGGGCTTAAGGGCGTGCCATCTGCTGGGTTATATGCCACCCCCCGTACCACACCTCTACTTCCGTTGACGAGATGCGTTGATCGAACGACGAAGCCGGAGGGGGCACGGCGGCGAAAGCCCGGCTCCCAGGATCGGTAAATTCTGACAGCGTTCGGTTCGTCCATCCGGCTTTTGCCGGGCGTTATATCCCGTTTTTGGTCTTCGCGCACTGAGCTCCCACTCGACCCTGGGCGCAGTGAGTCCTGTACGTGGTCGGCCGGTCGGAGGGTGCTGGTTTCGGTACTGGAGGATGGGTACAAGCACAATGTTGATGAGTAGTCAATGCTGTATTCCTTCGTTTTTTCCACTACGTTCTTAATTTTACATCCCATGTATACGTTCCCCGGTTCTCAGCTTTTATAACCTAATGTCTGGCAATCAAACAAGGTTCTCCGCACTCACATAACATTACCACAAGGACTATGTGCGAGGCGACTTCCGGACGTTCCATTCTCATTAAGGTGTTCGACAGTTAAGATGTTGAGAAGATCGACAAGTATGTCAGCCAGGTTTGGAAATGGCATTGTTTTTATGTAGAAGACCATAAAATATGTGCTCCAAAAACGTGTTATTCTCCAAAAATCTGGTATTGTGCCTCCTTCAAAAAGCTGCACTATAAACATGTTGACAATTCTTTTTAACTCTGAAAGCAAATAACTCAGTCTCAGTTGAGTAAGAATTAGGCATACTAACCTACGGACTAACTAACAAACTAACTAACTAACTAACTAACTAACTAACTGACTGACTGACTGACTGACTGACTGACTGACTGACTGACTTTCTTGACATTGTAACTGACTTGCAGAATTTTGTACTTCAGTGAAGTTATGCTCCTCTGACACCAAGAACAAAAACTGAATTTCCCACCCTGGTATCAGCCCTCCAGCTCCATCTGGCGCGACGCTTGGGGTTAAGTCTTCTGTGTTCAGGGTCACTGATGTAGTGCGGTCAAGGTACAGTCATAGGCTCACGTTAGCAAGAGCGATGATACCAGTGCCACCGACGCAGCACGTTCGGGCTGAAATAATGCAGTGTCACGTGACCCTATACATGTCACGGTAACAGTGATCTCGCCTGCTACGCAACTCAGGTAACGCGATCTTCCGTCCGTCATATCGTACGCCAGCAGTGAGTGCATTCCCCGCAGAGAGGCTCATTCTTCGTCACGTAGTACGGTAACGCTGCGTTTGCGTCACCCACAAACAGGGCTGCCTTGATTCACACAGCACGGCAACATCGTACGGGCTTGGCCTACAAGTGTGGTTAGCACTCATTGCCCAAAGCAGAGACCGACTCAGGGTCCATGGTATGTAGAACCTGTACGAACGTTGTAAACTTAATGGAGGAGTGAAGTCAGCTCATGATTTCTCCGGATCTTTCGCCTTGCACTGCACTGATGTCGTGGTGGGGGTTAATCGGTACTTTTCAGTGCTCCGGGGTCGATGTTTTTTTTTTTGGTTTTGCCGGTAGACAAGAGATCAGAATCATTAGTTAGCAGCATAGGTCTTTTGTTTTTCACTTCGACCAAAGCTAACGTTTGTTGATGTCTCCACTGAAAGTAGTGCTCGTTACTGTTTGGGTATTTGAACGGGTATACTGTACTCCTCAGACATATCCTGTCCCTCCTGCGCGGCCGAGGACGTGACACCAACCATGTCCTTCCGCCTCCTGTGACGGCGGCCGGCTCTCCGCTGCAGCCCGCCAGTCCTCAGCCATCCGCCGACCCTCGGCCTGTGACGGCGACCGACTCTCCGCTGCAGCCCGCCAGCCCTCAGCCATCCACCGACCCTCGGCCTGTGACGGCGGCCGACTCTCCGCTGCAGCCCGCCAGTCCTCAGCCATCCGCCGACCCTCGGCCTGTGACGGCGATCGACTCTCCGCTGCAGCCCGCCAATCCTCAGCCATCCACCGACCCTCCGCCTGTGACGGCGGCCGGCTCTCCGCTGCAGCCCACCAGTCCTCAGCCATCCACCGACCCTCCGCCTCGAGGTTCAAACGCATTGGACATCGTTATCACTCTGAATGTGGAGGAAACCTCCCAGATCTTTATGGGCCACAGCCTGGCACCAGAATGGACGGATAAATTTTGTAGGAAATTCGCCCAGTGTGACGTCCGGCCCAAATGTGTGCTGAAGATCACGAGCCGCCATGTGCGCCGGGAGGGTTCCAGAAAGAGGAACGTGCCATTTTTCAGAGCCAAGGGTGTTTGCTGCACTCCAGACTGTGGTCTGACGTACGACATAACGGCTGACCACTCGCCCCTTGGTGGGCGAGCTGAGCTTTGCGTGCGGCGGTGTGGGACACCAGGCACAGGACACTCCGAGTATTACGCTCATCGGAGCCTGCGTGGCAAGCGCCGGGCGGCTGCTGCCAGTCGTGTGGAGCTGCAGGGAACATATGCCACGCGACAAGAGATGTTGCTGGCGGCCGCGGAAGCTCAGCTCCATGATGGGAATGTTACGGACGCCCCGCCAGGTCATGTTCTCCGCCAGGCTGCGTATGAAAAGCGCCGGGCTGGACGGCACTCGGAGATCTGGGCAGAAGATTTGGCGGCTACCATGGAACTGTCGAGCTCAGAGGACACGAGCAGTAGCCATCTCAAGGGTGGCAACCATTTCATCGGAAGAGCGCCTCTTGTCGTCCATACGTACAGAGAGCACTTTCTGAAAAAGTATGGACGGCAACAAACGGCCATGCACGTGGACGCCACTGGATCCATAAGCCGACAAGTGGGGCGCAAGCGACCGCTGCTCTACGCGGTTGTAGCGGAGGGATCCAAGGATTCCGGGACTGAGAGCTATCCCCTGGCGTACATGCTGTCGGAGAGCCACACAGTGCCGTCACTCGCCCATTTTTTCTCACAGATCGTTCGTGATGTGATGATCGGTGTAGTGACCGGAGGCAAGAAGATGGTTCCACCTCGCCTAGTCTCTAATTGCAGCTGGCCACTGTTGCACGCCATGGCGCAAGGTTTCGCCAAGATGAAACTGGACAGGTACCTAGACGAGTGCTGGCGTGCTGTGAGTGCAGGTGGGGCAGCGCCTTTTATGATCATCAGCCTGTGTGGCGCTCATATGTCTCACAGGCTTTCCGTCGTTCTGAAGGAAAAGGGCGTCCAGAAGAAGGCGCGACCTGGCTTCATGTGGATGTTCGCCAAGATGCAGCAAGCCTCGACTCTGGAAGTTTTGAGTGAGCGATTCCGTTCCATCGGCATGCTTTCCATGCGACGTGTCCAACCCCCGCTCGACGTTGAACAGCCTGGATTGGAGAATGCCTTCGACGAGCCTATCGATAGCGAGGCCTGGTCATCTGGAGAAACGCTGCGTGATGCCACGACGTTCGGACGGCACTTTGAAGCCATCAGAGCCGAAGTGGAGCTGGAGGTGGACCAAGGGCCTGAAAACAGTTCAGAGGAGAGCATCAGCCCTTTCTTCTGCCCAAGCCTGTCGAGGCACCTGACGGCTCACATGATGCCGCTGGCTCCCCTCTGGTCTTGCCTCATATCCGGCAGCACCACGTCGAATGCAGTGGTGGAATCCCACATGAGGCTTTTGAAAAAGGAGATACTACACGGGAAAACCAACTTGCGGCCGGCGGACATTATATGGGTTCTCCTGAAGGACACTGCTGCCAGGATGAAGGCCGACATCATTCCATCAAGACCAGACAAGACAAAACGGCTCCGTAACACCATGGACGACAAGGAAAGAGAGGAGGAGATGTGGTTTCGCCGAAATCCAAAAGCGCAGAAGCCAACGTATTACTCGCGCACCAGGCCACCCACTGAGGTACTGACAGCCACCTCGCGAACCCACGGAGCACCCGACACAGTGGCCACCAAGGGCACGGCAGCTCCTGCAACGTCGCATCACGGCCCTGCTGTCTCCGCGACCGCCCGACTTGGCGTGGCCCCTGCCCGGCCCGGCATTGCCGCCATCCGGACTGATGGAGCCGCCGCCCGGCCTGCTTTAGCCGCCGCCCGGCCCAGCATGGCCGTCGCCTGGCCTGGGATGTTCGCCACCCGGCCTGGCGTGGCCACCACCCGGCCTGCTGTAGCCGTCGCCCGGCCTGGGATGGTCGCCACCCGGCCTGGCATGGCCGCCACCCGGCCTGCTGTAATCGCCGCCCGGCCTGCTGTAGCCACCGCCCGGCCTGCTGTAGCCACCGCCCGGCCTGCTGTAGCCACCGCCCGGCCTGCTGTAGCCGTCGCCCGGCCTGGCATGGTCCCCATCCGGCCTGCTGTAGCCGCCATCCGGCCTGCTGTAGCCACCGCCCGGCCTGCTGTAGCCGCCGCCCGGACTGATGGAGCCGCCCGGCCTTCTGTAGCTGCCGCCCGGCCTGACATGGCTCCCACCCGGCCTGGCATGGCCGCCGCCCAGTGTGACGTGACCGCCGTTCGGTCGGATATCACAACATCGTGCAGCTCTCCGATGGAAGTACCCGACGACGTGGATCCTGTTCGACCTCTGGAAGCCCATGGAAGCACGGCTGCCTTGAAGTCATTGAATGACGACGAATGGCTGGATGACCTGGCCATCGATGGTTTCTGTGGCGCGCTATCTTCTAGTTCCAGTGGACGGACAGTGGACTTCTCCGTCTTCTGGTACTCAGTGATGAGCTTAAGACCGTCATTTCATGATCTTCGTCGTCAGCTTCATGCCAGACGAGTCCAACATGCGAAAATATGGTTGCTTCCATACAACCGAAGTGGCATACATTGGGCCCTGTTTGTAGTGTTCTGTACCGCCAAGCAGGTAGTCCATCTGGATTCGCTGTGGAGGGATCCCAGTGAATGCGACGTGACCTCCGTGCGCCAGCTGGTCGAGGCGGGCCTCGGCAACACCGAAGTCGACAGCGAGCCGTTTTCGTGGAGGGGGTGGCGCCTGGTCATCCCGGATACCACGCCGCGACAAGAGGACGGCAGCTCTTGTGGCCTCTTTGTCTGCTGGCATGCAGAAGTGGTTTCGACTGGGGTCTTGAGACGATTTGACTCCCAGGCCATGCGAGCTGCTGTTTGCGAAAGGATCCTGAGCGTACGAAACAATTTTCTTTCTATCATTTCATAGTGTCCTTTTGACCTGCAAGTTTAATCGGCTGGGAAGGCTTTTCTGGGCAGCTGGATTGCATAGTATAGCGACTGCGGCCTAAGGCCTGTTGAGTCTTCTTTGACATAGCGGAAAAAGTCATCTCGCGAGTTCGCAATAGTTTCAGGCCACGTCGACGCAACAGATTGCTATTGATGATGACCATGAAATCATGAGTCATAATTTGTGAGTACCAGTGGTTGCGTGAAGTGCGTACCAAATTCATTTTTCCCGTTTAACACATTCTCGTTTTTTACAGACCACGACAGTGGGTACGTCCCTGATGTTGTCACGGACCGGCGCAGAAGGGGATAGGGCCCCTCGTCCTGTTCATCCGTCCATGGAGGAGGTCCGAGATGTTGGCCTATCGTGCCAGCAGTTTCTAAAGCTGATGAACGAGCTGCATGGATGAGACACGGTGAGGATTGTTGTTTGCGTCTGTTTTCTCGTAGTTCAGATGGTGACGCCAACTGCTTGTTTCTTTTTTATTTCAGTCACTAGTGTGGCTTGGTATATTTATTGGGAAACACGTCGGGAGAACTGCGTTGTTTGGGAGCAAAGACAAACATGTGAGTGCCTAAGTGTGTGATTTCGGTGCTGATGACACACGATTATTATTAAAACGTAAAGCTGAATACGGAAATTGCGACTGATCTTGGGTCTTTCAGGGTCATTGTGTGAAGACGAAGCTTTTTTCTTTGTCTCCAGATCTACCCAAACGATCCTAAGCGAATGGTGTTGGGATGCATTTCTTTTGACGCGGTTGACCTCGATGATTTGAGATGATCTAAGTGGATCGGTAGTTTTGGACACATCCGGGTATGTTCTGAATATCGACGGTGCAGGTGGTGTAGTGCCCCATTTTGACAAAATGAAGCATTTGCGGGTGTTGCTAAGTTTGATCTCCATTGACATGACCTGGGTTAACCAATCGTTTCGGTGTTAAGGTTCATTTTTGGAATCGGATTCTTCAGATTTTGACGTCATTGGGCTCATTAAATATGGAGAAAGGAAGGGTGGTATTTATTCGAAATCGAACCTCGTTTGGTTTCGATGATCTCTATCCAGGCCTGTAAGTTTCTGAAGGCTGTAACATCTCTACGCAGATCTGCCCACAAAGTTTTGTTTCAGTATGCGAATAGATCAGGAGATGGTGTCAAAAGATGCCCCCACCACTGCGTGTAATTCTAGAGGGCCACCAACGAACACATCGTTTTGTACATTTGTCTGTGTAATCTGTGGTAAGACATTTGACTGTTTTCTACTCATTTTGATATCTTAAAATGTTGTGGGACGATATCATGTCCGTTTTACGTATATAGCTTTATATTGTATCGGCAGTCATGTAGTTTTTCTTGCATGTTACATAGTGGAAGTCGCCTTTCTTTTTTTGAGGGGGGGAGGTTGCATGAAATTAGCGTAATGTTATTTTATTTAATCGTCTCTTGGTGAGCCCGCCTGTTCTTGAGCCCAGCTTTCCCCGTTCTCACGGTAAGACTTCTGCGATCTCCGACAGGCCAACCAAGGAACAGAAGTCAGTGGCCGGAGGCCTTAATCAGGGACATGCAGAGGCTGTGGCGGCTTCGGCTACGGCCCGACATCGTGCGGGACACGCTGGACGGGATCTGCTGGTGCACGATCGGTGGCCGTCGCCGCTGCCTGAAGTGGATTCCTTGCCTCGTCCTCGGTAGCATGGCTGCGGCTGCCGTGTCGAACGTTGGTAGAGATCGAGGACGACGTTCGCGATGGTGGGGACCGCTCTTGGCGGAAAGACTGCTTGACTTAGTCGACGCGTATGGTGCGCGGGCGGTGGGGCTGACAACGGCCAAGCGGCTGTGATTAAGCGATAGTTAGTGGTCTTTGTCACCACTTGGTGGTTGGATCGGTATGAGTGACCGCTGTGGACCTTCGGCACAGTTACCCAGCTGCTGTCTCGCGTATGGTTTAGAAAGGCAGAATTATTGTTACCGCCGTGTCCCAGTGCCTGCTGCATACCTTAGATACGGTGTCTAAATGCATCGGATTACCTTCTGATTGCGATCTGTTGCAGTGACCACAGAACTTCAGAATGCCAAATAGGAACTAAGAGGCCAGACGTCTCTGGTCCTGCCGTGTCGGTAGGGAAGGGAATGCCGAGAAGGGAGTGATTTTGAGCACGCTGCGTATGGGTCATTGTTTTGCCACGCACAGTTTCCTTCTGTATGGACTTGGCTGACATTCATTTTCTAAGTGAGATGCACGTTGGAATATGACACGTTCTGCTTACGTGCCGAGGTCGAGCTCGAAAGATTCGTATTGATCAACACAACCCGAATTCCCTGCATATCTGCATTTTGAAAATACGATTCTGGGTGTCTGCGCGATTTTGCTCGGTTTACGTCGGTGGTTGACTGCCGTGTAATTTTTCCGCCCACCTGAAAGCATGCATTGATGAATGATTTGCCGTTGTCCGTTGAAATGTTTTAACGGCTTGCACCATTCCGAACAATCATTCGAACATCCTCAAGATCACTCGGACCAAGAGTAGGATAATGCATAAAATAAGCGATTGCTTTGGCCACCGCGCGTCGAATGCACTCCGGTGACCCTCTCCATTGTATACAGCTTATGTGGGCTTTGCGTCATAAGTTGGAAACGATGCCCCACGGATAACGATCTCACCAATGGTTCTGGTGTACCGTCTGAATGCCTTCGCCCAATCGCCGGTCTGACCACTTTTTAAATACCATGTACCTGTATGACCTTTTTTCACCGTATACTACGCGTAAAAAAGCAGTGACAACAGTCAGCCAAAGCACACAGCAATGGCATCAAAGCGAAAAAAACGAACAAAATAGAAGAAGGAAAAACATCACGTGTGCCTTCCCCAAACACATGAGTACACACGCAACTTATCCTGTCGAGTCGATTCCAGCGCGAACATTAATGGTCAGTTCATGCATAAACATCGAATAGTTTCATCCAAGCAGTCCTAGCCTCATCAATGTTGAAGGACTAGGTAACTGCCAGTCACGATGTAAGGCGTCTCCGCGCGAATGCATTATCCCACATGATGATCTACCCCGCTGGTTATTGTCAATACGCACAAGTTGCAATTCATAACGAATCATTACATCTAGACCACTCCCGCCATCGAAATATCTCACTGTCGTTCCGGCGCACTGGCCACTAGAAGTAGTCTTGTAGAGCTAGTAGTGCCACTAGCAGAGCGGTCAAAGTGCCGCCGCCGCCAGCGAAACAGAAACCGTTCGGGCGGAACCCGCAGATGCCTCCCAACGTCCGGCCCCGTCGTCCCTCAGACCAGGGTGGCCTGCACATCCGACGGTGCGGCGGCCCGGTTCATCCTGCCGCCGACCGTGCCATGTTCCAGCCGCCAGACGGGCGCCTGGGGGGGGGGGGGCAGCGGCCTCGCCCCAGGGCGGTCAGGTCGGCAACAGCCGAACGGGCAACGAATGGCGACAACAAATCGAAACTGGCTTCCCCGCCTGTGGAGCCATCGCAACAAAAACGCTACTTTTTGCCACCAGGGGCAGCAGCACGCAAAGTAAGGTGAGGAAGAGGACGCTTAAGTTTTCGCAACAACCCTACTGCCCCTGTACAAAAGAGCACTCCGATGTGTCCCAGACACCTCAAGGTATCCCGTTCGCACCTTCACCACCCCTTCCCCTGCTCCCAACTTGACAGAAATAATCTTGTCAGACATACTCACATGACTGACTGTACCACTCCTGCCTCAACTCCAGATACGCCTGGCAGGGCAAGCCGACGTTCCTGACCACGGGAAGTTGCGGCAGCCACCGTGGCTCCCGTAGCCGCACGTGCACCACGTACATCCGTAGCTCCGTAGCCGCACGTGCCCTCCAGTCCCTAAGTGGCAGGAAGATTCCAAAAGAGGAATCTCCAGCCCTCGACTCCATGATGAGCTTGGATGGACAGAAACTGTCACGTATGGCATGATTCTCTAAATCCTGCATGGCATAAAACAACAAAATGAGTGAATGGTTGCAGTTATGCAGTGACAGGAAACCTTCTGTAAGTATTGGAATAATGATCCATCATATCTTGATTCAGGGCGCATACCTAACATAAAACTGCAGCTTATAGGGTGAGTTTTCTGTGTTTTAGGAATGGATGCATGAAATCAAAAACTTATGTATGAAACATATCATAAATGAACTCACAAGAAGACCCCAAAGTCTATATACATTATTAAGCAGTGGCAGCTGCCTGTGCCTAATGATATATATATATATATATATATATATATATATATATATATATATATATATACTCTGTACATGCTCAATCTACATCTGATGGATTGCCAAAACAGAAACTGCCATATCAACATAAAACTGAGGCTATCGGGGGGAGGGCATCATTGCTCCGCAGACTGGTGTGGACAAGAATGTGATGTCATTTTCAAGTGTCTCTGGCCCAGTGCCGATGCTATGTTTGACAGTGCCAGCTGCCTGAGCAGCAGCTGACCTGATCTAATGTAGTGTGATCAGTGGTACAGACACTATACTGGAGGGCAGCTGCAGCCTCCCGCTTGAGATTGACCCTGAGACTACCAGGGACACTGGGACAGTCATGGACCCTGGATGGTCAGAGGCCATGGCACTGCCTTGAACCTGAAGCAGTTGGGGACCAAGGGATAGTAAGAAACCATGGCAAAGTCAAGGGTCCTGATCTGAGACAGTGAAGGACCCTGAGGATGTCAGGAGCATGAGAGACAATTAGGGGCCTGAGACAGCTACAGGCTCCATGGGATGTGCAGGGGCACTGGGATGGTCAGTCACCATGGAGAAGCAGTGAGCTGGAAACAAGTTGTGACCTAGGAATGACCAAGGGTCATGAGGCAGTAGGGGCCTAACATGATCAGGGATGGTCAAGAAGTCAGGGATCCTGAGGAAATCACTGGCCTGACATGGCAAGAGGCATCATAGGATGCTCAGTGGGCCTGGAATGATCAAGGGCCATGGAAGGCCATATGCCTGAAACAGTCAGGCATCATGAGGAAATCAAGGGCCCTGGGACTGCCATGGGTCAAGGAAGCCAGAGACCCTGAGACCGTCAGGGGCATGAGACCCCAAGGAGCAGCATATCCACCACCCCAGGGGCTCAGGGACAATGGGGAAGTCAAGGGCTATCCTGAGACAGTCCAGGGCTCTGAAGAAGTCAGGAGCCATGGGATGACCATGAACCTGAATGCCAGAATACTCAAGGCTCACAGGATGGTTAAGGATGATGGGACAGTCAGGGGCTGCTGTGCAGACATACTATCTGCTGCTGTGCAGACATACTAAGTGTAACATACTATCTGGCAGGCAGCTTACTGGAGTACTGAGACATAACAGCAAGTTGCACAGAACCACAAAATGCTGCAGGTGGCACTCCTCATCGTGCAGCCATAAAGACCATATCTTAAGGTATTTACCATTGAACAAGCCAGTAGCAATGGAACGTGTTCTGGCAAGGACTGCACCAACTCAGGCCACCTTCTGAGCCATTTCTTTCCATGCAATGTCATTGGATTAATGTGAAATTTTGCCAGTTGGGGGGGGGGAGGCAGGGAACTGAGGGCGCAGCGCCGATCTCTGCTCCTCCGTACCGCCGCCTCTGAACATAGCAGTCTTCGCACAAATGCCCAGGCACCCAGGACTGGACGCTCTCAGCAGTAATATACAGCACAGGGTACGACACCAACAATCACGGCTTTTAAGTGAAGCTGGGCGAAGGGAATCAAACTATGATAACAATGATGGAGAATGGTTGAGCAGGCTTCCCACTTCTCATAACTCCAAAAACCCACGTAGTTGTCAAGCCATATTGGTGTCAAAAGATGCACAGTTGAAAAATAGGTCAAATGCAGGCTTGTGCGCTTTATTAATGCCACAGCTTCTCCAAAATGACCTCTTGAAGTGGTCCAGTCACCGACCGCCTTCAGAATTAGCACGACGGCAAAGCACGGAGCATCCCCGCGAAACAGATCAAAGCCAACCCACAAGGGTCGACGATTTGCGAAGGTTTCGTGAAATATGGCGTCACTGAAAGATTTATCAATATGCAGCAATCTCGAAACTCGAAATAAGGAATCTGGCGGTATTGAAACGGAACAGGTCGAGGTGGACTGGGACCGATCAAGGACAGGCGCGAGTGCCCGGGGGAGAACAGGGATAGAGAAGGATAACTGGGATTGCACATGGATATGGAATCGGACCGGAATGGGATAGGGAGAGAGATCAGGACTGTATGGGGACGGGCATTGAAGGGCATTGAAACGGGACGGTGAAAAGACGCTGGGACAGGAAAGGGACAAGTAAAGAGATGGTGACGGGACGGGACTTCCCGGACCAATGCAGAAAAACATTGGTTCCAAGGTCTCCAGGCCGACTTGGAACTGCCAGTTACATCGACAATCTAATACAACAAGCCACGTTTCTTCTGAAACGGTTTTGGACACAAACATTAGAGCAACGTCTTGATCGTACACCGGGAACTTAAATATCCGGCAATATCCGGCCGGATCACAAAAATATCCGGCCGGATGCCGGATACCGGATAATCTCTAATATCCGGCCGGATATCCGGCCGGACCGGATATCCGGTGCATCCCTACCTGTGACATCATCATCAGTGGCCCAAAATTAAACCATGCATATACCGCAGGACCGCACGGTTCGGCGCTATCGATTGCCGTTTGAATCAGTCGAATCGGGCGATTGGTTCTCGGGATAGACGGGGAGGGGGCGCTCCGGGTTAAACCTCCTCGTCAATGGAAAGTGGTGAAACACCCCAGCCAACGCCGGGTTATTGGCTTCGTCCAATACCCCATCATTGCGCCTGTCCCGTTACTATCCCTCTCCATAGTTACCAAACCTTGTTCCCCTCCCTTTTCCGTCCCTCTCTGTCCCCGTCCCGCCACCATCCCTTTTCTTGCCCCTTCCCTGTCCCAGCATCTTTTCACCGTCCCGTTTCAATGCCCTTCAATGCCCGTCCCCATACAGTCCTGATCTCTCTCCCTATCCCATTCCGGTCCGATTCCATATCCATGTGCAATCCCAGTTATCCTTCTGTCCCTGTTCTCCCCCGGGCACTCGCGCCTGTCCTTGATCGGTCCCAGTCCACCTCGACCTGTTCCGTTTCAATACCGCCAGATTCCTTATTTCGAGTTTCGAGATTGCTGCATATTGATAAATCTTTCAGTGACGCCATATTTCACGAAACCTTCGCAAATCGTCGACCCTTGTGGGTTGGCGTTGATCTGTTTCGCGGGGATGCTCCGTGCTTTGCCGTCGTGCTAATTCTGAAGGCGGTCGGTGACTGGACCACTTCAAGAGGTCATTTTGGAGAAGCTGTGGCATTAATAAAGCGCACTAGCCTGCATTTGACCTATTTTTCAACTGTGCATCTTTTGACACCAATATGGCTTGACAACTACGTGGGTTTTTGGAGTTATGAGAAGTGGGAAGCCTGCTCAACCATTACCCACAGCCGCTCGGGCTCAAGCGTCCGCGGCCGCTTATCCCACGGACCCCAATTTATACGAATTGTATGCTTTGGTTCGCTAATGCCGCGGTGCAAAACCAATTACTACTTCCAACTTCAAGAGCGACTAAATTCTCCCTGTAGTAACGAAGGTTTTTACTGTTTCCAAAAGACCTAAGTACCATGGACAAGAAAATATTACATTTAACATCGACCTTCAAAGCAGACGACATTCGGACAGCGCAACTAAGTAGAGCCGCCGACGCCGCCGAAGTACTAATCCGCCAAAGTAAACTGATATATGTAAATTCACTAAGCAACGGGACCAGACGCATTGATAATTTTTACATACCGTTAAAACTACACGGCAGCCCCGAGATTTGCGTGGCCGAGCAGCGCTCACTCCGTGTGAGCAACGAAGCTCGACGCCTGCTGATGCATACCGCCTGCTTGGGCCTTCAGGGACATCTGATGCGGCAGCACATGAGGCTGCAACACTTCAAACTATGGCACCTGAGACAGAGGCACATGCTCTTCAACCTTCGGTAAAGGATTCAGAGATGTTAAGGCCTCAATTTGATTGCACACCGGAAGTTTACAAAAACTGAACAGTGCCTGAGCTTAGACTGATTTTCACCTGGTCAGCGCGGATTACAATAACTCTGGGGGTGACGATTTGTATCCTTTTGAGGGGGCCCTGGCCCACACAATGTTGATTTCGGCTCCCCAATGTTGGTTTGCCCCCTCCCATTTTATCCACCAGTTTTAAAGGGAAATGAGTAATAATAATGGGAAGAACGGCCGCGATAGACTAGAGATAGGCAGAAAGCAAATAATAAAGTCTATAGCTATGCATATATCTTTCTGCCTCCTGTCTATATACATTTATGTAGCGGAAGCCACCCAAATGGTACCTGCCTCATTGCGCCACCCCCATTATCTTCTAAGTGAGACAGATGATAAGCAGATAAAGGACATTTTCTGAGAGGGACAATATGGCTGCGGATTTGTCCCTTCATCTTCCACTCTGTCAGCGGTACAGACCTGTGGTGGGTCCGTGAAGTTTTAGCGGAAGTTTGAAATAATTTTCTGGTTTATGCTGCTCGTGTATAACTGTGCTGTTAATACCATGAAGGGAAATTGCTCCTAAACAGTGCCTCCGTTGTGGAACGCTTCTCATTTGACCAGAATAACGATGATCGTTCGCGCGTTTTTTTATTCGCGGTTAGTTTTGTTATGGTACAGCCAGTGCCCTTTTTCCGCCACTATTTGCCGGACCTTATTGCATTAGCATTACAGTCGGGGCAGGACTAGCTAACGGTGTACTGATGGTTGCTCCAGTTTTTCACGTTTCTGGGATCCATTTAAGACGATAATCACGAGGGGGGATTTCGGCTGCGGAGGAGACACCTTAAGAGTGAGGTAGAAATGTCCCCAGAGCCTTCTTGAAAGAGCTGTAGTCCATAGCTCTTCCCCTCCCTCACGGAGCCGGTTCAGTCCTCCCCCGTCCACTGGCCGAGGAAACTTGCGTAAAACATCCTTTTTTCTCATTCACTGTGTCATAAGCGTCCCAAGTCTCGCGGGCAGCCCTCAGGCCGAGAATCCCGACGACACCCCAGGAAGGAGGACCTCCTATCAATCCTGCAGATACACGTGCTTTAGATTTTAGCCAGTTTATTTAGAGGGGGTGGCCCGCCGCTGACCGGACTCACTTTGACCGTAGGAACCAGGCGACCTCGCTGCGACCTTCTCCAGGGGGGGATTTACCTGCCACTGCCTGACCCGTAGGAACCAGGCGACCTCGCTGCCACCTTCTCCAGGGGGGGATTTACCTGCCACTGCCTGACTTTGCTCCCTAATTGACATGCTAAAATGGACCCTGAAAGGGGGAGAATACACTCTTTTCATGTCCCAAAACCCTTTTAATTTTGGTGACCTTTTTTGGCATTTAGGAAATGCAGGAATACAGTATTTCCCGGTTTAATACGCGCAGTGGAACGGGTTTTCGCACTAACCCGCATTAGAAGGGGGGTCCAAAAGGACCCCCTCCGATCTCGGAAACAGAAAGAGCTAGAAACATGAAATTTTGTGGACAGGGTGGGGTTATAACGATTTACATTGTTTCCAGTTTTCACGACTCTAGATCAATACCTTCAAGGTCAAATGGGGTCGAAAAGGTCAACTTTGGACACTTTCTCGGACAGCACAGGCCACTCCGTACAATTTTTCAAACAAAACTGGGAAAGAATGTTTTTGGGCGTTAAAACGTGAAATACGACAACTTTCATTCATCTGACGTCTTAACTGAGGAATTCTGGCTGAGATCATGTTAGGTCATTGACCGATGCCGTCATTTTTTCATCGTTTGCAGATCAAATTTCGAGCAGCATGGGATAGCTTGAGTGTAAATGAGGGCGCTACACGCATTTTTTGGCGTATTTTCATTGAAGGTAGCTAACGAAACCTTCGGTACATTTGATCACTTCCAGCGTCTATATTTATGTATGTATGTATATGTATATATGTATGTACATATGAGTATCAATGTGCCAACGTGTTTTTAGTAGGGTCTTTGAATGCATATTTCATACAAATCGACATATTGGAAAGTAATCTGGACCAGATCACAAAATAATTAATCTTGACCTCTGATAACCTTGGCCTACACTGACCTTGGTATATATAAGCGTATCAATGCGCGCACACGTGTTGTTATTAGGGTCTTTGAATGCATATTTCACACAAATCGGCATGTCGCAAAGCAAATCTGGACCAGGTCACAAGATATCTGACCTTGACCTTTGATGACCTTGACTTCACTGGTCCTGGTATATGTAAACGTATTAGTGTGCGCATACGTGTTTCTATTAGGGCCTCTGAATGCATATTTCATACAAACCGACATGCTGAAAAAGCAAATTTGGATCAGGTCACAAGCTGGTGACCTTTGATGACCTTGACCTTAATGACCCTGGCTTTGGTCTTTGCACATCCATCACTTATGCCCGAATGACGTCACCTGACTGTGTTCAGGCAGTAATCTTAGGAAGAACGCTAGTCCTTTCACGAAGTTCCCATTTATCAGAGACAACGGTTATTTTCGTTATGTTTGCTTGGTTCAGTTGCTTCAAACTTCGGAAATTTCCGGCCGATTTCCGATTTTCTGCGTCAATCGACGAATTATTTAATCGCCATAAATGTCACAAAATAGTAGCAGCCAGCTCCGATTCGTTCTCGAGATATTCAAGAAAAACAGATGGGGGACACAAAAAGACCCCCTTCCACTGCGCGTGTTAAGAGGGAAGCATTTTCAGATCACAAGAGGGGTATGGACCTCAAACCCACTGGAGGCACCTATGTAGTCATCTCCATGGGGCTGCCCAACATCTGGTCGGGTTCTGGACACTTCTCCCGACCTGTTTGTAAGTACTGGTAAAAAGAAATAAAAGTGAAACTATTCTTAATATACATAGGTGGGCATCGTTACTAAAAAATGTAACTTCGTTACTCGTTACTCCGTTACTCAAAAAAGCCAGTCCGTTACTCGTTACTCCGTTACTCTGCCTTAAAAAGTAACGGAAGTTACCGTTACTCCGTTATTCCGTTACTTTTTTAAATGCAGTGAAAACCAAGCGAACGCGGGTTTTCAGTCTTTTATGCTGCTTTGTGGTTGTAAAACGCCTTCCATATACAAAGGGAAGAAACAAAAAGCGCTTACCCAAAACACTCCGCTAGCTGCCCACTGCCCTCACCAGCCGTTGTTGAGTCGGCGGCGCCGGGACAACAGCCGCCGCGGGTATTCTACCACTGTGTTAGCCACAATGTTCAAACCAACGAATTCCTGTTCATTGCCCGCGGCGCCGACGGAGCGGGAACAACCGGCGCTGCAGCGGACGCATGCAAAATGCGACAAACAGCGGACATCTATCGACTGGGTTTGATCAACAATGCCTCTCGAAGTATCCGCCCTGAACATAATGGTCTCCGTTCAGAGCTCGTTTCGGTCTCGCGAACTTCTTGTTTTGTTTTGAAATTATGTGTGTGTATTAGTTTGTGTACGAGCGCGTGCGTGGAGGTAAGATTCCTGATACCCCTGACGTTTTTTTTTAACACCAAACGACGAAGGACTCAAAAAACATGACTGATATGGATTTTATTATTGTGAAGTAAAAGACTAAAAAAGGTGCTTTAGTACCTCTTTAGCACCCTTGAAAAGACAAATTAGCTATAAAAACATGGTCATAAGTAAGATGCAACGGAGGATGTTAGCCGTTCACAAGTGGAACATTTTGGAACGATGACGTGACCTGACCTGACCCCTGTAAAGGCCAAAATTGATATCAATGAACTCGCTATTGTCTTACGGTTCAGTATATGTCGCTTGAGTTCAGCTTTTCAGGGACAAGGTATTGTGTCTATTTACCTAATTCCAAGGACGTGTTTTGACCTTTCATGGCGTCTGGTGGCCTCAAAATTGACCTGAGGTCAAAACTCTTGAATGTTTTCGTCTCGGTTTGACAAAACCTTTCCGCCGGTGTTTTCCTTTTTTTCCGTGCGATATATGGGAGCCGAGATCCTGGGAGGTGCGGAAATCCGCGCTCCCCCTCCGGCTGGGCAAAGGGCATTCTGAGTCCGGCCGGAGACGGGTTAAAAACACTTCATTTAACCCTATTCCCTGTGGGGGGGGAGATTTTGCTACCTGTGTCTTTTTGCTTGTCCCACACTGTTTGCCGCAGCGCCACAAGATTTTCTGGCATTTCATGGAATTGATACACATGTGTTTTGTCAACATTTAAAAAAAAAATCGGTCCCGCAGAGGCGGTTCCAAGCCCCCGTTTTCGGCGGTAATGTGCTGTGCGTGAAGCTGCAAAGTTGTGCGGTTCACCATCGTGGCATTCTGAGTAGAAATAAAGATCACTGACTCATTTATATAGTCATACGCATCCTAAACAATGCGTATGCATACACATTTTCAGGCGAACGCACACCCAGGTACTGAAAAAATGGGGGAGCACACTATTGTGCTTATGGTGCCCTCCCAATTTTTTTACCTGGATCCACCTCTGCGCTACATATAAACTTAAACTGGCTTGCTAGTTGTACATCTGATGTTTATATCACCCAAAACAAACAAAAGCAAAGGAAATTTCTTATTTCAAAAATCACCCTTCTTGCCCTCCCTGGAACTGCCTATGGTTTTCTATTTTAAATTTCAGCTTTCGGTATATAAAAGACTTGGACATTCCAAGCTGAACCGTGTTATTCCATGAAAATTGGTTGGTAAACACGGCCGCAGTGACCTTTCAAAAATCCCCAAATTTTGGAGTTTGTTTGCCCCCACGCCCTATTTTCGCAATTTTTGAATCTTTGGGGTCGGGAATTGGATATCTCGTTCAAACATATTAAATGGCATTCATCCCATCAACATGGGACGTTGATGGGAGGGGGCAGAATTGGTAATCTTCACCTTTCGGCCAATGCATATTTTTCGAAGGTGCAAAAGTGGCAACGGCTCATATCATGTTTGAGTTTGGGTCCTCACTTCTGCGTCTACAAAAAATAATGTGTCAGCCGAAAGGTGTTTCTGCCAGTTGATATTTTTTTTCGGGAACGCAGGAGTGGTAACTCGAATCGCATGGACAATGTAGCCTGTCCTCCAAGTTAAAAATGATTTAACCTAACCTAACCTAAAACCTGATGTATGGTTGCAGGGATTGCCCTAGATGGGCATGTAAAACTAATTTTTTGTTAGGTTCAATTTGCCTTATTTAGCTTATTATTATTTGGTTAGCTCGTATCGGCTGAAGGCAAACATGTGTCAACTGAATCAAAATTCAAGAGTTACCTAACCAAGTCAGTTTACACATCCAGTAGGGGCCAGTGCTTAGAAAAGTACCTGAAGGGGCTAAATTGTTCGCACAATTTGTGTTGCCACTTCCGCGTCTCCAAAAATTACGCGTAAGCGTCGGCCGAAAGGATCTGCCCCCCCCCCCGGGTAACGTGAATCTCACTGTCTGCAGAGAATATGGTTACGGCAAATAGTCCACGCAATAGTCGACAAGCTTCATAATTATGCTTCACCACTGACAACTTATTGTGCACATTCTGTTCTCCCCTGGAAATACCGTAAATAATGCTTCCTATTGATGTGCCTTTAGGTTTGAAAGGCTACTCTTGTGACCCTTGATTGTAGCCTCTTTCGGTCGGCACAGGACATACGTAAAAATGACCCCTCCTCCTTAAACTCAAAGTACGTTTCTAGATGTGGCCATGGGTGACGCAGACCAGGCTCGTCCTCTTCCTCCGAAGCTGAGGCACCGTCGGACTCCGAGTCAAGGTTTTCGACCTCCAGTGGCGGCGTAAAGACGCCTTGATGGGACATTTTAGTGTCAGGTAGTTAAAATTTCAGGCCAGTCAAGAATCAGTCACCACTCCATCGCCCCAAGGACATCACAGATCCAAGGCCATGGCGGCAGTAATCATGTGCTCAACAGCCTTGAGTGATCTTGGCGGGGAACCGTGTGGCGATGGTAAGCAATCCGTGACTGACGTGAGACAACATTGAAAACTGCCGTCAGCTGGCTGTTCCAGTATAAATGACAATAACTTTGATATCATTTAGCCTGAAAATGACGACTGGTTAATTTATAATTTTAAGTCATATCAAACTTACGCATAATTCAATACTTTTGTCCCAAAAGAGACCAAAGTCAGCTGGCCTTTATACTGAACCATTGCCGCCAGCTTGCCGTCAACGTTTATCAGCTGCCGAATATTGTCAACAAGTCTACTCCGCGATTGTCAGCTGAGTGCGCGCCTAGCCGCGCTTGTATCGCCGCACGCTATTGGGTGTTGGCTATTCAAGTAGCCAATGGCGTGTGCCGATGCAAATAAAGCCGGGCGGTGTCTGTAAGGAGTTTAAAAAGTAACGGAGTAACGGAGTAACGGAGTAACGGACCAAAAAGTAACGGAGTAACGGACCTCAAAAGTAACTTCCGTTACTCAGTCCGTTACAGTAAAATAAAAGTAACGGGTCCGTTACTCCGTTACTCAAAAAAGTAACTTCGTTAGTAACGGAGTAACGGAGTAACGGACCAGTGCCCACCTATGTTAATATATCAGATAGTGGTTTATTATACCGTTTGCCGCCGCAAAGTATCTGGAACTACATGTCATCTCTATGGTGGCGCAATAACGCACATCACGTGGCGCAAATATGACAGGGTTGCCCTAAATGCAATGTCTTGCTGGAAACTGAAGGACAAATAGTGGCCAAAGACTGAAGTTTTAATACACGGAATATTATGGTAGTCAAAAGACCAGAGAAGGCATATGCGAAATAAGACAATGTTCCCCATACCACAGCCATAATGCCCGTTTTTTGAAAAGGTGGCGCAAATTGGGCATCTTCCCGTACATGGGGATAAATGCAAGTTTTTGTTTGAAAAATGGCAACAAAAACTTATAAATTTCCGTTGGTCAAAATAAAATGGGCTAAATCCTTTGAGAAACCGACATTTGGGGAAGGTTAGGTTGTCGGACCCTCACCTCGGCTCCCCAATCACTTACAGAAATTGACACCTCTGGATGACTCTGCAATCGCTCATGTTCAAGGAACATGTAGTGTCTTTAGCCAAACATTCCAGAGCGTAGGGTTATCTTTGCCTCAATTTAGATATGTCGGTATGACGATGCTACATCCATGAGTGAAGCATAGTTTTGAAAGTTGGTGAAGCAAAGGTCAGCATGGTCACTTCTGGCTCGTAGCCAAGGGGAGCCATGGGGTCCATACCCTCCGCCCTCCTGAGCCAAGCCGTCTACATGAGATATTTAGCGATTTCGCATGAATGCGAAATAGTGATCATATGTATTCTATAAAAGCAAGCATTATATGTATTTTTTCTGCGTGTTAAATCTGAGGTTAATTACATAGAATTACTGCTTTTCCTATGAAGTTCGTCGTATGTCAGTAGCATGTGACAAAATTTGTCATTTGGCCTCTCCCTGAGGAAAATCTTGGCCACTTGCTTGGGTCAGCTCCACACAGTCAGTTTTGCCCCCCCCCCCCCCATCCATATTTCACAAACGGATTTAAACCATTTCATTTTCGATCCTGATAAAAACAGCTTAGAAAAGACTTTTTTCCGCCATCTAATGTGCCTAGGTTTGCAATGCGCACTGAGTAAACCAGCATTGAAGAGTGCAGCGAACTAAACGGTTCACTGCACACTAAGTTCTAAGTTCGTCATATGTTCACACTCACTCAAAATTTCCTTTGCGAGAGTGATAAAAACTGGCGCAGGTTGCCAGAAGTTCAGGAAATGTCGCAAAAATCCCCAAGAAAACGACGTTTACTGGCTCCGCCACAATAAGGAAGGGGTTCCTGCTCACACCTCCCGGCGTTGCAGTCCCCAGGCGCCATGCAGCGGCGTCCCGGTGAGCTAACACCAGGTTGCAGGCAGCGGCCGGGCGGAGGGAACCGTGCATCGGCAGTTAACATTTGTGAGCGTTTTATTCAGCCATTCCACACTCGACCAGGGAAGTCTGAAGTGTAGATTGCACGTGTGCAGTTTTCTGTGAGTTCGTCTGATTCCATCAGAAGCTACGGCGCAACGAACGTTCGAAACTACGGCATTAGGTAAACGAGGAGAAAACCTGCAAATCGAAAACGGTCATGGTGCTGTAACTTAAAATTTCTCAGACAATCGTTCTGAAATTTTGGATGTATACAAAGCACGTAAATTTCCAACGTATGGATTGGACTTCACAGGAAAATGCTTCTTGTTACAGAATCATGGCATAGCTTTGCGATGCTGACGGCGCAGATGAAGCCATGGCGATTTCCTGTCCAACGACGGCTGCTGAGGCTTCAGTGGCCACATGCGCGACTCGCTCCACTGCCTGCATGTGCGTCAGATAGTAATGGGGGATGCCCTCGATGTCCTCGTTGGAGACGCTAGCCAGAAGAGGCGGTTATGACACGAGCTCAGACTTTCAGCCGATCAGACTCCCGGCGAGCCGTACATGTGATCACTGAAGCCTCAGTAGCCGTCGTATGCCAGAAAATTGTCAGGTGTCATCTGCGCCAGCCTTCCGCAACTCAGAGATATCCTGTCGTCTTGCAACAAGAAGGATGCTCGTCTTTAAAGGCCAGTCCATCTACCAAAAATGTACGTGCTTTGTCCAAAGCCCAATGTCTGGCATACCATCTGCAGCACCTGGAAAGCCTTCCCAATGTTAATGGAAAATTTCAGCCCGTAAACTCCACAAGACAATATTTCAGAGTGATCTTCTAAAAAAAAAATCAAGTTCCAGCACCATAACCGTTCCTCGGATTCCAGGTTTTCTCCTCATTTACCTAATGCCGTAGTTTCGAACGTTCGTGGCGCCGTTGTTTTTGATGGGTTCCAACGAACTTCCTGAAAACTAGACACGTGCAATCTATATCTCAGCTTTCCCTAGATACGCGCAGAATGGCGGAATAAAACGTTCGCAAGTATTACTTGCCAATGTAAAACTGCATCCGCCCGGCCGCCGATCGCAGCCCGGTGTTAATTCACCGTGCCGCCGCTGTGCTGCGCATGGAGACTGTAATGCCGAGAATTACGATCGGGAGTACCCTTTCCTTGGCCTGGCGGCACCGGCAAACCTTATTTTTCGTCCTCCTTTCGTCATTTTATTAAGATTTAGACAGGTCTGCCGCTTTTTATCGTTCTCCATTTTACATCCCTGAATAAGTTATCATCACGATACACCCTACTGCACACCCTTCATGTACTGTGCAGCGTGCAGGCGCGGGGAACCTCTGCTCTTAACGTCAGATATTGGAAAAACTCATATTTTCGATCACCTTCTCGCCTCCTCTCGGAATGTCCGGAGAGGCTGGTATAGGTACCCTGCATGTTGTAAGTCATATTGCTTCTCGGCCAAAAATATTTTGTGGGAAGCAGAACCGATTTTATCTGTTATTTGCTGAAAGGTAACATGGTATTTAGTATGTTGGTACCACCTTAATTGAAATTTGGTTGGGAGCTGATTGGGGTAGACTTTTTTCGGCTCCGTTGTACGGTTCTCCACAAAACTAGTGTTAGATATTAGGCTCCTCGACAACATGGGGCGTATTTCCTGAACCGTGGAAAATATATTGTCACAAGAACACAGCATGGTAGGTGACAATGCTTTACATCATTCTGTACAGATGCACTCATTTGCATTGTCTAATGACTGCTAGATTTTCCAGAATAATGTTTTTTGCTTCATTCGCCGGAGCTTTCACCGCCTCCTGTTGGGTGCGTTTCTGCCAGTTCGTCCAGCATGTTAAAAATGCTGGACACATCCGACATCTATATTGGTATTACCTTTATGTGTAATTATGCGTGATAAAAACCTCGTATTTATGTTTTTGAAACGCGCAGCAGAGGGCCTCTGAAAATTACGCGTAGTGGAGGAGAGGCGCAAAGTCCTCCACCCCTCCCCCTCCACCTCCAGAAACCAGCTGTGATACGAAACTTTCAGGGTGAGTGGAAGGCTATGGGCAACTACATTTGTCCAAATCCGTGACCATAGGGCAACATCTTCGAGGCCAGATCGGGTCAAATGTTCAAAACTTCGTTGCTTTGGCAACTTTTGAGACCTCTTCCCGGACAATTACCATAGTCGATCGGAAGGATACGAAATCGAACTCACCCCTTTTCAAGGGTGATACACGATGGCTATGAAACAGAACACAGCATTTAGCTTCAGACCGCTCGCGTATCATCTAATATCGCCGTTGGTAACGCATGGTGGAAGGGGGGGAGGGGAGGGATCGACTAGTTTTGCCGCTCTGTGATTGTCTTTGTGGGGCCATTTCTCCAAAAATGCCCATCCGATTTTCCGTTTTTTCTCGTTTTTGGTTTTTACGACGCACTAGATATCAGTTTAAAATATGCAAAAAATAGGTAATCCACGACAGACATGGGGTCGGGACCGGGGATCAATTTGGCCCCATTCACTGGGTTTCGGCCGCAGATTTCCACCGCGTAACCCTTTCAGAACCAAGTCTCATTTCGGACGAGCCCCTGCAAGAACATTTTACACTGTCGCTTTTCTAAAGAATGATTCATATTTTACACTTTACCAAATACATATTTACTCTATATCAAACGAAACATTTTTGTCGCACTTAAACACCTCCTCCCCTCGATCCCCGGTCAGCAGAAATAATCTGACCCCTGCCTTCCTCCACCGTTATGAAACGCTCCTGCGCCTCTGCTATTGTAGCCAAGTTAAACAGAAGTTGCAGTTATGCAAAGCCAACCAATGGAAGACATCGGTGACATGAGTGGATCCGTGCTAATGGTGTCAAAAATTACTCTCCGTTTGGTTATCCCGGGCTCATCGGATCGGGGACGGATAGCTGACCTACCATTTGCTCTTTTCTCTTGGTATTATCTTGACACCACCGGAAATGTTTGATATAGGTAGAGCATGAATATCCATATTTTCCAGCATTCACAGCACTAATGCCTACGTTTGTTTAACTGTACGGGCGGTTAAGCCGGACGGGAGGGATTTTTACTCGCACAGATGACGGGGTTGGGGCATCCCCTCGCAATTTAGCCCCTAACTGAGCCAGTGCCTCGGGGCAAAAAGAAATTGATAGCCGCATGCTCAAGTAATTCACTGATAACCGTGTCGACCCCGTCAGGTCAGCCAGTGCCCTTCTAATTCAGGTCCAAATTTATGCTTGGGAGCTATAAATCCATTTTTCTCAGTTAAAATCGACGCATTTGGGGGCCAAATAAATTTAAAGTCGTTCCGCCAAAAAAGATGGAAAGGAAAATTTTAAGGCTAAAAGAGTCATTCAGGCCATTGACCTCATCTGAGCCCTGAAAAAGTCATTAGGGTATCTAAACTAATCTGCTGTCATGTGGACTACAATTCTAAACCGATTTCATGCCCGTCGTCTGCCGTTTATGAAAGTCTGTTGTCCTACGACAGTAGAAAACCGACATTTGGCTCAAAAATCGCTCTGCAAGCTTTCAGTAATAACGTCATGGCTCGGTGCACTGAGACAAGATAGGTCGCTTTTTTAAACATGCGCAGTGAATGTATCGTCAGCTGTGCCAGATTTCACGGCGCTGTCATGCGCCGTTTTGCCGTGGTCCCGAAAACAATGCTTGCGGGTGACATCAACCTCACAAACAACACAAACAACACTCATTCGGCGAGGGTTAAGTTCTCATCATTGCGAACTGATATCATTGCGAACTGCGCCCAGCCCAGCGTTGGGAGGTAGCTCGACATTGGGAGGTCAGCTGAACATTGAGGGATGCCCCTCTGCCCCCTCCAACTACCCAAGAGATACAAAGTTCCGGCCTTGGTAATGTGAGCGTATGCATGCAAAAAAAAAAAATATTCAGACGAGTTAATGTTCGGACGAGATAAAGTGTTCGCATGTAAATAAATGCAGTATTTGTCCGTTTAACCTCGTGTCATTACCATTAATCTGCCCTGATAATGACATTCGCCATGCAATTATCATAAATGCTTCTTCCGTACACAATATGAACCGTTCATTTCTGTGTAAGTTACTTTTGCGGAGACCTGTACAGTTGCGCCATTTCTTTTTGCTGAGAAGTGGTGCGTAGGCATCTATCCCTAGTCAGAGTTAGCTTGAAAAGTTCCTGGCTGTTGCCGGGCTTCATATTGGGCTTGTGGGACAGAAACACATTGAAAGGCACGGAACTGGAATACTCTGTGATGACATTTTTCCACAGTCCGTTTCTGCTGTGTGATTTGTATTTTTGTGTTTTGTAATTTCGCAAAAAAGTGAAATTGCGGGTACAGATAGTGCCCTGTCACACTACCACACCCAGTTTTGGAAACACTCACTGCTAAGGTTAGTATGGCATGCCACATCAACTTTTAAAACTGGCGTCGCGGAGGCCACACCCGCCCCACCGCATTCTCCACCCATGGTCACATCAAAACACTGTCTGAGCAAAACCCCGGACTGGCAAGTAGACAACAGGATAAAGTCGCGCTTGCTTAAAATAAGCCGCGGTCGCCAGGCGAGAAATAAAATCACGCCGGAGACGCGGCTGTGGCCGGCGCAGGCGGTTTCAGAACGAAGCTGCTTGGTAGGAGAATGCTGTACATGAGGACGAGAGGAAAACCATGACGTTTCTAGGGCGCCCGGCGACCCTAAAACGGCTGGGAAGTCTCCGAAACATCAGCGCGCCGGATGAACAGGGATCAGACTACCGCCGAGCCATCGGGTCGTTTTGAGCCACACCCACAGGCACGTAGTCGGGATTTTCTCTGGGGGAGTCAACTGCTGAACTTTGTCGTATGGTACTGGCATATGGCGGAACTTGTAGAAAAAAAAACAGCAATTTTATGCGACTGACCTCATTTTCAACGCACAGGAAACACATATACTGTTTGCTTTTGCAACACATATATAGCCACTATTCTGTATTCTTGCGAAACGCTAAATATCTAGTGTAGACCGCTTTGCTCGGGGGTGGGAAGCATGGCCCCCATGCCCCCTTGGCTACGTCACTGCACAGGCAGCATATCGCGGTGGGTAACCAGGTCACGCACACCAGGCCAGCCAAGCGCCTGGTGAAGCGGCGAGGCAGTGCAGAATATGTGGCAGGCGTTTCCGGGCTTCTGGTGTAAAAAGGTGTCAGATTTTGCGTTTAGCACCGTCTTGGCTCACCCTATGTCCCGGCGTTCAGCCACTGTGTCATTCACCGTAATATGTCAACAGCATATACATACATGGGTTATAGAGCAGGCACTGTGGTGGCCCCATACCAGCTTTATACAACTTGGCATAGGCCCCATACGAATCCTGAGCCCATTGGTGTCTTAAACATCCCGCGCGAATAATGCATCTTGAGCTCAGCTTCCGCCAAGCCATTCGATGTCGGCAACAGACAATGCGTCCTCAAGCAGATATGTCATTCACGAGCCGAAACTCTTGGGTCTGTTTCGACACGAAATATCGGGTCTCGTTAAGGACAATGGTTCACATAAGACCAACGAAATTGGCCGCTTCTCAATCGTCGCGTCTCGGTCTCGGCAGGATGAAAGGGCAAGGAAAACGGTCGCTCGCATTCAGGGGCCCTGAATAGGCATCAATCAGCACGAAAAACATCGAGCCATTAGCAGAACAATAATCAAGATGCACTCTCTCCCACGTTTTTGTGCGTCGCTGTCGGGGCACAATTACATCTTACGAGTTCATCCTCTACGCTCACAACATTTCTCACATTACCGCATCACGTCACGGGCATCGTCGTCTGCTTAGCTTCGAGCACGACGGATGCGAGGACATCCCCGCTAATATTTTTGTGCCATGCTCTACGGCACGGCGCTCGCGCCTAAAAATTTGCAAGTCCAGTCGGACGCTGGGCTGGGATCACTGTCCGTCATCCACAGAGGACGCATAATAATTTTTTGCATTATTTCCCCTAATACTGTTTAAAGACTGGTGTGCTAAGGTGGCACGAAATCGTGCTCCAAACTAGCGCCACAATTCATCCGTCTCTGATTAGGCTTGTGCCTGATTCTGAATCAAATCGAATCAACACTAAATAGGTTCAGGAATTTAGTGCTTTTGTCATGAATCAAAACCCGAATTGATTCAGTTGAAACCCACAGCGAAGCAGAATCAAAATTAAATTGCATATTTATCCGAAGAATCAGCTGTGAACCGATATACCAAAAAAGTTTACAGACCACAGTGACAAATCAAACATGTTACATTTTAACATTTTTTATATCTTTATTCTCGTCCTATATGTATATATATATATATATATATATATATATATATATATATGTATATTAACCGATCTGGTTCACTGCGAGCGGCTGACATGGAGGAGACCAAAACTAGAAGTTTTCAGTTCGCGATGGATGACGCGCAATGTTCATATTCAGGTGTCAATAGGGTGCTATTTCTAGGCTATGCAGACGTCGGCACGTTCTTTTGTGCCTGGTCATGTACCAAAGACAAGGGATCGAAAATAACATGCTGAGCTTTTTGGGTGTCGTTGGGTCGCGTATTAATTCACGAGAAGCTCAGGGGTATTGCGACGGCGACATAGGGCACATGACGTTGAATGCCATTTGTAGCACACAGCTGGAAACAAATCGATGTCACGGACGGAGAATCGTAGGAAATGGAAAACAAAATTACGTCGCAGGAACTGGAGGCCATCGCAGCGGCAACACACGAACAAGCCGGATTTAACCTGTCCGCCACAGGTTTGAAAGGTCACACGTGGAAGCCAATGCTTTCCGAGACCCGAATGCGCTGGCTGACATCATCTTTAGCGAGCCAGCCAGAGTTACTGGTCGATACCAGCATCACGTCACGTCGACTCTTTTGGCATTGCTCGGTCTCTGATCATTTCGACACCTTCAATTTGACAGCCAATTCTTCTGCTGACTAAATTCCTCACCATTTTTTTCGCGTATGGCTGACAGCTGTCTGTAAAAAACATACCACAGTGAGCCCTTACCATATTTATGTTCTATGTTTAGCTTGAAAGCTTTATTTGGCTTTATGACTTCATTTTTATTAAGATGAAATGTGTACCATGATACGATATATTAGATTCGTCGCCGAAATATCGCGGGCTGAACTGATGGTAACCGAACTGTAGTGTTTGCTAATATGCATATGTTTTGGCTAATGCGGCGTTGTGATTCTCTCTAATTTTGACCGCGACAGGAGGAACCACATTTCGTGCGTAGTAGATGTTGCTCTAATACATGGTGGTCATCATCATAGTTCACATGATAACCTGAAGTTACTCCCAATTAGTTCGAGAACCAAACAAGCTATTTGGTTTCTGCCGCGCCCATCCGTCTGCCCGATACAGGATCGCACCTGCCGCTGGATGATTGCAGGATCGTCCGGTAGATGAGCAACAGAAAGGTTTCTCAGTCATGTGCGTCTCCGCGTGTCACAACAGCGCTGTCTCCAGGCAAATTGGTCACGAAAATTGGTCATGGTCATGAAACCCTACCCTTAGTGCAGCATTTCAGCCGTGCTGTGATCAGAATTCTTCGTCAACTGAGTTCAAAATCATTGTTATCAGAGCCCGTGAACTTCTACCACCGTAACTCCGGAGTCGTGTCACAAATTGATATATTTCTATCAGCACGCAGCATCACAGCCCTTCACGCCGGTCATCCCGTATGGATCAGAAAAAACTGCCATGGATGGAACCCAGGACATCTTTCTAGTGAAACCGTCATATCGCTGATCACGTAACTCACTTGCCACCACGTGCTTCTGGCTCTGATTTCGCGAAAATTTGTTTTGCGTCTTCTTGCCGACGGCGCTATCTGCAAAATAAATATTCCATCGAAGAGTGCAAAAAATAAGTTGCCTATTATCTTCCTGCTATATCCCTCGTGTATATCGCAAGTCCCTAACAAAATTGATTGACTGTCGCGCCCATTAGTTCAGACAGACTTTGAGGTGGAAGACACGACCCATCGCCTCCATGAAAATTTAGCGTTAAGCATATGAGCGTAGGATGAAAGGAAAAGTTCAACATTTTCAATGTCCCTAAACTCTTGACGCGTATCGGAGCCCTTGTAGAATCCAATAAAAAACGTCATTTATATCACAATTTTTTAGCAGAATGCAATGGCTCCAGTTAACCACTTATTTTCTGTGTTATGCTTGGTTTCATCTTTTGCGTATGACTCAAGTATTACAGGCATCTGGCAATGAAAGCGGGTTGACTAACAAGAACAAAGAACAGATTTAAGGTATTCATTTATTTATATATTTGTTTTTATGTGTTTATATATTGATTTATGTTTGGTTCATTTATTTGCCAGACTTGGACCGTTCACGTGCCTGAAACGAGACTAAGTAGCCCTGCATATCATATGATTTCATATATATATATATATATATATATCATAAAAATGAATAAGAAATATAAACGAGTAAGCACGAATGGCAAAAACAAACGGCAAAAAAACAAAAATGGGAAAAGCGAAAATAAAACAAAATATGTGCAAGCATACCGGTAAAAACACACATTCACACGCACATTTGAAAGGACTCATGGAAAGGCTTGGGTCAACTTACGCAAGACCGAGGCTGTTCGATAGGATAACAGCCACTGCAGCACAGCAGCTTGCTATCTTTCCCGACTGCTCAGTCAGGTACCCGCACGTGACGGGTTTGGCGAAGAATCCAGCGTCTCCCGACGTCTCTGATGAGGCGAAATTTCTGCGGTCACGAGCGCAAGGTCGATTTTCCGCGAGTCCTCCAAAATGTGGAAATCGTCTTCCAATCTTATCTGCGCCCAGCCATGTCATGTGCGAGCTTCGTTGAATCCGCAGAAGGCACGTGACGACGGCCATCCGCTAGTGTTTTGCCCTTCCCCCGTCCTATGCCTCCGCCATGCAGCCACAAAATTCGTGTAGAGACCTAGCACTGCAAACCATCGATCTGTCCTGTTTCGCTCAGGATTCCACCGGGGCATGTTTCCAATGCCAAAAGAAAGACAGTCGTGCGGTTCCGTTACCACACAAATACTTTCACTTGTCATGCATCAGCCGTCTTTTTTATTTCATTCCTCTATTTTGTTTGCTTTCGTATTCTTTTCTTTTTTCACTAATTTATGAAGTTATGCGCTAGCATACGCTTAACTCTTGCCCACCGAACAGGACTGCTGGCATCGCGCGTACGTCCTGCCATATATGTAGGGCAAAGTCAAAGAGGGACGCTGCTCGTTCCATCGGGCGGCTGGGTGTGTCCAGGAAATGAAAAAAGAGCCGAAACGACGATGTTCGTGTTTCTGGGGACTCGCGGAAAAGCGACGCAGTGTTCGCAACTGTCGAAACTTTGCCGTACTGAAAAAGTCGGGAGCCATTGGATTGTTCAGCAAACCCGTTATGACTAGGTTTTCGGGTGCCGATGTGAACAATCAGGAAAGATCGCAGATTGCTGTGTTGCGTCCACGATTGACGTCTCCAAACAACCGTGGGTTCTTCCACATCCATAGCGCTTCCTTTCGTGCAAAACGTACTCGAGACAACGGTGGCTCGCTCGCAACGTGGTGCAGCAGCCAATGGGTAAGCCGTGGCGGCGGCCTTGCCAATTTGCAGCTCTGCCGGAGCCGTAAAGAAAGAACATGGAATGAACTGCACCGAAATGGCTTTGGCCATGCGCCCTGACAACGGTCCTTGATCCGTGGGTGAACTGTGGGATGCATGAAAAGACTGGTGAATCCCCTGATCTGATTTAAACCTCCAGTGGGCAGCCTGCTACTGTCGCGGTGATTCTGACTCGTCTCTTCCAGGCCAACAGTGCGAGTTAAGTTAAGACGCCGGAAAGTTCGCATTCGAAGTGATGCGAAGTGGGCCACGGCGCGAATGGAAAAGAAGTTTGTCCAAATTAGATCTGTTAACGAGTTAACAGCATTCCGAGTGTTTCGCTTTAGCTGAGATATGAGATTGCCTCGTAGAAATGAACCGAAGGCGAAACCTGAGGCCCCCTTTTTATAATCGTCGTTTTCCACAGATTCATATATCAAGTACCGGTCGTCGTATATAACATGTTGTGGTGCCTTGTCTCTGCTATCGTCCATGCCAACCCGTCTGACGCCACTGCCACGGCCGCCTCTGCCTCGGTCTCTGTCGCTGTCACCGCCGCCGCCTCTGATGTCGCCTCTGCTGCATAACCTCTGGTACTGCAGCCGCCTCTGCCACAATGATTTCGCTACATCTGACTCCTTCGGCACCGTCTCTGCCACCACATCTGCCGCCCCCCCCCCCTTCCTCCTCTCTACCACCCTCTGCTGCTCCTCTGCCGTTCCTCTGATGCCTCAACTGCCGTCTTCTTTAACACCTCTCTGCCGGTCCCCTGCCGCCCCTCTGCCGCCGCCTCTGCCGCCACATCTGCCCCATCTGCCGCAACCTCCCCCGCCCTTCTGACGTCACCTCTGCCGCCTCCACCGTCCCTTTGCCGCCGCCTCTGCCGTCCCTCTGCCACTACTTCTGCCACTCCTCTGTCTCTCCTCTGCTGCCGCCTCTGCCGCCGGCGCAAGATGCGGCCGGACGCCGGCGCCGCCGCAGCCTCCGCCGCGCAGGCCGGTCGGCATTGATCGCCGCCGGCCGGCCGGGCGGCAGAAGCGGCCAGCGGCCGCCGCCGGCAGCGCTGCTCCGTGGTGGCCGGCCGGCGCGCCTGACCTCGACCGCCATGCAGTGACCGCCGCCGCTCCGGTGGCCTCCGATGAGGTGGGTGGCCGCCCGACCGGATAGCGCCCGCGGCGGCTCCAGCGCGCCGGTCCGGGACGGCTCAGAGAGCTTTGAGCGGTGGGCGGGGCTTATTGATGTGGTCGTTGTGATCCATTTGCGACTGGTACCATGGAATTCGCGGGATCATGTGTACTTATGTTCAATTCTCGGGTATGGCGTGTAAGATCATTTTTGTTACTGAAACATCAATATCCATCCCTCGAATCGGTTGTTTTTCGAGCCTAGATCATCCGGTGAGAGGCCGTGGTTTACAGTCCTTGATCCGCCCCAGGCCACGCCAGAGCATCCAGGGGAAGTGGATGTTTGAATGGGACTTCAGTGGCGGGAAGCCGCCACATTTGGTGAAAGGTCATCTCTCGGCTGTAAGGGTACCGGACGTGACGCAATCGGGGCAAGCAGATGGGGTTTCACCCACTCGGAAAGCAATACTTCAGTTCTTATAAATTTGGTCGGACTGATTCGTAAGGGTGGTGTTGAGAATACAATGCACTGCCAAGGAGAGTTCCGGTCACGAACTATGATGCCGTACCTGGGCATTTAATCTCAATGGAATGTGGATTTTGTGGTGCATGTGATCGTAAGCTGTTCCAAGTTGATTTCAAAATTCATGTTTACCCTGAAGACTGGGCGCACTTATATGGACACTATTTGCCCTCATGGCATTCCTCGAAAACACCGAATTATCTACCTGCTTTAAAGGACCACAATAAATCCTGGGCTGTTTTTCGTTGTTTCAAAGTGCACGACTCCAGACATGGAGAAAAGCAGACACAACGCCAGATTTAGTCCAGACTTGCGGGTTTTTGCCATATAAAATGTTTTAACACGCGCACTGGTGGATGTCTGATTATTGCGCACACTGGTGTTAAGAGAAGGGGGAATTTTGCCCTATCGATTTTTTGTCTATTCACCCGACTGCAGCGAGATTTCTTAAGTGATGTTACAACCCTGAGAAGTTAAATGGCATAGAGGTAACAATACCGGCAGAAATATAAACAATAGGGCATTTCCACTAGATATCCTACTCGCAGGGGGCTACCAATGTGCCTATCCTTTCATTCATGCTCTCATGTAGTTTCAAGTGGACCAGATGAAGAACCAATGAGACCTTCCCTCGCCATAAGTCCTTCGCTTCAATGCGTCCGCTATTTGGTATTCAAGCCACGCGCTGACGAGATGGCGTTTCGGTGCCAAGGGAGGTGCGTGGGAGACCCTTGATTATGTTGGCGCTATTTAAACGATGGTCTGAAAACACGTCTCAGCCGTACTTCGGTGCCTGGTAGTTTCGAGGAAGGCTGCAAATCATTTATGACGCACAATGAGCGAAACAGCGTCTGTTGTCACTAGTTTAACGCGCGAATGATGGGCACAGCCAATTAAATAGTCGGCGAGCCTAGAAATACGAATTTCCGTGCGAGGAAAGGGAAGTATTAAATACTTCAGAAATCAGTTTTCCGAATGCTTTACCGTCGTCAGCAGCAGAGCAGCCACCTGACGCGGTCTCGAAAAACACGACGTCCAGTGACGTATGAAAAATGAACATTCCAGTTTTTAGACGACGCGTGCAGGAAGTGTGTTCAGGCGTTCCTTTGCACCGCAAGAGAAAAACTGACACTTTGCTTCAATGGGCCACCTTTTGGTGCTCGAATCAGATCACGTTCTGTGAGAACCTTGACCGATTTTGCTCCTATAGAGGTTACGTAACAAAATGGTTTCGCTTGGTGTTCTGAAAGGCCCGAGTAGTTGTTTGCCCCGAAGTTTTCGTAATGTGTAAGCCGCCGTGACGTTTGACCGTACCATATTTAATGCATGTGCGTACGTCTGGCCTGTTTATTTTTCAAACTCGCGTGGTTCAAGAACAAGTGTCTGCATTATCAAGCCCCACATATGTTTTGGATGACAGGGCGAAGGGAAATAAACGTCAAAACGCAGTAGCGAAGTAAATTAGAAACTTTCGTTATTTTCACGTATACACGCTATCCGGCTTCCATACGCAAACAACACGAGACGACAGCGAACAGTTGGCGGAGTTCCCACGCTTTCCCCAACTCTCACCGACAGCCATGGGTTCGAACAGCTTCAGGCGAACCGAATTTCACAAAGTTCAAGTCGAACGTCCAAATCTGTGATGCGATCATGCCGTCCTATTGCTATTGCTGGCTATGTCTGCGTATTAGTGGTTCAGTGTTTCGTCTGTGTCTTTGATGTAACCCGGAAATAACACGTGCTTTGAAGGCCTGAAAACGGGTTGCACGCGTCGTTTGATGTACGCACTGACCATTTCAACATGTATCACGAAATCGAAGGCACAAAGTCGATAGCTTACTGCCTTTCTGCCTTTTGTTATGGGATGAATCGGCAACACTGTTTCATATCGGCTTTTGAAGACGAGAGGAGGCTTTTAACTTAATTTTTAACATATCTCCCATTGTCTTTGATGTCAGGGCGTGCCACATTGGCTGGCTGCATTGAATTAGTCGCTGATGGCGGAGGGTCTCACGTGATCGTGTTTTCGCCTGGCCTCAGCCCTGCAGGCGGGAGACTGCAATTACCTCTGTAATTCACGCCGTGACAAGCGTGAGCGTGAGATCAGTGCTCACCAGAGTCGTCGACAGGGCTGCCGACGACGCCGTCCACTGAAATGTGGTGGACCAATCGGCGGAGTCCGCATCGGAGACGGACAGTGCACCGTCGGTTCGATTCCCGTCAGGTCCGGGTGACGTTTTTGGAACGGCAGACGGAAATGCATTAACATCGTGCCAGGGGTGCAGCAGCACCCAAAAAAGTTGGGGTCCAGAGACGTTTTTCCTATACGACTTATGTTAAATTTTGGAAAAGCGGGGGCATACCCCCTGGCCCCCTGTTCCTATTCCCATGCCCCGCACAACCGGCGGTTTATGCTAGATCGTATAATGAAGGCGCTCCAGTCATCAGGATAATTTTCTGTAGCCATTCGTGAGTGCTCAGGCGCCTCTAAAAATGGAGTCAGGAACCATAAATACATCGCTTTTGCTTGATTTTTCACCGTTGTGCAAAAGTTTTGGACTGGTAGATAATGCTATGCACATCCAGGTCAAAGTCTACAGCAGAATGGCATGTTGGGTATATTACAGGAAATTTTTTTACCTTCGTGACTAAAATTACAAAAACATCTGGTATGCCAGACCCACTGAGCAAACGCAATCATTCCACAGCTTCTTCCCGAACCCTAAGTTGTTTGTGAATTGCGACTCGTCGGATCACATTTCATTTGATCGCAGGCAAGACGGAATTTCCACAACGCAGCGTGCTTTACGCATCGCTGGGGCCACATAGCGAGGAGTGTGCGTTGCCGATTTTCCGATGAAAACACATTCAGAAAAGCATTCACATCTTTCTCAGACCTCGGCACTTCGGTACTGCTGGTATCTTCACTCTCCTTTCGTGTTTCTTCTTCCCCATTGCCCCTCTCTTCTCCTCTCTCTCTTCCTCGCTCTCTCCCTCCCTCCCTCTCTCGCCATCTGCCTTCTCCTCATTACGTCTTCCTCCAACTGACATTTTCTCTCCTCTTTCTCTCTATGTCCCCTTTCTCTCTCTCATTATGTCTCCTATCATCTCTGCCTTCCATTCTCCCCTCCCTATCTTCTCCTACTGTCCCCGTCTTCCGATCGCAGTCTCCTTTTCCCATCTGTTTTGCAGTATTCCCCTTGTTCATCGGTTTGGTCATATTCTTCCTTCGAATTTGAAACAAAGTCCATGCCGCCACCGCCGTCACGCCCTTAGCTCGAGACCTGAAACGGACATATATTCGTCACATTGTAGGCATGAAATCCGTAAAAAGCAGCGCCTTTCTCGGGCCGCTCTTTCGTCGGTTTCAGAGACCCGAAACTGACGAACAGCCGTCACATCGCACGCCTGAGATCCGTACAGGCGCCCCACTTCTCGGTCGTCCAATCCGACAGGACTAACCGTCCGCCGCCGGGGCGAACACGTGCGGCGGCGTCCAGCACCAGCCGGCGGCCGTTTCTGCCGCCGTTTCTGCCGGCTCTGCCGCGCTGTAATTGGCCGCCGCCGGACGTCCGCTGCCACGTCGACAGTTTCCAGTCGGCGGCCGGCTTCGGTGCGTCTCCGGGGCGGACCGGTTTCCGCCGCCGGGGTCGGCCCGCCCGGGCGCGGTCCGGACTGCTAATTGGCGGAGGTCGCCCCAACCATCAGGGGACCTGGAGGCCCGGATGTGCTCCGGAATGAAGGGGCGTGTCCTAGTCTGGGCTGCAGACGGTGATGATTGCTACGCCTGCCGGCAGTTGATTTGACAACGTTTTCGGAGCATGGCTGGAGGTTTCCGAAATTTATTGGGGGCCTGGGGAGGATTTCAGATCATTGCTTTCCAGTTCCTGCCATTGGACTAATGTTTAAATCCCCGTAAAGCGGGATTTAGAACTTTGGGACGGTAGGACCGTCAATGATTATCTTTGAGCAAGCCCAGATGTTCTCATAGAAGGGCACCTCTGCTTCAGGGATAGCGTTTCCAGCTGTTTCAGTGACTTCCAGTCGTTTTCTTCTATCGTTTTGTCTCCCTTTTGGTCATCAGAATGCCAGGCTAAAGTCTGCTCGCGTTGGAATACTATCGATTCCGGTGGTTTGTTAGGCTGAACAGTGACAAAAGAATCTGGCCGGTAAATCTGCGGTCTCAGCAGCCTGCAGTTACCGTCGTTTCGTTTCCACTCCCACGTTTTGCTTGTAGATGTGAGGTCAGTAGTCAAACAGCTTGAACTTCGCTACGCAGTTTTTCGGCGATGTAAATGCTCAAACAGCGGGTGTATGCATTCGCACAGTTATTGATCAGTTTTCGTCGCCATATCTCTGTCGAAGAACATAAAAATAACTGGTACCAAAGTGACTGAAGTGGAAACGAGCCTCAGTGAAGCTAAATAACCTCATCGAGAAGGACTGAGTCCGGAACAGGCTTCCAAGTTTCTTCACATTCCGAATATTAACTAGGTGTAGTGGGTCATTCTGGAACTTTTCAGCGAACGCAGCCCTCGAATTCCCACGTGGAGGCTCTTGGTACGCTACTAGACACGTGAAGTGCTAATCTGCCGGGGGAATAGGTCATGATCGGTTGCCCGAACAGTCGCCGAAAAAGCCGACTGGTACGGCACTCTTGTGATCGACGCAGGTGACATTCTACGACTAACCAATCAGGGAAGGGGGAAACGTGGGTTCAGAACAAAAAACGGACAAAGTCGAGTGACGCAAAGGAACAACGAAACCTGAGCTTAGTCGCTGAGTTATTTCAGTCGCCTTTATTATTATATATGACATTTTGCACATATACATTAAGCAATCCGTATATGATAAACGGAGGATTCAATTCCTCTAGCCGCTACGTGGTATCTCACCCCCACACGACAACTATTAAGGGGACAACAAAGTCTTTGCGGTCAGGCAGAATCGAAGCCAGATCTTCTGCACCCTAACACGCCAAAGTTCGGTTACGCGCCCCCTCCCCTCCCGCCCAGAACCGAACATGTATAGCGGAATGTATAACGTATGTATGACGGATGTATAGCCGCTCATAGAACGCACTGTGTTCTGAGAACACCTAGGAAAGTCTGGTCTCGTCGTACCCAGCAGCTAGCAGGCCCCCTGTTTTATTTACTGTCAGCGGTGCGACGCTGTGCCCTCCAGCTGTCGTGATTTAATGGCACAGGATGAAGTAGCAACTGGGCTTGTAGCTGAACGCTGTGAGCTAGATTATCAGTACTACACCGGTAAGGCATCTTATAGGAAGCAGTGCGAACGAAGCCGTCTGCCTTTTGGTTCCGATTTAATAGTCCACGTTTGTTGCTTAGTTCACTTATTATATTTTTCCTGTTTCATTTCGAAATGCCACATTGATAGATATAGATAAGCCGCAGCGTGATTGTCGTTTAATGCGTTTTTCGCAGAATAGGGTTCCTTTTTGGGACCATTCCTCGATTCCACAAAGATTTTTCTTTGGTAAACGTGTTGCCAGGGAGGGCTCAATGCCTCAGAAATAAGCAAACCCGTGCGGTAACCACTTTACTTTCATAAGTGTAGTGAATCTCAACAAATGTCACTGTTTTGTTTGCCTCTCAGACTAGCAGCACATTTGTCTGCATTGTTCACTATCGTTAGTACATATTGCAGGCCGCCCACGAGGACGCCGGGTGAGGGATCATTCACGTGGTTCGAGAGCTTGTGATGTCAAGGTCTGGTGCCGTTTTCATGCGAAGCGATAGCCATCAAGAGGAATTTGATATGCCCACTTCGCTGTTACGCTTGGGCGAGCAATTCAGTTAGGAGTCATGGTTAGATAACAAGGTCGGTTCTGAAGTGCTCTACCGCCAACGAAGCCGCGGAAAGTGGAATCATTCAGGCGAGGCGGCAGTGGTCATAGTTAATGCTGCCGTGGTCTTAACGGAGCTATGTCGAAAACCGAGAGCGTGTTACGCCCACTTTCGTTCGCTCAGTAGATATGTTAATCTGGGATCGCTTTATCAAATACAAATTGCATGTTATCATAGGCACGGTCCCCGACTAAAAAGGAACTGAAAATGGTAACTGAAAGTCTTCCGACTGCACCTCCGAGAAATGGAAATGCTCATCAACGTTTTCAAGAGTGATGTCAAGGATTTGGACACGGATCGGCCAGCTTTGTTTGGTACCGCCCGTGCGAATAATCTGATCCATAATGATTTAATCAAACAGAGCTCGCGGGCGCTCAAACGCAGGGGCACCTGTGAGGCCTACCCAAGTAACCTGGTTTTAAGCACGTGTTTAATTTCGGCATCGGTCTACCGTAGCGGACACTGCGGGACAGTCAGCACAAATCGGGTCCTTGAAAACCTCATCCAGTTATGGTTTTAGTTGGCCATGACCTGCGGCCACTTTCCTGATACACTGATCTGATCCTGATCCTGGTGTCCGCATATTTGCAACCATACGGAGTCGTCAGCGACTGATCTGCTTAAAAAACCAGTTGACGGCCGCCAGGCCTACTCACTTTAAAGCGATGCTTCAACGAGGACGTCACCCCGGACAATTTGATGAAGACCAGCCCCTGGGAGGTGCCCGCTCCGCGGATCTGCATAATAAGTCTGTCGCTGAGGTTGGCGCCAGCCAGCTGCGTCAGACAGGTCGCCGAGTGGCGGCGACAGTTGTACTGGGTCTCGGGGTACACGCCATCGTGTAACGGCAACAAATGACAGCTGCGCCTACCGCCATCGCACTCCGTTTACCTCTCCGTATGAGATTGTCCCCTTCTCTCTGGCTACCACTCACTCCATTCTCTCTCTCTCTTTCTCTCTGTCCTTTCTCTCTGTCTACCTCCTACCCCATTTTCCCTCTCTTTCTCCACTCTCTCTCCCTCTCTCCCTTTCCATCTCTCCTTCCCCCTCTTTTGGGACATGAGTCCAATGTAATGTCAATACCTGACTACTCTCCCCTTACCAGGCTGGAATGGTGCAGTGCTTGTCGTAAAAGTTCAGGCGGACTGGCATCTGGAGGCCGCCAGACTCGCTAAAAATGACAAACCAGCCACAGTGCCAGACACCACACAGCGTCGGAAACCAGTTCCTGTCGTCAAAACAAGCGTGTAGAAAACTTGCCACAGAATGATTGCAATTTGAACTCGATTTGCCTTGTCGATTCCTGCTGTCGAGGAGCAAGTGGTGCTTTGAGTAAATGAACTCGGTCCCGCCTGCTTTTTCAGTACACACCTGATCATACTGCACCTACTTCCCCTCCTGCTCTTTCTTTCTCTTGTCCCATTTCTTTTCTACCTCTTGCTCCCTCTTTGTCTCTTCCCACCCTGCGCATGCCTCTCCTTTCCTCCTTTGTCCCATGCTATCAGTACTTAAGCCATTTTCCCTATCTCTTTCTCACATTTCTCCTTTCACTTGTCTCCGACCACGCCGCACAGCCTGCAGTTCCTTGGCAATACTCAGCCCAGCGCCTACCTCCGACGTCTCCTGCATGGCTCCGCGCGGTCTCATCGTCTCGCTCTCGTCCAGCCGCCTCGGGGGGGGGGGGCCGACCCGGCCGGCCGGCACCGGAGACGAGCGCGATTGACGCCCGGCGGGACGGCGCGACGCGGTCCAAATCCGATTACGCAAATGTCGGCCGGTCTGCGGCGCCGGCGGCGGGGGCCGCGCCGGGTTCGCCACTTCTCTTCGGCGCGACTGGCGCTGGAAGCGTGCCGGCCGGGCCGCCGCTGCCGGCGCTGCCGCGCGTCCGCCCGGCTCCTGATCGGCCTTCCCAGCCGGCGGATGACGGCAGACGTGCGGTAAACGGGCGTCGCAACTTCCAGAGCCCGGAACGCGCCACGTGATCTCCTCCCGCAGAGTCGGCAACGGCGGCGCGGTGCAGAGGCACCATCCGCTGCCGAGCCCGCAGGTGACCGCATGTGAAGTCGACCGGCCCGCCCTCCCCGCCGCTGAGCCCGGGGAGCGCGCCGAAACCGTCGCCGCTGCGCCGGCCGACGTCGCCGCTGCGCTGCCTGAAGAACGGGGGAGCTGTCCCCATTTATTCGGCTGGTCGTCGTGCATCATCGGCGCTGTCCGGCCGCCGGACAGCCGCTCCGGCGGCGGCCCGCTGGCCGACCGGCCGTCCGGGCCCGTCGGGAGAGGAGGGGGGGAGGCGGGAACTGGAACGGGTATGTGTGGTGTTTGTGATGAAGCCACGCCCATGCCATTTCGCGGGCGCGCAATATCCATACAGTGCTGACCATGATGATGCGCGAATGCTTTTAAAACTGTCCAATATGACGCGACGCAGCCCACTCCTCTATGAGACGAGCGTTGGGAGTTTCGACGTTGTTTACAGGCCTAGTTATGGCGTTTGATACTTCTCCCTCGACACCCGACTATTTAGTAGACTGAACGAACACCGAATCTCCGCGGACGACGTCGCCTCCGCCGTTTCCCTGCGCCCCGCGGGCGCCGGGCGCGGCCGCCCGTCACGCGGGTGTCGCCGTTACGGCGCCAGACCGGCCCTGGAAGAGCGCGCCGGCCCCGCGCCAGCTGCGGCCGCCGCGGGCAGGTGGCCGCCCGGCCGGCCGTCCGGCGGCTGACAACGGCCTGCAGTTTTCATGCGGCTCGGCGGGCGGACGGTCCGGTCGGCGGCGGCGGCTGCGGTCGGCGCCGGTTGGGGAGCCGTCGGCCGCGGCGGGATCGGACGGCAGCCGAGCAGCCGAGACGCCGCCGGCCCGATTTCAGGGCCAGATGCTGCGCAGGGAAAAGTTTGCCTGGTCGTTTGCAATGAGGCGAGTTTCACTTAGTTCGTGAAACGACTCAGCACATCTGTATGCCTGAAGTGTCTTGCGCGTCTCTCTAATGACATTTGAGTCATTGAAAATGTATCATCAGTGATTAAAAACTGCGCTAAAAAAGGTCATCTTGTTCCAGACATTGACATTTCAAAGGCAGTGTGTGGTGGAGCATTCTTTACAACCTAGAGTTCTGACAAAGTAAAATGACATCATTGTTTACCAACCCATTTACAACCGCTTCTGCTAACTCCTTTGTCACAGCTTCCGTGGTCTTGAACCTTTTCTCTGCTCGCTTTACCCTTTCGTCTATTCACTCTTTACTCCGGCGCTCTGCCCGTTTATCTGCTGTCTCTGCCGTCGGTTCTCTACCCGCTCCTCTCCCACGCTCCTGCCCTCTCCTTTGCTCGCTTCTCTGCATCTCTGCTCGTTCCTCTGCCCGTTCCTCCGCCTCCTCCGCCCTCTCCCCGCCGCCGTCCGGCCAGCTTCCGGCGCGGTCCGGCCGGGTCGTCGGAGCTCATTTCTGGCGCGCCGCGAGCGCCGCCAACCGGCTGACCCGGCCCGGTCCGGCTGATTGATGGCGAGACGCGGCGGCGGCCACCGGAGACGGCTCCTCTCCGACGCATCAACGGCCCGCCGCGCCGATCGCCGCAGGAGGTATTGACCGCCGCGTCCCGCCGGCATGCCCTCGGGAGGTGTTTAGGCCGGTGGGCCGCGCCGCCACCTGGGCGCGCCCCCGTCCCCCCGCGCTGAGGAACGGGGGAGCAGGATGAGGATGTTCCCTGCGTCTCCGGCGACCCGGCGCAGGGGAAGTTAGCCTGTCAACGTAATAACTTGCTCGGGAACTTGCTCAATTTGTTTATGTTATCGGAAAGAGAGACAGCGCTCACAGAAAAGTAGACTGGGACAGCAGGAAAGCTGAGGATGGTTAATGAAAATGAAACTCTTCTGCCCGGTGCAAACTTGGTTTAACGGTTGCGTCCTAGTTTCTACCTTAAAAAGAAGGATCCATTACGTAAAGCTTAATGGTGCTTCCATCAACCAAAAATCGTAGTTCAGCACTTGTTTATTCAATCTATGAACACACATTACATTGAACTCAATTTTTTTTTCTAGTTCAACTGTGATAGGTGGGTAACAGATTTTTAGACAAGATGAACATACTCATAGGCGTCATTTCGTAGCACTGCTATGAGTGATTCTGCGTCCAAAAACGAATGCAGCGTTTGTTATTATTAGTTTTGATGAGGTGCGTCGTTCACTTTTAACTCCACGAAAGCTGTAACCTTCACTTTTATGAACCTCATCTGTCTGGAACGGCTTTTGTGAGAGACAAATGAAGGCATGAAGTACATTTGCCGAACGTTCCCGGAGCAACCGCTTCAGTCCATTGTTGCATGTTTTTGATACTGTCAGCTTGATTTAGCCGTGAAACAGCCGGCCGCCAGCGCTCGCTCGAGCGTGCTCGCCACAGTTTCTCGACCCCCTGGCTCGCACCAGGCGGCCCACCTGGTGCCACGCTCCCCGCGCCAGGGGGCCTCCGGGCGGGCGACAGGGGACGTCTGCGCGTCGCACCTCCCACAGCTCGGAAAACACCGCTCAGTTCGCCCCGCGGAGTCGAAAGCGGCCGAACAGAACGGAGGTGACACCAGCGGCGGAGTCCCCAGGTGGCTGAGCGTGAGGCGCAGATGGACTTCCGCTGGGTGGTGGGCAGGATACTCTCAAGTCCAAACGTAGCGCGTTATGCACATATTTCGCAGTTATGTCCAGCGGGGACTGCACGCCGTCCATTGGTAAATCATAGGTCCAGGAGTATTCCATGTTGTCCATTAGTAAAGCAGAGGTTCCATGGTAAAGCACAGATGTGCTACATGCACATGACTTCGTCGGAAAGCCAAACAGTGATATCGCCCATAAAGTAAGGCTGCAAACTCTGCTGGTGAGTGCAGAGGTGACGGTTAACCTGCCCCCGACTGGGCGGTGGTGGTTGACCGCCTCCTCTGAGTTTTTTTTAGGACTGCAAGCGAACGAACAGAAGCAACGCCACGAAACTTCGTGTACCTTTTACCTGATAATTTTTACACCTTGCGTCAAAGTTTAAACCACAGGTCAAGTCAGGTGTGTGACCTAGGTCAGGTCAAACAGACCTATGTCCGAAACAGTTTGGCGCTCTTTAACTTTTTCGGAAAGCAAGATATCACAATAATACTTTCATGGATAAGAGATCTTGATCGATGCAACAAATCTGCTATCTCAGACTTTTCGGGATTTTCTGGGTCATTGACCTAAGGTCAAGCCCATTTTATGACCTGTCGTCGTTTTTCCGGAAATTGGCGGAATTTTTCGTAGGATTTTTAGTGTGGAGTGATGCAGACATCTAGTTACCGTCAATGGGCAGAGTATCAATGACTTCCAGCCATTGACCTGAGGTCAGGTCACGAATAATTGTTGTGAGCCAAAATGTACCACCGTCAAAATCACCGATGAATTACTCAGAACGAGTAGAAAATGGCAGTACTGGCTTGCACGTACGCAAGTGATACTAAGAATCTCAAAAAGTTTCAAAAAGTTGCATGTTTTTGAAATAAACAGGCTCTTGCAAACAAGGCTCCGTCATTTGTGTAGATTGGTAACTAATGAATTTTTCCAAAACCTGAGCATGAGAAACCATCACAGGAATCACTAAGATCAATAAAATTTACGTGGGCAGGCATATGTCGCAAAAATAATGGGACGCTAAAATTAGTTCCTGTTAATTTATTTCTGCGCACGGTTGCGGCGCCCGCCGACAACCGGCGTGAAAATTGTCATGTCTTTAACTCGACGTTTTGACGCATATATTGAATAAATCTCAGAAATTAGACATATATCAACATCTACGGACCTTTACCTGTGCGTTGGTGCCTTTACCGAAACGTTATTAGTCATAGCCCTTGAGATTCAGGCCGTTTCTCAGTCTCATGCAGACGGCTATGAGAAAACATATATGGGCCGTAAATGGCTGACATATTACCCAAAACCAAAAATGAGACCAGTTTCGAGCTCTACTTGTTACGAGCTTTCCATTGCTATATTTATTTTTATCCTGCGACCAACCGTTCGCGAGTTATAAGGGGGCGGTCAACCGCCCTCCCCCCCAGTCGGGCGTGATCGCCGCCGACCCACGGTCGGGTGCGGGTTAATATTTAGTTCTGTGGAGTCGTGGCATGATCCTCGAAGTCCTAAGTAGTTCACAGTGTTGCTCAAAGGAGACGTGGTATGGGTGCGGAATGCAGAAGTTTACGGCGCGACCTTCGTGAATCTGGCTTCGCAATGCCCAACATATTGTAGACCTCCCAGCAATGGAGGGGTTCATTTCGGTTGGTGCTATTGGGCAAAGTTTAGTTATCCCCTCCTCTCTGAAATCTGCGCATTACAAGAAATAGGGTCCAGTTTACGTAATCAATAGAAACTCTTGAAGACCCGTGCTGATGTGTCTGAAGAATGGTATGATTGATTGCTCTGCCCTCTATGATCGCATGTTATCGCACTTCCGGCGTTTATTAGGCACAGCATTCGTCACCCTGCCCCGTTTTGAAGGCGGCAATCGAGGACTTGGGCCATTTCGCCAATGGGCAAGACAGCTTATAACTCGCCATCAGAGATGACGAGCTTCAGTCGGCCTCTGTCCGTCCTCGAAAGCCCCACACCGGACTGAAACCGGCCGGCCCGCAGGGTACTCTGCCTTGTTTGCTACGTCACCCGGCGGCTTCATCAGTGACGTCACCGCCGTCTTCGACGTCAGCCGCTGTCAGGTGCCGCGCCGCGATCTCTATATCCGGACGGCGGAAGGGGGGGGGGGGGTCTGCCGCCGCGTCGCTGCAGGTGGCCCGCGCCGACAGGACGGCGGTAACGACGACGGCGGCACGTCACCGGCGTGCTCGCAACCAGGGGCTCTCAAACCGGCGGCGGCGCGGCACGGCTCCGGCCGGCGGCGGCGCCGCGGTCGAGAGCCCCTGGGTCCTCGTTAGACAAGCGCCCAAGGCACTGTCGTCGGTCGGACGGTACCCGCCGCCGCCGCAACTGCTGCCACCGGTCTATTAGTCAGCTGACGAGGCAGGTCAGACTGGGTCACCGTCAGACCAGGGCGGGCGGGCCGCAGTCAAATGTTATACGGAGTGACCGTCAGATGTGGTCAGACGGGGTTACGGCCCAGTGAGGTCAGACGGGGTGATCGTCAGATCAGGCCAGTCAGCTGTGTTTAAACGAGGTCACAGTCAACCGAGATCAGGTGAGATGGCAAGCAACTGATGTAACATAAGATCTCAGTCAAATGAGTCTAGAAGGGGCCATAATTTGCCGAGATTAGAAAAGTCACAGCTGGCCAAAGTCAGCCAAAACCCTTGTAAGCCAGGGTGAGACAGCGAGGTCGGACGAAATTGCACTCAAATGTGGCCAAGCAAGGTCACAGTTGCTTGGTTTTCCACCGTACCCCTCAGCGCCACTGAACTCCGCACAGTTGTCTTGGCCATTACGTCCTGCCTAATCACAGTTACTTTATGGCACACTGCGCAACAGCTACGCCAACCCCCGAGAGAGTGATTTATCACTTCGGTCCCACTGACATACACTGCCTCTAACGATAGACCCCACTCCTGACCGGCCAGTCCTGTCTCCACTAGCACAATGACCCGGGGTCGGCAGGCCAGTCCCGTGCTGGATAGCCCCGGGCCGACAGCGATGACATACTGTTCCCGTTCGGCCTCTGGCAAAGTAACCACTGCCACCGACAGCCTTGCACTGGATAGCATCTGAGCTGACCGGCGTCCCTTCCCTGACACTGCGAGTTTCGGAAACTTGACACGTTCCGCACAGCGTCCGACACAGCGCCCCCTCTGTCCCGTACAACCTGCGACACACCTCCCAAATCGCTTGACAGGCCGGACCACCTTTTCCCCACGGGCCCGCCGTACAGCCTCCGACACGGCGGCCGCCAGCTGCCGACTCCGGCCGGTCGCCCGGCCTCGGCGGCGGCGGCGGCCGGTAATGGCTGCGGGCTATGATGTGGAGCGGGCCGGTCGGACCGGCAATCTCGCGCCGGCCGGCAGATGCCGTCCGGCTCCGGCAGGCCCGGCGGCGGCCGACGGCGCCCCGCGGTCGTCGGCCGCGGCGGAGTAGGCATCGTGCAGAGACGGCTGCTCTGGGGCGGACAGAGAAGACGCAGAGAGTTGCGAAACCGCGCGGTAAAAAGCAGAGAACAGCAGTAGCCCGAGATAGAGCCCAGAGAAAAACAGTAGCTCGGGGTAGAGAGCGGAGAGCACCAGGACGCCGGGTAGAGCGTAGAGAATAACAGCACCCCGGGGCGGGGTACTATAGCAGAGAGCATCAGGACGGCGGGTAAGAGGGAAATGACATGGCTGAAGGATTTTTTATTTCTTTGAGCTAAGAGGTTCAGAACAAATTACGGGTAACTTTTCCCGTGCAGCGCTGCAATCGAAGGCGTGGGAAGTGGGGGGAGACGGGGCGGTGGTCCCTCTTTTTTTCTGGAATTTAACATTAACCCTGTTCGCGATGACTGGAAAGCATTGACCCAAAAGGCTTCTTTGACTGCCCCCCCAGCTGTGGAGGAGTTCCCGCGCCCCTGGCTATGAGGCTTATATTGTGGTATTATCAAAGTTGGTGCGGTCGACTGCTTTCCTGCACTGTGGGCAGGTACGCCCAGGTAAACGCAGGAATCGTTGGCAACGGAAACAGGCAACTGGGCTTGTTTCGTGTGCAACACTTCTGCCAAGGATGGCAATCGTACCAAAGACTGGCTGTGCTGGGGACATGCAAGTCACCCTGTGACGGTTGTACGGAATAAGCTATAATGCAAATGCGCGTTATATCGCGCACGATGTGGCCGTCAGAAGCGGCGTTTTTTTTAGTTAAAGTACTTGAATTAACTGCTTGCACTCGTGCTGTGATGCATGCCTATCCGGAACATTGCCAACCAAACATCGCTTATTACACAATGATCATTTATAAAGTTTTAGCAGAGTGGAATTCCATTTATGAAAACTGCATACAGCTTTGGAAGTTTGAAATAAGCCGTAGGAAACTGTCAGATGCTTTTTTATAATACGATCAGTAAACAGCGTTTCTACATTGGCCAGCAGCGGCCATTTCCAGCTCGCCTGCACAGACTGCAACCTTTCCCACGAAATCGCAATGACAAACCGGCTGTGCTGAACAGCGAGAGCTGAGGCCGCGGCCCCGGCCGTGGGGCTGCGCATTAGCGACAGCCGGGTCTTTGGCAGGCCCGGCTGTGCCCGACGACAGGGGTCCGCCGGCCACGGCGGTTCGCCGGAACAGGACAATTAGCGACACTCGTTCCGCGCGGTCGGCAATTTGCATGACGCAAATGACGGCCCGTCCGGGCTGAAAGCGCGCCAGCAGATGGCCCGTCATGGCGGCCGGCCCGCCCTTGCAGCTCGGGTATGCATGGGGCTTGCAGGCCATGCCGACGTAAGAATGGTCTGGCTCTGAATTCGGGTCAACTCCGGTCGCGGTAGAGGACTGAGGCAGCCTCAGCCCAGTAACTGCGGGGAGCATTCCGAAAATAAGGTCCAATGTTGGGCGGGGAATGAGGAGCGTTAAAGAGATTCTGGATATCAAAGTCGGTTTCAGGCAACACAGCGCATCCTTACCCGTCGCACGGAAATGATCGTTTGATCTCTCGTTTGTGGCTCACCACTGAAAGGGTGGACTGTTCCGCAAAACCCAAAGTTATGCGGAACAACATATATTTCAGGCGGCCGGATTTCCGATGCTTAGCGGCCTACCGTCAGGATGACGTTGGCGAACCCGCACGTGGGAGCCTGGTTCGGCGTTTTTCGAACTACTTGCCAGTTAGTCGCATAAGCAATGCAGAGGATCAGTCATGGTTAGCGTCAATCCGTCAAAATGTTCCCAAGTACTTCCCCTTTTCTGACTCTTGGGTGGATGTATACACTAACTTGAAATGAGGTCATACGTTAACATTTATGCGTTTCACCACGGGAAAATAGTGGAACAATGTTTTTTTAAAAGTTGTCACAATCAATCTGAGAGAAAGCAGTTAGCAATGTCTAGCTTATTTCACTGTTTTAAGGTAAATGGATACTATGTCGTTGAAGTATAACAACTCTGGGGGAAAACAGCGACTTCTTTGTTCTGATCTGGACTAATCCCTCTCTCTCCTCTCTCTCTCTCTCTCTCTCTCTCTCTCTCTCTCTCTCTCTCTCTCTCTCTCTCTCTCTCTCTCTCTCTCTCTCTCTCTCTCTCTCTGTCTCTCTCTCTTTCTCTCTCTCTCTCTTTCTCTCTCTCTCTCTATATATATATATATATCTGTAAATACACTCAAACATAAAAAGGGTATATATATAAAGATATGTATATATATATATATGTAAATACATTCAAACATAAAAAGAGATAGAGGGATATATATATATATATATATATATATATATATATATATATATTTACTTGCATATGTCACCGATGTCGGGTGTTTTTAAAATTGGCAAGACCAAAGCATATTTGGGCAATTAGCATATTTGTACAACACCATAGCGCTAGGATTATCCAGAGCTGATAGGGCCACCGCCCTACTCTTCCCGCCGGGCTGCTTCACCCCTGCGATACAATGAAAACAAAGTGCATTTACAATCACATATTGGTAGAGAGCTTCACGCATACTGGTGCAAGTCCATGGTGGTTCTGTTTAACACTCTTACAGTGTTCTGTTCGAACATCAGAGGGATACTGCGCACGCAGAAGACCACGCACAAGGCGGCCTTGGGCTGGGACTGGCGGGAGCTGATAAATGAAATGTCTGGCAGGACGCGCTGCTGAAAGCGAGCCAAGGAACGTGAGGCGGAAATGGTTCGCATATGGTAATGATATGTGTTGTTCGATACATGTGGAAGCTGCTGAGCTGCTTTCGATGAAAAGAACACGCATGCTGCTCCTGAAAATACTACATGACGCTACACGATAAATGCTGATACTGGAATGCACAAATTTCATTACGGCGTTGCAACATACTCCAGTCATATAGTTTGCGGCGACGGTTGCATTTACGTACCGTGCTTTGACAGTGTGGCCAAAGTCGTGCCAAAAGTTTGCAATGAACATAATGACAGAACCATTAATTTGCAAGCGCGGTGCAGCAACAAACATCCTACATGAACGAACTTTTTGATGCGTTTTCTGGCCCAAACAGCGGACCAACACAATGCTAAGGCAATGCCAACGAGCAGCGAAGTTCCGACACCGTTTCGTCCTTTTCTGCCGCGTTTGTCTTTTGCCCGGGACTGCCGCGGTCCGACCGTCGGTCCGCTGACTCTGCCGGTCTGACTCTGACTCTGGCGGCCTGACACTGACTCTGCCCGTGCAGGTCGAGATGGCCGAGCCTCGGCTGCTGATCCTGCTGACGCTGCTGGTCCCGCTGGCCGCTCTGACGTCAGCATGCCGCAAGGCCGAGTTTCGCTGCCGGAACGGCCGTTGCGTGCCGCAGAACCTGTACTGCGACGGAACCGACCACTGCGGGGACAAGTCGGACGAACTGCCGCTCTGCTCACGTGAGTACCGGGTGGACTATCTGCGCAGCGGAATGGACCGCTGTGAAGGGAAGTCGGCTTGGACTTCGGATGGATTCACTTAAGTTCATCTAAAAAAAAAAAAACATTTCACTGTCCCAGAAAATTGTATCAGCCTGTCAGAAGCAGCACCTTGACGAATACAAATGACGCTGTCTCTCATGCTGAAAGCCGATGATAAAGTGCACTGCCGCTGTTTCTGATTAGCTACGGGATTACGATAACGATGAACCAAACGTGCTAGCGTTGGTAGTTTCCACGCGTAATTTGTATGGGAATCTCAAAGATGTCCGTGAACGCGGCTGTGTACGTTCACGGCTAATAAGCCAACTCCCAGAATTTATTGGATGCTTTGTTATGCTAAGACCAAATGGACCCGAGATCATCACAAATAAACCGAGGTCGAAAGACTGAACTCGGTGCAGTGCAGGTTGTGGAAAGACGTTTGAAAAAAGAAAATTGTTTCCACAAATTTCAAGGACGGACCATCTTCAGGTGTTCTGTGTAAGATAACGGAATGTAGGTCCGGGTAGCGCTGGGCTCCAAAGAATACTGATCCATGATTATTTTCTCAGCAGTCACCTTGGGCTAATTTCGTCAAAACATACATCGAGAAGAAAAAACAATGCCCTGTGTAGATATTAGACACCTCTCACGCATTATATTCTAGGAATTATGTTCCTCTGCTGAGCTGCCGTGCCAGCCCCGAGGGCGTGAAACATGGCCACGTCACCGGCCTGAAGCCTCAGTCACGCAGAGGACGGGGGGAGGGGGGAGGTGCCGCCGGCTGCCGGTGGGCCGGCTCCACGACGGCGGACATCACCGCCAGCCGCCTCTCGAGTCGGCCCGCCGCATCCGAAACGAGCCGCTCCGCAGCCGACCGGCCAATCAGACCCCTCCGGGCCCGGCGTATCCTCCCGCCCGGTCCCAGGGCCGTCCCTCGTTGTCGCTCCTCGAAGACCGTCGCGGTCGGTGCCTCCGGCGGCGCGCGGCGGGAGCTGGTCTGCGGCGGGGGTAATTAGTCACGACCGGTCTTCGCCGCTCGCCGCCGAAATCTCACGGTTTCTTCGCTGCGTGGCGTCGATTCTGCGGGTCGACCGGTCCCATCGAGAAACAGCTCGTGACAATTGCCTCTTTTGAGCCATTATGAGACAGTTGTGGCGCGAAACGTCGAACTGTACGTTTATGGTTATTGCCCTGCTATTGTTGCTCCCGTTTCCAAGACAGCCGCGGTCAACCTAGATCGCCTCTTCCGTGGCAATCTGAAAACAATCTCTTCTGAGGCAGTTTTCGGAGGCATCCAGAACTGACGATGTTCTGTTGGGTAGGTACATTTTTCAGGTACCCGTGGTGTTGGAGACTAAGTGAAAGAAAACAACAGAATGGCGAAATTTTTGGCATAGTGAACGGAAGGCTACCGGAAAAAGGCATTCTGTTAAAACTCTCATTTGGCATTACAAAACAGTGCGTAGGTAAAGGGCTTCTCATTTTTTCATCTTGTCGGAGTTTTAAAAGGGTTCTAGGCGAATCCAGGAGCGGGGGGGGGGTATGTGGCACAGTCCTTTTTGTTGGGAAACCCCGGGCCAACATGTCTTTTGGAAGCTTTTTGAAAGGAAACTGTAGATTTTCCTAACAAAAAATTGTTTAAATGCATGTTAATTTTCGGAAACGGCAAAACGAGTGGTTAAAATCCGAGATGGATGGGGATGTGTCCATTCCCCCCCTTAGACATGGTCTGAGTCCGCGAGTAAATTAGTTTTATTTCAATTAAAATCAAATCTAAAGTATTCTCAAGCAAAAATCAAATAGTTTGAGCTGGGAAGTCCTAAAGCCTCTGCCCTGGTTTTGCTGCCAATAGCCCTCTGTAAATAGCTGACAAAATAACGTTCCGAACAGCGGAGACGCCAAGCTTTTTCGAACCAATCTCCCCAAGCTCAGTTCGCGGAAGCAAACAATTCGCGTTGGATAGGGTGCGGCGGTGCGTCAAAGCGGTGCGCTCGCCCCCCTCCCCCCGAGCAGGAGAACGGCCTTGGTTGATTCTGTCAGCGCCGTTCTAGCTGGGAGGATCCCGGGAGTGGAGCTCCACCCTGGTGGTGTCCGCGGGGTTTTGCCCGAGGGCTACGAGGGTGTTTCTGGGATTCCGCCCCTAGGATTCACAAGATGTCCCTGAAGTTCCCCCGCGCTGGTGTCGGAATGTTCCGGAGTTCAACCCCAGAAGTCCTGGCATATTCCTTGCGTTCCAGCCCGTTAGTCGCGGTATGTTCCTAGAGTTCTCTAACCCGGTGGTGTCGGTAGGTTCCCGAAGTTCCCAGTATCTCCAGGACGCCCCATGAGTTTCGTTTTCGTCGTCGTCATTCGTCGTCCGTCGCCTTTGCTCACGGCGTGACCGGCTCGGCCTCCCCTGGTCCGGACTCTGGCGGCGCCTCTGCCCCCTGAGCGTCGGGCGGCCTCCCCTGGTCCGGACTCTGGCGGCGCCTCTGTCCGCCGAGCGACGGGCTGCCTCGTTTCCGGCCGGCAGATTGCGGACAAACGTGGCGCGGAGGGAAAACCCGGCTAGGGTGAAGACGGCGCAGGCTCGTGCGCCCCGGACGGAGACATCTGTGCGCCGTTCTACGCGTCTGCCAAAACGTGGCGCGCACAGCGGGTTGAAATACGGGACAAAACAGGAGTTACGAGAGAAATGACGGACAGTAAACCAGCGATGGAATACACGGGGAGCTGTGATGTGCTCGGCTAATCTACGTTGGCACCAGGAGGAATGCAATGTAATGTTTGGACGCGTGATGCTGGACTGGCTGGCACGTCCTACAGCATTGTCAGCGATAGCAGAGAAAACATTAGCAACGACGAATGAGCACGTTCAGGTAACTGATTTATTGTAAGTCCGGCAGAAGCACAGCTTGATCATGACATACTGCCCAGCGGCGCCGGATTGGCTTCGCGCTGCCGTCTTCTGCCGTTCCTGATGCCCGTCGCAAGCGGTCATGAGAAATGGAGGAGACAGAAGATTGGACAGGGGCAGAAAGAATCACCCCGTGGAATGCCGGCGAACAGCGGCCAGGCCCATTCGGCAGCGGCGCGCCGCCTGTGTCGGCCAGAAAACGGACGCCATGCATGGCGAACCCAACCCGAATGCATGAGCTGTGGCAGGCGATTCAAGTTCTCTCTCCATCGTTGCCAGAAGGAACGACAAGTACTGCGGGGGAAATATTAACTTTTCGTCTTTTTAATGATCTTTGGTGCTCGTCTTCAAATGGGGCTGGTTGGTATGCGCGGGTGGGAAAATTCAGTGATGTAACATGAACAGGACATAAGAATGTCCACGACATAAAAAATACAGCAAACATGCCAAAGGCCACTCAAGGGGTGAAATTCAAGGTTTCATTTCTGACGTTAAACGAAAAGCTTCAACATGAGCGCCGTTCTCGACTCGTAAGGCAGAACCCTCTGATTTTGGAACGGTACGTTTCCTTTTTGTCGATGTTGCGTTCGACATGCGGCTGGCGTCTTTTAGACATCGCATGCGCCCGACATGACTTGTCGGACATGGTGAGAGCACTTCCCATTTCAAACAGGCTGGTGGTCTAATTTGGATCTACGCCGTCAAGTCCAAAATCTCACAACTCTCTCTCTCCCTCTCTTTCCTCCCTGTCTCTTCCTCCCTCTCTCCCCATCTTTCTCTCTCTCTCTACCTTCGTTCGTCCTTCCCTCCTTTCAAACTCTACATCGATGCTTCAAACGGAACCACACTAGTCGCTCTCTGACGCCAAAACTACATTTCATCGCCCTTTTGTTACGATCCCTCCAAAATGAGTCCTGAGGTTAGTGCACTGAAACAGCCCTCCTCAACTAATTTCAATTTCCGTTGCACGCGTCGAACCACGGCGGCGCCTTCGGCCATAAACCTCCGGTCTGGTCTCCCGGGGAGTGGGCTCGGACCAAGACAGCTTTACAACCTCTCTCTCCAATCTGCGCGCGAAAAGACTGAGCCCATCCCACTGGCGCCTGATAAATCATTTGAATCCCACACGCTTCATGTGGTTAGGCTAAACCAGACCTGAGAGCAGCTCGCTGGGACAAGGCAATGGAAACAACAGCCGACCTTAACACGAGTCTGCTTTGTCACCTCCGAGATCCCCCCGATTGATGTCCGTTGGCTCCTGGAAGCGACTGAGGCGATGTTTTAGGTGCGGCATCGACACTGGTTCCACGTCCATAGAGAGCCGTTGATCCTATCATTTTATATTAACTTCTGTCTCAGGTGAGTTCTGTCATATGTTTTACGACAAACGAGCCAGCAAACGAATTTGGTTATCTTTTTTTGGGTCACGAGCGCTTAACATGATGGCAACGCCTGGTTATATTTGTCTTAGCTTATGTTAACTTGCTTTTTTACCAGACATTGAAGTGGCCTCTACATTAGTCTAAGTGTGGTGAGCAGCTTGTCTAAAATAGTCGGAGGATGCTTCTTTTGACGGCGGTGTCCTGAGGCTGCACTGCACAAAAGAGATGCTCCAGCGCCATCTGGCTCGGCGCCTGGGCCAAAATTACGCCAAGTTTGGTAACATTTGACTGGGAAGGTCAGGCTATGTTTCTCTGTTCCCAACGCTATGCATCTGAGGACGCTGGAGCCGAATTTATTTCAAAAACTCGGAAACATTTTTTGCGGCCGGCAGCACGAGACCAGGAGAACACTTCCTGTACCAGGAGAGCACTTCCTGACACCGGTTTGCTTCTGCCCGTCCCGGCGACCGAACCAGGCTCTAAGAGCCGGTCCTGACCAGACTCAAGAGACCGTGCCTGCCTTCCCGAGAGCCGCCATTCGCCCGGTCCGAACCCCTGCCTAAATGGAAAGTTCATGCCCACCGATCAGCGGGAGAAGATGACGATGGGGCGCCCACTCGTAAAACGCCACCACCGTGACGAAGAGACGAACTGGGGAGTTCCAGCAGGCATTCAAACCACGCAATTGACATTCGTTACCGTTCACGAGAGCCGGCAGAATAACCCCAAGACCCACTGCCCTGATGACATCTGTGCTCCTCAACAAACAGCCAGCAGAAAAGCTCTATGAGCCCACTGCCCTGACAACGTCCGTGTTCCTCGACATGGAATCGATAGACGAGCCGCGAGAGGCGACCCACTCCCCAGATAACGCCCACAGCTCTCAAGAAGCCGGCCCAGTCCGACCGCAGCCGAGGCTGTCGCAGCCGTCTGGAAACCTGGATATCCGGCGGACTCGAGTAATTCGCCCCGAGCTCCACGGGGCCTGCCTCTCTCCATTTCCCGCAGCCTTCCTCGGCGGACCATCTGCAGCTGGGTCACGTGATCCGGCCGAGCGCTGGCCATTCGCAGGCGGCTGGAATCGCCTCTTTCGCTTTTCTTCTTTCGTCTTTTCGATCACGAATGCCGACCGGTGGGCTTTTCTGGGACCTGTCTTTTACGCCGATTGCCGCGAGTGCGGCGAAACCTGCGCACTCAGCCAAATTCGGAGCCTGGCGGTGTCATTAAAGTGCGACGCCGTAACCACCCAGCCCGGTCGCCTTTTCTGCAGTTCACCGGAGTAAATTCACGAAAATAATAGAATCGGGAAAGATTTGTTCGAATAAGAGATTACAGTTTCAGGAGTCTCCGCAGATAAGTTTAACTCAAGGTATGGGTAAAGCATACGTCTACTTCGCGAGTTTGTTTTTTCGGACTTACAAACTTTGCAGTATTACGTAATGCCATTATCCATTTTCACGGGAACGATTCAATATCTTTAAAATGTGTTTTTATCAAAAACTGAATTGTCGCATTTTCATCAACATATATAAGGGAAGCTTGCCGTGCTAATCCTAATTTCATTATCTGAATAAGTACCTATTTGCGATGGCTTTGGCCGAGGAGGTACCCAACACTGTGATAGTACCTAAACTATTTGCTCAGTAAAATGATAGCATAAATAATTTGTTTTACTATGGTGGTACCAAACAAGACAACACATGGATTTCCATCATGATCAGGAACTTTACTGCACGATTAGTTACTACGACGTGTTGACACCTCGCTACTTATACTCCAAGAAAAACATTACAGTTGTTGAAGTTTTATTCACAACTCTTCCATAATACTCTGTGCTTGACACTTAAAAAGTCTTAATGACAAGATCACAGCATCGTTGCGGCTTGCCTTCAAGTCACCGTTTATTGTGTGACCGCAGAATGAATCATACTACAGGCAAGGGAAACTTTTCCATAACTTTGCAAATGTTGTTGATTTAGAGCTCAAACCAGGCAGCCTCGTTTGGCTTAATCCCTACGCAAAGTTGATTAATCCACCTAGCTCGCCTTACGCAAACACACGGAGAGCACAGCCAGCGAATTCCGCAGGCAAACAGCTGATTCGGGCGCTTTTTGTTCCGTGGTGGCCAAATGTCTTTCAGGCCAGAGACGATATCAACTCAAAGCCGGACGCATGCATAACCGCAGGGATTAAGCTTCCCGGTACCCCTTATTTTTCATTTACGTAATCCCCCCGCTGGGCTGTGACGCATACATCCGTCTAGAAACCAGTCATTTAGTAAAAGCTGGCCATTTCAAGACACAATAACGCATTAAAAGTGCTGGGCTCTTGGACCCTGAAACTCCATGTCATAGAGCAGGGGCACACGGTACTCGACTGCGTCGGCGCAGGGACACACGGTACTTGACTGCGTCGGCGCAGGGACACACGGTACTTGACTGCGTCGGCGCAGGGACACACGGTACTTGACTGCGTCGGCGCAGGGACACACGGTACTCGACTGCGTCGGCGCAGGGACACACGGTACTTGACTGCGTCGGCGCAGGGACACACGGTACTCGACTGCGTCGGCGTCCTCGGCCGGCCAAGAGCGGCATCAGCCGCATGCCTTGAGGCAAGCGCAGGTCACGTGACCCATCCGGGTCGCCGGCCAGCTACAGCACTACACCCTGATTGTCCTTTGATCGTTCTATCCTGCTGGGAAATTCCTCTCTGCGAACAAGCTCGAAAAAATCAGCAATGCAAAGTTCGAGGAGAACTGAGGAAATTTCAGCATTTTGGTTTGCGCATTTTCGCTTTTCCGCGCCATTTCCGAGGCTCATGCTGGACGTAACGTTACATCTGCCGTGTCCGCTGAACTCTGCACCGTTTTCGTCTCGGCTGGGGTCAGCAGGCCGCAACCGGGACCAGAGAAGCGAGGCGCCCTCCCCCTTAAACACACACTTCCCTAGAGATATGGGAGCGAGATCTGTCGTTTTTTCCTGCCTCTGCTCCACTCCAATAGGCTTGGTTCTGTTCTGCTCCACTCTGCTCCGCCCTGCTTTGTTTTGGTTTACGACTCCGGGCTCGGCTCGGCCCGGTCCGGCCCGGCCCGGCCCGACCCGGCCCGGCCCGGCTCTACGTTCGATACCGGGCGAGCTCCCGCCGCCGGAAGGCGGCACTTCCGGCCCTCCGACACTCGCCTTTGATCGCGCCGCCAGCGCCACACGTCCCGATAATTGGTCGCTGGTGTCCGCTGCGGTCGCCCGTGTCCGCCGATATTGTGCGTGTCCGCTGCGGCCGCCCGTGTCCGCCGATATTGTGCGTGTCCGCCTGGGCCCAACAAGCCAATGGATGGCAGCTGCCTCACCTCTGCCGGGCAACTGGCTTCCCCGCAGCGCGCGGGAGCCAGCCGCCGGGCGGACGCTCGGCAGTCGGCCGCCGGCCGCGCAGGAAATACGCGCTCCGGGGGGAACTTCCGTCTCCGTCCGAGTGTGGCCCGAGCCGTCTGCTGGCGCGGCGGGGCACTGGGCGACGGTCCCCAGAGTACGCGTCACTGGGTCGTGGAGCATCTCCGGAACGGAGGAGCCCCACCGCCAGTGCCGCGGCCGGACCGCTGCGTCGGTCTGCTTGGTAATGTATGGGTGTGTAGGTAATGTATGGGTAAAGAGATGTCGGTGGCACGGAGGCACTGACAAGGGGCTGGGACGGGAAATTCGGCGGATTGTAATGGTGCCGGATGTAAGGTGAGCCTGCTAATCTCTCCATATATGTCTGTGTCGAGACTGTGCTCCTGCGACATGCCACTGCAGTGCCGCACGAAAGATCAAAGATCGCCGCACGTCAAAAATGTACCGTCCAACGTGTTCTTCCTTTTCCGATTATCGCACAGACATTTGACGTCGGACACGCACCCCTGGGGTGCATTGCTGTCCACGGCCGAAAGCTGTAGATAGCGGAGCTACCACGGCTGCACACAGCTAAGCAGCCGCAGCCATGGCCGGTGGCGGGGGGGGGCGGACGTACGCAGTCCGTGATCCGCGCGGCGGCGCCAACGACCCGTTCCCGTCACGTCCTGCTCGTCCCGGCCGGCCGAGAATCTCTGCCGCTCGGTCGATACGGTTCTGCCCGTCCCAGCGGTGCTGACACGCCGAGGCCGCCGCCTGCGGCCGCCTGGCTCGGGGTCAGACCGCCTCATCGGCGCCTGTTGGAGGTGTCGCGTGCTCCGCCCGAGGGCGAGATTGTTGTTGAGATCGGGCTGTTTGGCGCGGAGGCAGAGCGGCTACGAGCGGAGACGCGGTAAGCAGCTCAGTGATGCTGAAGAGGGGATTGTTTACGGCAGTTTGTGGCGCCCTCGGGCTTTCTCGGAACGGGCCTTTGCGTTCTGGAAGTCCTGCAATGGAATGAAATGAGTGCAATGCAATAAATTTAATGCCGTGCAATGAAACGAAGCCCCTTTAAGGCAACCATCGATGCGTTCCCGGATGGAAGAGCTAATGTCGGCACAGTTTCAAGCGGAATGGGAAGGGTCCGCAGCAAAACCTCGAGGAATGCGACGAAGTTAAGACGAAACGTCCAGTTTTATTTCAGGAAAGAAATGCAACCATCGCTCAAAATATTTGTCTGGAACGCTGCAGGCTGAACGGAATAAATACATTTATGCCGGAAATGATGTACTGGAAAGGGCAGCTGTTCGTTCGCAAAAGGAAAACTCCGCAAAGTATGCATTAGAGGAGCCTAGATATTTTGAATTCCAACCATTTTCATTCGTACCTTGGGTGGTTCATACTTCTGGTGCTTCTAATTGCCAAATGATCGGTTTAAGCACTTGCAGTGCTGCGGGCCATTTTTAAGTACAATATTGAGAGTCTGGAATGAAACTGATTATGAAACACGGCGCCACAGAGAACAAGTTTCAGTTCTGAGAAGAAGCGAATAGCAATGAAGAATTAATTACTTTCTGAGCGCTTGGAGAAAGATCTGACTAGCAGCAGAGCTTAGTACGGTGATTCCCGGAGGTCCGAATCATTTCGATATTGGTCGTAGAGATATATTAATTATTTGAAAAGGAGACGTGGAAGCAAATACAAGAAGAGTACTTAATCGGAATCCATAGCAGAAAGCCGTATTTATGGGACAGACAGCGCAGTGTCCACCGTGACCATACCAGTCCGATTCTCCGCCATATGGAAAGAAACTACCTGTCACAAATGGGAGGAAACGTCTGGATGCCATCTCCTATTCATGGGAGGGAAGGCGAAGCGCCCTCCGGAAGCTAACCTCTGCGGCGTGGGAGGATCTGAATTCGCCGAACCGGAACCGGAAATTTCCCGGAAATGTTCGCCAAGTTAGGGTAATTGAAAAACCCGTCGACGATCGGGAAACTGTCAAACATATCGACCAAGGCGGATGAAGGACTGACCGAGAGCACTAAAGCTTTGCGACGCACGCTCCTCTATTCGTTTTGTAATTGCAGAACCACGTAAGATTCTCGAAATTTACGGGCCCAAGAACTAGAACAAGTCATAAACAGTATTAACTATCGGTTCTGGAAGAACGTTTTTCAAGCACGATTGTACGTTCATCATTATACCGGTGAGACAAATATGTCACAATACTGTAAAAAAATACAAAAAAAAACAGTCACAGAAAGTTTGTTTTTTTCGGACGTCACGAAAGTCAGGGATACCGCATCATGAGCTGCAACGAAAAAGGCCTCAAATTTATCGCAGATTCATTGACTCCCCTGCTTGGGAATTCAAACTCGGAAAGAAAATTGGAGCACATCTATGGGATTCAAATGACATGTTTGTGCCACGAGTCTCTTATCAGAAGTCTGCCAAGGCCCGTTACAAATTCGGATTACAAATCGATCATCCGATATCCAATAAAACCATGCAAGGTCAACCTGATAAATCGTAAGGCGAGCTCATCACTAATGACTTTTACAGAGTTTGTCCAGGTCACGACCTACGAACAAAGCATAGCTTAACCCTATTCCCGGAGGGCTAGACGGTATAGCCGATTCCCACCAGAGGGAGGGAGGGGGCAGATTCGGCGCCCCCGAGATCTCGAGAACTGCACATCCGAGAACTACTACACTCGTGAACTACACATCGCAAAAAGCGGCAATCGATTTTCTGTGACGTAAATTTTATTTTTATTAAAAGACGCTTTCAAAATTCTGAAAGGGGTAGGTACAGGGGAAGGGCAAAAAAGTCAAAGTGGGAATACTTTTAGAGTTATTACAACTCTGTTGTATATAGACTGATTTTGATGACATTGGCATGAATCGAGAAGTCATGGATGAAACTTTCATCGTTAGACCATGCATTCGAAATTTTAAGAAAATTCATATGCGTTCACCAGGTTTTGAAAACAGACGAGTTAGTCTTTCAAAAACCGAATTAACAAAAAAGTTAAAAACGCCGTTTTAGCTTCTAATAGTCATGTTATGCTGAAGTGGTACAAATCTTATTACACTGTTGTATACTGTTACCATAGGCGGTGCCAGGGACATGAAAAAAGGGGAACTCTCATGGTCAGATGTTCATTAGGTCAGTCTACGACCTTTCGCCTTAAATGACCTCCGATGACCTCAGAGTAACTTGGAATGGTCTTGAGTGCATCTTGTATTGTTTCAGAACTCTTCCAATCATTTCAGTCCACTCGTAAAATTCCATTTTACGACTGTTGTTTACGCAGTGACATTTTAGATCCTAACTCCGTGACCCGAGCTGACATCAACGTGACACTTACTACACAGGTAGAGGGCACCCTTTGAAGTCATAAAAGTCCGGGTTTGTCATTTGCGTCCTGGGTTTGGCATTTGGAAAATAGCGCCAAAATCATTACTATTGAACATAATTTTGACTTTTGACCTTCACCTGACTGTATGTAGTGACCTCAGATTAACAAAATTGCATTTGCATGCTTGCCCAACTGTTAACCTATGCACCTATACAAATTTCAAGTGCTATCTGAAAAACACTATTTTTTGTAACCACTTTTCTGTTACCCTCAACAGGGCCAAAAATCACCTGAGGTGCCCCCCTCCCCCCAAAGCGTTGCTTGGTTCCGCACCTGAGCAGAACGGAATCACGAAATCTTGTTACAGTACGTAGAAAGAATAAGCAGGAAAAATGGCCACGTCTTGTAAATCTGCGTCAAAAACCCTGGAGTTGGCAAGCAAAAAAACGCAGGGGGATTCAGCCCCCTGTCGGTAATAGGTTTAACGCAAAAACGTTTGGACGGGAAGTGGACCGATTCCACAGAGACTGTTTTTGGTAAAAGGTAGTTCTCTTGACGGGCGGCCGCTCTTTACAACGAATTGCCATCGGAGCTGCTGGGGCTGCCAGTTTCATGTTTCAGTCGCCATCGGGTGATTCACCTGCGTCGCGCGCCTGAATGACCGTGACCGTATGACTGTTTCTTGCTGTATTTACCTATGTCGACCTTTTCTTGATTATTTTTGTTTTAGAGCGATGAGAGGTCTGAATAGCCATCACGGGTAGCGGACGATATTAATAAATGTCTGAGTCTGAGTCTGAGTTTACACGAGCAACATGCATAAAGTGCGCATGGCTGTACAAAACATGTATCTGAATGCCTTTCGTTTTCGTTTAATATCTCGAATGGTTTCAACGAATAAATTTTTCACGTCATCGGTCGGTCGCAGGGCATTCCTTGCACATTTTGCTTTTAATCCATAAGGACATTCAGCTGCATTGGACTGTGCAGCCGTCCAAGAATCTATAACAAACTAAGTAAAATACTGATTGAAAAACTCAACATGCTCTGGAATGTCGACAAAGAAACACTTGGAAATGGAGAAACAAATGGTTCTTTCCAAATTTATAAGAATTGGGCGCAATCGAGATAGACATCATAACAGTAAAGTTAGCCATCCATAAGTTTCGACTTAAAAAAAACACACCACACCCTTTGGAATGCAGTAGTTTATGAACTTCCTTACGCGAAAAGCTGACAAAGAAACAAGCTGTGCCAGATTACACAACACAAATGAGGCATTTCGTCGGAAAGGGGGACCTTAGAAATGGTTATTAGTACGCAGGACAAAACACTTCCTTGAGGTACGCAGACGGCACGGGTGCTGCTGCCACTTGACATGCGGGCGGGCGTGCATGTGCAACACACACGGACTTCCGAGAGCACACTGCGTAACTCAGCCTTCTAGGAATTCACCCTGAAAACTTACTGCAAACACTAACAACCCAACCACACATAAACTCGCACACGTACACAAACGAGGGCTGTTGTTACACCCTCGTGCATATTAATTGACTCAGTACAGTTTTTCCATGTTTTTCGAAGATACTGTTTTGTTATACAATCACACAATGATTTCCTCTATCATAGTCATGTTTTTAACAATGTTTGTTCGTAAGCTTTTGTAAGAGCTTTTCAAAGTGAGTTTGGAACCAGTGTGTACTGCGCATGCGCGAACTTTGGTTGGCTGAGGCAATACACGTCATTGCGTCAGCGGCATTGATTCACTGAGCATTCATCGCACACACACAACAGCTCTAACACAATGGACATCACGCCTAGGAAGCGGACGAAGATTTTTACTTTGTTCGAACATTCTGAGAAGTCACAGAGAGAGATCGCTAAGATAGTTGGTGTCAGTCAGCGCTCAGTCTCACGGATTATAAAACAAGGAGTTACTACTGGATCTCTGTCACCAAAACGAAAAGGGAATTGTGGAAGAAAACGAAAAACAACGCTGAGAGATGATCTGTATTTGATACGTCAAAGCAAACTTGCACCACGAAAGACTAGCGATGATCTGCAAAAAGATCTAGCCGGATCTGAAGTTAGTGTGAGTTTGAGCACTGTTCGAAGGAGGCTTTTAGAGACCGGTCGGAGGGCTCACAGACCACTAAAAAACAACTTCTTACAGAGAAAATGAAGGCTAAACGTTTGTTATGGGCAGAGAAGTACCGGCACTGGACAAAGGAAGACTGGCGGAAGGTCATGTTTTCGGACGAAAGCCATTTTTTCGTTCAGGGACAGAGGAGTCAACATGTCCGACGCTCTCCTGCTGAGAAAGTCCGTGAAGGTCACATCAACCAAACCGTGAAACACCCCGAAAAGAAAATGTTTTGGGGTTGTTTCAATTTCCGTGGCGTGGGATCACTTCATCCTGTCGAAGGAATGATGAAATCTGCCCAATACATCGACGTGATACGGAGAAAGGCGATTCCAGACATGCAGAAGGCGTTTCCAGATGGTTCAGGGGTTTTTCAACAGGACCTAGCTCCTTGCCATACGTCGAAGATTGTGACCGATTTTTTTCAAAACAAACAAGATAAATGTTTTGGACTGGCCGGGAAACTCGCCGGATTTAAATCCTATAGAAAATTTATGGTCTGTCATAAAGACTCGTCTCCGCAACAAGGATTGTACAACCAAACCAAGCTGATACAAGCCATAATTCAGGTCTGGTACCACGACGAACAGATAAAAGAAAACTGCGAAAACTTGATAGATTACAAGCCCAAGCGGATTTCACAAGTGATAGACAATAACAGTGGTCATACTACGTGTTAAAATGTGAAGAAATAAGAAGAAATTATGCGAATAAACGATTATTTTGACAAAAACCATAATTTTTATTGTTTTGAGTGTTTGAGTCAATTAATATGCACAAGCGTGTACTTTCCGTCGATCTGTGCGCTGCCTTCTTTGTTCGTAGCACATTTCTTGCAAAATTCATGTATTCGGAAGGCTGCTTTAACCGCAGAATCCATCTTGAACGCGATCTGTAATTGGTTCCGTAAGACGGCATCTGCATTCATTGAGGTGGAACGAACCAGAAGTCATTGCTAGATTATGCATGATTCTAACGGTGCTCCAAGGAGACCCTGCCCCATTTGTTCCACTCGTAACTTGTATAGGAACGTGAACTGGCATTACGCTTGTCAAGTGCATTCACAACCTGCTTTGATGTCAGTTGTGAGCACGAATGATTTCTTCTAACGATCTCAAAACGGTAGATGAGGGCTTTCCACTTGCTTATTTGGGACTGCTAACATTCAGATGCTAAGCTAGATACAACGCAATCGCACAAAATCAGACGTATGTGAATTGTAAGCCAATCCGATAGATGCCTAGGTAATGACCAACTCTACCAATTGCGTTCGAAGTGTGGTACTGATTATTTATGTTGTATCTTTTTTCAGGCAAGTATAGAATCAAATGACGTGTTGAAGGCTGCTTTCGTTGAACACTAAAATCAAGGCCTTTCTTTGCACCAGAACATTTATAATTTTGCACCACTTGTGGGTGCATTTGAGCAGAATTCCACATGCGCTGCAAAAACAACACTGGAATACCGTCTTCATACAGAAATTAATTAATCCAGCAAAGATCGAGCATGGTCTTCACATGGCCTTTTATTTCTGCCATGAGTGAAGCACAATTACCATTTTAGTTCACCGGAAGCGTACCTACCGCTTCCATACAAGGACCGCGATCGGAACGCATTTATATCTTTTCGTAACTCCTGACACACGCATCGGATAGGTCGAGCAAACGGTCTGGTTAACCGACGACTCCTGTACATGCAATCTTTGTGCTCTGCGGTCTGAGCGCTATAGTTATCTGTGCCAAAGACAAATGTAGCCAGAACTCTTCGATATCAGAATTCATCCGCAGCACGACGTTCATCGACAGTGGCCAACTTCCGGCAGCATTGCTTGCCGCCCGCTCCCGCCCCACGCTAACGTCAGCCCTGAATCCCAGCCTCTGCGCCTCCGCAGCGTGCAACCGCACCTACTACGGCGAGGAAGGGCGCACGTACGAGCTGGAGCTGCCGCCGGCGCGGCCGGATCGTCTGCCGCTCGTCTGCCAGCTGACCTTCATCGCCGACGGCGGCTCCCACGGCGACCTGCTGGAGCTCGTGTTCGACAGGTTCAGCCTGGGCCGCTTCACCAGCCACGTGCGCGACGGCTGTCCGGACGGGTGAGGCCGCGGAAGTCACGGGGGTCGGCGGGAAGGTCCGGAGCGGAGACGGGGTCTTTGGGGGAGGCCGGGAGGTCCCCCGGAGGGAGCGTCGGGTTTGAAGTGAGGGAGGAAGGTGCCACGGAAAGGGCAGGGAAGTTTGCGGTCCCGGAGGCCTCGACGGCGTGGGATGATTTGTGTACTGGACCGTGGAGTTCGGGTCCAGCTTTGACGTTCAATTTTTCATCCTTGTCTGGTCGTCACTTTTCGTGGTCGTCCCAGACCCAGTCGCAGCCCTTGCCTGCTTGTAAATATTGCCTGATCGCCACCGTTACCTGATCGTTATCCTTACCTGACTCTCGCTCTAACCACATCCCCCACCCTTGCCTGAAAGTCCCTTAACTTGAGCGCATCCCTTGCCGGATCGTAACCTTTGCCAATGTGGCACCAAAACCTGACTGCACCCTAACCTGATCGTAAGCCAATTTGACTTTTGCCCTAACCCAATCGCCGCTGTGCCGCCAGTCACATGCAGATCGCTGAGGTGGGCCGCATCGACAACGACGGCTTCTGGTGCGGCTCCGGCTGGGGCTACAACGTCTACTACAGCGAGACCAGCACGGTCACCGTCACGTTCCGGCTGTACCGGCTGAGCAGCGGCGGCCGCTACGACGAGGCCAGTCAGTTCTACGTCAAGCTGCGCTACAAGTTCATCAGCATCATGCGCGCGCTGATGCGCAACGGGCCGAAGAACTCCAAGTTCCGCGGCATCCCGGTGCACAACAGCTCGTGCGACTACATGTTCAACAACTGCGACCGCGACCGCTGCCGGATCCAGAGCCCCAACTTCCCGGGCCTGTACCCGCGGAACGTGACGTGCTCGTACCACGTCGAGCACAGCACGCCGCCGCCGGGCACGCGCGCGCTGCTCGTGCTCTCGCAGCGCCACGGCGACCTCATCAACATCAAGGACTCGGACTCGGTGAACGGCGCCTTGCGCCAGCTGCGCACCTGGTCTAAGTGCGACCTGGTGGGCGACTACGTCACCGTCTACGACGGCAAGACCAAGTCGACGCCGAAGCTGCTCAAGTTCTGCGCGGGCAGCGCGCTGCCGCCGATCGTCTCGAGCGGGCCCAACATGATCGTCGAGTTCCGCACGTCGGCCTTCGACCGGCTCAGCCAGCCGACGTTCGCGGCCGACACGCCCAAGTACCCGACCTCGTACATCCCGGGCTTCGAGCTGGAGGTCGGCGTGCGCTTCGTCAACGCCAGCGAGCGCACGCGCTTCGCGGACAGCCGCCGCTGCAGCTACGTCTTCTCGAGCACGACGCACTCGCAGGGCTTCATCCACAGCCCGGCGCACAGTCTGCCGTCCAACACCAGCTGCACGTACATGCTGCTCGGTCGCAGCCACGAGCGGATCTGGCTCTACTTCCTCAAGTACCACGTCACCTACCACCCGAGCCACCAGGAGGGCTACGGCCACGACGCCAAGTCGCGCCACTGCCACCACCGGCTGGACATTATCGACGGCGCGCTGGGCGCCGGCGCCAACCGCTCGCTCGGCTTCTTCTGCGGCGACACGAAGCCGCCGCTGTGCGCGCGCGCGCTGCGCTCGGCCGACGGCTCCGCCGTGCCGCCGTGCGGCCGCCACGAGAGCTACCTCTCGTCGGCGGAGAACGTGACGCTCGTGCAGCGCCACGTGACGGGGCTCGGCCTGGACTCGGCGAGCTTCCAGCTGCGCTACGAGTTCGTCGACATGCGCGAGGACGGTCAACAGCTGGGCGACCAGCCGTGCCACCGCGTGTTCGCCAGCCGCGGCCGCCTCAGCAAGGGCACGTTCGGCCCGGCCAAGAACGTGTTCCTGTACGGGCGCGGCGGGCGCACGCACCTGCGCTGCCTCTTCCGCTTCGAGGGCACGCCCGGCGAGCGTGTGCGCATCCTGATCAATAAGTTCACGGCGGCCGAGGTGAGCGGGTGCGAGACGGTGTGGGACGAGCCTCTCCGGCGCCACCAGTGCCGCTACTACGGCGGCGCGCGCTCCGAACTCCGTCTGGCCGAGGTGCCGTGGCCGGGCGTGCGCGTGTGGCGCGACTGCGTGTGCGCCGACCGCGCGGGCGGCGCGCCGATCCAGATCGAGTCAACGGCCAGCGTGCTCGAGCTGCGCTACGACGTCTTCAACATGACCGCCGCCGAGGACTTCTTCTCGTACTCGTTCATCGCCAAGTACGAGTTCCTGCGCAAGACTGCCTGCAAGACGGAGACGCGCATCAATGGTGAGCAGGCGCCACAGGCAGTAGGCGGGGTGGGCGGGAGGGGCGATCGGTTGCCAGCAAACGCTACAGGCTGTTATCCGATATTAGGTCTCTTAAACTTACGGCTGACGACAGTATGGTGTATGTGGACGGCATGTGAGCTGGGCTGCTTCGACTGGCGCCAGTACCACTGAGATTCATGGCTCCTGACGGCTCCAGGTAACTGAGGTACTCAGCGTCGCATGCCTGACTAAAATCTACTTCAGTAGTGGTTGGTGCCTGCTCAGCGGCTCCTTCACATGTCTAGACTTGCGAATAATCGCACGTTGCACTTCAGGGAGTCTGTCTTTCCCGGGCGAATCGCGTAAACAATGCACGATGAAAACGTATACTTTTATATTTCGGTACTGCGTTCTCTCTGACTCGGTTGCAAAACAGTCAGCCACGTATTTCTACCGGGGCAGTAGAGTTGCGCGAAGCCGGTTGCTGGGTGATGAAAACTTGAGATAACTGTCCTCACGGAGTGGAGGAAATGCGCGGAGAGTGAGTCGGAAGACAGCCCTGAAATGGAATGGCGATGCAGATTAGTTGACCTAATGGTGGCTAGGGATTCCACACTACGGATGCCGTAGTGCCAGCCAGGGCCACGACACTATAATACGAAACTGCATTATAGTGGCTTGGTTACGAATCTTCCTGCGGCCTGTGTCAAACTAAGTGAAAGAAAAGTGTCGCAATATACACAAGGTGTCATACACATCCTTGACCAGTGCTGTCCTCAGATATCTTGTAGCTGACCGAGACAAAGTTGTGCAGCGTTGCGAATAGCTGACTGGCCGGTTCCTGAACAGAAAGTGGCCGCCAATCGTTTGCGCGGTTATTAATTACCCGGTGAAACAGGTCATGACTCCAGCTAAGCGTTCCGTTTGTCCGCCCGCTCCTACCAACGTGTTACTGAGTCATCATTTTCCTCACTCCATTTTTCGACACGGGACCAATGCGCATGCGTACAAATGCCACCCTTGCGTAATGCGATGCGCACGCTCCCGGCCAGAGGCGGACTTATCTTACGGCAATTTAGGGCTGAGCTCCTGCTCGGACCGCAGTTGCGTCCGCCCCTGCAGTCACCTGACGCCAGCTCTCTCAGTTAACACCGTCAAAGTTTTGAAACTGTCGGGGCCGCTCAGGTCTGGCGAATTGAAAGTCTACAGCCCTCGCGAGGCCCAGTGACCAGCCATCTCATGAATAATGCGGTCACGAGGCAGGGCCGGTATTAGCTTCCAATACTGCCGTCGCCGCCCGGAAAGTTTGACCTCCGTGTATCGGCAAGCAGCCGCATAAACATCAGACGTGCAAACGCGGGGGCGCCGAGGAAATGCCTGCTCTTCTTCGGAAGAAAGGGGTTTGCGCCGTCACCGGGAGATTCGGTATCTTTCATTTACTTCATGTCCGGGAGTTTGAAATCTTTCGGTGTTTTTCCGACTAGTCTTACAAGAAGCTAGAGTCAAATATCGAACAGAATGGAAGCATCCTAAGTGATCCCAGGTCCAGAGCATGGACACAAAAGCCGACTCCACCTTTTCCACATAGATCAATCCCGCGGAATGGGTTAATGGAAGCTCCCATCAATGACGAGCCCGAGTCCACGTACCGTGGCAGTCGCACGCTTTCTAACGCCGGGTTTCATGCTTCATCTGGTGGACACGTTTTTTGCCACGTCATGATTAGAGAGCAAGTGCCTGCGAAGGATTCTCGTCTGGCTTGCCATAACACCGAAGGAGCACAATCACACAGTGATTTTACCCAGAAAGAGCAATGTAAGCGGAGAAAGGTACCGAAAAAATGGCCTGCAGAATGTTCTGTTGAGGTTTATAGAGGCACATTACCCGTAACGTAAAGTGCTGTTTTGCCAAAGACCTCACCAGCAGTGCTGTTTTGCCAAAGACCTCACCAGCTCTCACTACACTGGCCAGACCTTAGAACTTCTGGAAGAGGAGTGCGGCAGCGTGACCGTAGTAGCACGTGAGATGAACCCACCCTGTGCTCCCGCGCTCTGGCCCATCCAAGACCTGTGGGATATTATCAAACAGCAAGTGTATCAAGGAAGTTGGCCAGCTAAATCAGACGTCCAAAGTTAGAGGTCTAACTTAGCTGACCAAGTTCTGCTCTTTCATTTCTAAAACGGAGAACAAAGCCAGTTGTATGCTTAGTGAACCCGGAGGTGTGACGAAAGATGGCGGAGTCTTTAAACACGGTATCAGGATCAGGAGAACACCACCTGATATTACGCAGTATCAAATCAGGAGTGTCACATGAGATCGGCATGGCGGGAGGATTATTCAGACTAGCGGTCTGGCGGACTGAGGTCAGGTAGAGAAGTCGTTCACGTCACCATTGTCGGCTGGAAGGGTCCGTGGAACCCTTAAAAAAAATATTTGGGACGGTACACTTTTTTGTCCAATAACTTCTAAAATAGATTGATGCTGACTAAAAGCCACGCTCGTGACGGAAAATTGACCAGTGCAACGATACGCTACGGCAGAGTGACACATTGTATACAGGGACGAAATTTTGTGGTTTTCATTGGGGATGCACGGACAGAAATACTCTAACCTAGCCCCAAATATGGTTTTCTCATCGGACTTGGGCCACTTCATTTCCCCACTTTTGGATTTTAGTGGCTTGTGTGAGTGAAAAGAAACTGCACTGAGCAATCCGTGTGGTTTAGTCATTTGCGATTAACAATGTACCCGTTTTCTGACCAAACCGTCTGCGTCGCGCATCCAATGGCGAAATAAATTCTGCCCACACGATATATATAGTGGGTGGATCGAAACGGGATTGAAATTCTTAATTGACATGGTCCACCCATACTGCCCTGGCGACGTCCATCCTCTTCCAGAATCGAGTAGTGAAAAAATTATACGAATTATTTTTTAGCATGCGCGCTCGCAATCTTATGACGCAAAAATATCGCCGGCCGGCGTTGCATCCTCCACGAGCGGCGCAGTGTCGGACGCCGCAGCTAACACCAGACGGCGGCCGGCGCACGGGCAAAAATGACCGAGCATCGGAGTATAGTGCTTTCGAACGCTTGATGAAATCAATTCGCACGGTTCTTGAGTAATCTTGGCCGTATCTCACTTTCGCAATTTTCAGGTTATGGCGGGAAATGTGAAAACCAATAGCGTCTGTGTTGTTGTAACATCAAATTTCTTCAAACGGCATACCCGACTAGCTTAGGAATCACGAAAGACGATCCTAGCAGTCGTGGTCACTGCTCTCGGTTGCTGAGTTAGCATCCGTTATTCAAAGACGATTATAGTTTTGACGATTTTAGGGCAAAAGTTCACATCGTAGAAGTTCGTCGGACAAAAGCTCGTCAAACTAAAGTTTGTCGGACAAACGTTCGTCGTGCAGAGGTTCGCCGTGTAAAGGTTCCTCTAGGGCAAAAGTCCGCCGAAGACAAAAGTTCGTCGTGCAAAAGTTCTTCGTGAAAACGTTCGTCCAGGGCAAAAGTTGGTTGAGGACAAAAGTTCATCGTGGACAAAAGTTCGTCTAGGACAAAGCTTCGTCTGGGACAAAGCTTCTTGCAAAAGTTCGCTTAGAACAAAGTTCGTATAAGGCAAAACTCGGATAGGGCAAAAGGTTGTCTAGTGCTAAAGTCCGTCACGCGGAAGTTTCTCTAGAACAGGAGTTCTTCAAGGACAAAAGTTCGCCTACGAAAAGTTCGTCTCGCCAATGGAAAAGGTTCGTACTGCAAAAGGTTCATACTGAAAAAGCTTGTAGGAAAAAGGCTCGCGAGGGAAGAGATTCGTAATGTAAAGGGTTTGTAGCCAAAGATCCCTTATCTTAAGGCTCGTATCGGAGAAGATTTGTATAGGAAAAGGAAGGGATCTAATCTAGCCTAATCTAACCGTACTTAACCTAACCTTTTTGCTGTACTGAACCAAATCCGATCGCACCCTTTATCGTCCTGCTGCCTCTAGTGTCCTATACCACGCCTTCGGCGCTGACTCGGAACGAACCTTTTCCGATACATACCTATGTTTTCGAACCTTTGGCTATGAACCTTTTTCTTTACGAATCTGTTCCTTTGCGAACCTTTTTCCTACAAACATTTTCCATGCGAACCTTCTGCAGTTCGGTCTGTGAGTCAAGAACCTTTTCCGATGCGAACCTTTTCCGATACGAACCTTTTACCACACGAACCTTTTACCATACGCACCTCGTGCATACGAACCTTTGGCTACCAGCGTTTTCCCATACGAACCCTTGACTTACGAATCTTGGTCCGGTTACCCACTCGCCTGTGACTCGGGCAGGTTCATACGGTGCACAGTGGCTAAAATTGGATATGCAAGGGTTGGAATCGAATCAGTTCCGGACCCGGCTATGGGGAATCAGAGCCTCATTGACCAGCATGATTCCTCTAGACGTCGTCTGAGATTTGGCAGTTTTTCCTGATACACATATATTGCACTTAACCCTATTCCCGGCAGGGGGGGGGGCGGAATCCGCCCCCCTCTCGGGTTTTTTGCTTGCCAATTCCAGGCTTTTTCACACAGCTTCACGAAACTTGGTGACTTTTCCTAGCTATTCTTTCTAAGTGCTGTGACAAAATTTCAAAATTCTATTTTGCTCAGGGGCGGAGCCAGGCAACGTTTTTGGGAGGCACCTCATGCCATTTTTGGCCATGTTAAGGGTAAAAGGAAAATGTCTGCCAAAAGCCGAGTTTTAAAGCTAGACTTAAAACTTTATGTGGATGTATAGCTAAAAACATGGGCAATGTGCACACAAAATGTTGTTTATCTGAGATCATTTTACAAGGCCAGGTCAAGGTCAAAAGTCAAAATTTATTTTTTCGCAATAATTTCGGCGCCGTTTTCTCAAATACCAAACCCGGAATGCATATGACGTAGATGGGTGCGTTCTACTTGTGTACCAAGTTTCAGCTTGATATCAGGTCGGGTCACGGGGCTATGACCTAAAATGTCAGTGCGCGTACCCTATATCGCAATAGCCATAAAATGGAATTTTTGAAATAGAGTGAATTCAAACGATTGAAAACGTTTAAAGAAACATATTAAATGCATAGGAGATCATTTCAAGTGACCCCAAGGTCACTGGAGGCCATTTAAGGTCAAAGGTCACAAGTTGATCTGAGAAACGTGTGACCGTGACAGTTCCCCCTTTTTCATATCCCTGGCACCGCCTATGCTAACATTATACAAACATTGTAATGCCATTTGTACTTCTTTAGTATAACATGACTAGCAGAAGCCAAAAAAGGGTGTTTGCCTCTTTTGTTCATTTAGTTGTTAGAAAACTAATCCTCCTATTTTTGAAACTCTGTGAACGCCCATGAATTTTCTCAAAATTTCAGATGTGCGGACCCATGACAAAAGCCCTATCCATAATCTCTCGATTGATGCCAGTTTCATCGAAATCGGTCCATAAACAACGGAGTTATAAGAAGTCCAAAAGTATCCCCCATTTTGACCTTTTGCCCTCCTGTATCCACAAATTTCGAAATTTTGAAAATTTCTTTTTATGAAAATGTAGTTCACGTCACGGCGAATCGATTGCCGTTTGTTGCAATGAAATCGGACAAGTAGTTCTCGAGATCTCAGGGGGGGGGCCGAATCCGCCCCCCCTGCCGGGAATCGACCATACCGTCTAGCCCTTCGGGAATAGGGTTAAGGACTTCCGTGCGGAAACCATATGACACGTACAGGCTTTTTCCTGGATGAACTATTTCCCTGGACGAATTCCTGCGAGAAGAATTTCTGTCCTGGACGGACTCTTGTCGCGGACTAATTTATGTCCCATACAAACTTTTGTTGGACGAACTTTTGTCCTAGACGAACCTTGTCCTATACGAACTTATTCCACCCCGACTGGGGGGACTGACCGCCCCCTGAGGTTTTCCCGAGACTGCAAGAGAACAAACAAACGCAGCGCCACGAAACTTGGTGCATCTTTTGCTTGATTATTTTTACACCTTGTAGCCAATTTTTGACCTCAAGTCACCTAAGGTGTTTGACCTAGGTCAGGTCAAATGGACCTATGTCCAGAAAAGTTAAGCGCCCCGGAACTTTTTTTGCAAAGCACGATATCACAATAAAATTTTCAAGAGTTAGAGCTTTTGATAAATGCAACAAATCTGCTACCTCGGATTTTTTTAACACATCCGGGTCATTGACCTAAGGTCAAGCCCGTTTTTAACATAAGTCGTCATTTTTTTCCAAAACTGATGCGATTTTTTAAAACAGTTAGAGTGTGCGGAGATCCAGACATCCAATTTCTGTCAGTGGGCAGAATTTTAATGACCTCCAACCACTGACCTGAGGTCAGATAACGAGTAACTATCATGAGTCAAAATGCTCTTCCATCAAAATCGGCGTAGAATGACTCAGATTGGGTTGAAAATGGCAGAACTGGCTCGCACAGTTGCAGTTAATACCAATAAGTCGAAAAACTTCCAAAATTGCATGTTTTGGAATTTAACAGGCTTTTGCGAATAAAGCTCCGCCAATTGTGTAGACTGATCACTACTGAGCTTTTTTTTCAAAATCTGGGTATGCTAAATCATTCCAAAACCAATAGGATCAAGAAATAACACTTGAAATGGCATATTTCGCGAAAATAAAAGAACGCTAAAATTAGGTCCAGTTAATTTTATACCGCTTCGCCGGCGGCGCCGCCGAGCAACATTGCGAAAATCACCGTGACTAATTCAACGCTTCCGTGTACATATTGAACAAATCAGAGAAAATAAACGTGTATCGGCATCTGGGGCTTTTACCTGTCCATTGGCACCTTTATCTAAACTTTATTATTCACAGCCCTTGAGATCCAGGGCGTTTCTCGGTCTCATGCAATATATAGGGCGTAAATGGCTTGCATATTGTACAAAATTAAAATGAGACCAGTTTGGAACTCTACTCGTCACAAGCTTTCCAACGGTGTGCTTATTTTTATCGTGCGACTAGCCGTTCGTGAATTAGAGGGTGGGTGGTCAAACGACCCACCTGTCTAACCGTGCATGACACTGACCCACGGTCGGACGCGAGCTAAGCGAAAGGTATTCTTGTCCTACACGAACTTTTGTCCCGGACGAACTTTGTCCATACGAACTTTCTCGAACTTTGCCATAGATGAACTCCTGTTCGACGAACTTTTGTTCTTACGAACCGAACGATTATTATCCAACGAACTTTTGCCCTATGCACTTCAGTACGTCGAACTTTGCCCGAAAACCAGCCTGGACGGTTATCGGAACGACGCTTCCCACAAATTTCACTCCCTTCCCAGTTGGTCCGGATTCATGTCTGAATGCTGCTGACCTCCAAGACAACAGACTGGGAGAAAGCCATTCTTTGCCTTGGTACACAACAATATGCTTTTTTATATGTGTTTTACGTCATCGCCGTCATTGAGCACTGAAGTATTGGTGGAATCTGGATTGTTTGTGTTGTTGCAACTGCTAATCTCCCTAGAACCTTCACAGGTGAAATCTACGCCCCATACTACTCTAAACCCGTACGAATTGGCTTTATAAAGCATTCAGAAGCAGTGTTTTCCAATACATGACCGTTTTCGCCCGTCGGCCGCCCGCCGCCTGGTGTTAGCTGCAACGGTCGACGCTGCGCGGCCAATGGAGACTACAACGTCGGTCGTCGGCGTGTTTACGTTCAAACATTGCGAGCGCACATGTACAAAACGTTCGACTAAATATTTTTGACGGTGATTTTTTTTAATGTTGAGACACAAGACCAACCCCTCATACAATGGCCATGTGCAAATTTTTTCGAACCTCCCTAAATTATATAGGGCCATAGCATGGCATGCGTTAACACCTAAAGAGTGCAGGGCACCGCGAAGCAACGTGAATGACTTCTTAAGTGTTCAGGTTTTGCCATATTTCTGAGAATACTGGCGCATGCCTGGGTTTTCTGAACCAGGCCAAGTTCAAGCCACAAGAGGTCCCTATAATTTAAAGTATTTCAGAAATCGCTTCGCCGCATTTTTCACTTTGTGCAAAGCCTTGTAACTGCAAGTTCTCAATTCAGGTTAAACATTTCTGCCGGCAATGTTGTAAAGTTCGCTTGTCCTAAAACCCGACAACATTAGCGCCAGCAATGTGATGCGTTAGTTATAACATTAGTCATACACAGAGAACTGAATCTCATCCTGACTGTGTGAACAAAACTTGTGCTGTTCCAGCACATCATTCGTGTGTGAAACATCATGTTCGAATCGCCTCAGGTCATTGCTACAGGCTGCCTGTCCCAAAACTTATCTATGCAGGCAGTACCACGATGGTGTCTTTTACAGAAACACTAAACTTTGCTAATTTTTCGGGGTGTTTAGATGACATTTCACGTTTTATGGGCATTAACAATGTTTAAGCATCTTGATGCATCGTATGTCATAGCCATATATATGGGATACAGAGGGCAGGTGCTCATAGAATGTCATAGGTGACAAGGCAGTGAAGTCTGCAGTATTTTCTTCTGCGAATACCAGAAGGAAATGAAACCCCAAGATGCATAATACTTTTAGTAATGTTAACATGGTCTGTAAAAAGTAGCGTATTTCAATATCATACATGAAATACCCCAGAATGTTCATACAGAAGCACTTGCCCTATTAATTTTCCAGTTACGTTGGGATAGGATTGCATGTATCATAGGAAATAAGCATTGGCTTGACCATGGTGGTGTCAAAAAAGTTGGGGATGCACAGTGATGGATTGAAGATGCACATTTTAAGTTGAAGATGCACGTGTGTCCTTCTGCATATAAACTTACGCCCATAATTGTATGCATTATATGAGTAGTACATCCATGACTATAGATTTCGGAAAATCATTATTTTTTGGGGGGGACGTTTTGGCGGACATTGCTTAAACGGGATTTGGTGTCATTTATTTCCAGACAATGATGCAAGCCTAATGCTAAAATGTTTCAAAAATAGGGGGTTTAGGCTCCCAATCCCTAGGATCTCTAGCCAAGCGCACACTAGATCAAAGATCACGAAAAGCAATTATAGCTGTTCTGGCTACTCTGGCCAATTTGCTGTAACGCCTGACCCGGGGACCGCCAAAAAGCGTCGCATGACTTCGCTTACATCAGTAACAGCCACCAAGTTAGGCAGTGAACTCGGAAAACAAAGCTGAGGCCTAGTTTTGCGGGCGGAAAATAAAACGAAACCGCAATGTCGTTCCACTTGTCCAGGTCAGCGGCTCAGTGGAGAGGGCATCGCATTCACAACCGCAATGGCGGTGAGCTCGGATTTCGACGCCGCTTGGCCTCGACGTAATCGATGCGGGGATCATCCTCCCGACACCGGTACATGGCTGAGTTCCACTGCCGTACACGGATAATGAAGGAAGCAGGGCTGACGGCAGCGACCGGAAAATTACTGGCACCACAGTCGTGGAACAGAGCAGCCTTCAGGACGTCACTCGGATGCTTTTGAACGAGAGAAGAGCTCGTCGGTTCGTTCGTTCGCGTACTGAAACACCATTCTTCAGGAAAGGAGCTGTTTGGCATGTTTTGTCCATGGTGGTAAGGCATGAAAACTCCTGACGTGCAACATCCTTTTTCGGGTATGCCGCCGGAGGGAGGATAAGCCTACGATCGTCCGGGCTCGGGTGAGCGGGGAACCCGTCCACTGACAGAGGCAGGCCGCTGTCAGTGGACGGGCTGCTGCCGGCAGAGGCCGGCTGGGCGGGGTTGGAGGGCGGGACCGCCGGAGAATGACGACCTGTCGATCGCTGACGTCATCATCCTCGTGTCGATAGGTGCTTGGTACCGTTTGTCTGCGGCGGAATGGCCTCAGGCTGAGCCTATTCATACGTCGATGTTTCGTTGTTCTGGTTCAGGAGGTCCCAGAACGGTGCACAGGAGCATGTCTAGTTGGCTGAAGTTATGCATCGAGTTATACGCACGTCAGATGCGAAAAGCCAGGCGGAATGAGCTCTGCTCCAGGAGGGGGATCGCTGCTCCAGCACGGTAAATAAACATGAAATAACGACATCGAATGGAAACGAAATTAGTCTTACCATGTGGGGGCCGACGTGGCGAATTTCCATCCTCGTCCCAACTTCGTATCATATTAGGCACGACTATTTGCTCTTCGTGGAGCCCTACGTAAGGTAGAGAAGTATGACGTTCGATCTGTCGAAAAGCGAAGCGATCAAACGTACATTAGTAACGGAACGGAAATCGTTTCTCTCCCCCAATCGACACTGCCCGGCTGCACCCATTATAGATAGCTCATAAAATGTCACACGGATCTGTGGGTTTAAGCTACTGGCCTCTAATGTAAGGCACCATGGTGGTCTGACGCCACAGCGGCGTTTTTGTTTTAACGAATGAAGAATCTGGCAGCGTGTGACACCGGAACAGCTTGTAGTGAAACTCCCTGTCCGCAGATTTGTAACGTGGCACTCAGATTTGATGTTTCTTTGCCTCCAGACTAAATGTTTAGTGGTGTTGGGTTATAGTCCACATAGATTCTTTGAGTCCTTTCGATGCCAATCCGGAGTAAGAAAGGGCTCCAATTCGTCAGTCATTAAATCACGAACTGGTGACGTGGCGATGAATACCACTGTATTTTATCGTGAGTCATACCACCGTTTCCACCATCAATGCAAATGCATTTTCGACCCAGAAACTGGCCTAAGAAGCAAAGGGTATATCCACTTTTCAGGCAAAGATAGCTGTTAAGAAGTAGTTCTACTCCCAGTCACTCCAGTGCGAACGCACTGTCGTATTATCCCACTGTCTAAAAACAAAAGGAAACAATCACTCCATAAATATGTCTTTCGTTAGGAGGACATATTTATGGTCTTATAATATGTCTTTTCCCTAGAGTATGTGTTTCGTATACAAGGAACGACATTTTTCGATGTTACGGCATTTGATGTAAACATATCATTGTCCATAAGGAGATGCAATCAAAACCCTGAACATCGCGAGGTGCCTTAATGTATTCACATGTCCGATAACATGGGGCAGACATAACGCAGGCCCTCTGACGGCGTCCCAGCGTGCCTGATAGCGGAATGGCAAGATCCGTCAGGCCGCGTCTCTTGGAGCTGAATGTACGTACGAGGAGTGTAAGAATTGTTCCAAAAGTAATATGACTTTGTTCGTACGCGTATTTCTTAATTTTGCATTTCTGTGGAATTTTCGCTAAGGAAAATTCCATGTTCCGAGTAACTGTGTCCAATTTCAGATCGGTGGGATGCATGGTGACGATTGCACGTGCCCTCAAAGAGAGCGATTTTTTGCTTCCCTGCGATGCTCGCGTGCGGCGTGTGACAGCTGGCGTCGAGGAACAATCTAGAGCTGCTCGTGTCGATCAAGTTCTGTTTTCTGTTGAAGAAGGGTGCTCAGAATACCAATGAGTTTCTTCAGCAGGCTTACGCGGACCAGGCCATGCATCACTCTTAAGAGTACCGCTGGTTGGCCTGGTTTCGGAGTGGAGGCATGGAAATTTCTGATAAGGAGAGGTCTGTCGACGTGCTGAAACTGGAAGGGAGGAAGACGCGGGAATGCTTCGGCGACTTGACAACGACCGCCGGGCCCCTGTCAGGGTTCTCTCCGCTGGCTCTCAGCTGAGCGAGGCCACCGTTTATCGGATAGGGACGGGAAAACCAAACATGCGGAAGATCTGCGCCAAGTTCGTTCCGCGGCTGGTCACCGCCGGTCGATGATGGCCAGAGTCAGGTGCTGTCAGGAGATGAAGAGTATGCCGAGGGACGCCCCGGACTTCTGAAGAAAGTGGTCACTTCAGACAAGACTTGGGTCTATTGTTCCCCGAGGCAGAAAGAAACTCGATGCGATGGAAGCGCTCTGAGTCTCCAGAACCCAAGAAGTCTAGACAGACGAAGGAAAATTAGAAGCTGGTGCCGATGTGTTTCTTTGATTGCAGGTGCTTGGTCCACCTGGAGTAGGCTCCCGCTGGCTAGGCAATCAACAAGGAGTTCTATCGTAGGTTCTCTGAAGGTTCAGAAAATATTTTAGAAGGAGGACACCGGAGCTCATGACCTCCCGGGAACTGGTCCTTCCACCAGGACAATGCGCCTACTCACTCCAGCACGCTGGAATGGGCAGGAGTGGGAGTGGGCTTCATGCTCACAATAGATGGCCATTGTGAGCATGAAGACCGTGCTCCACCCACTGTGCTCGCCGGACCTCGTTCCCTGCAACTTCTGGCTTTTCACAAGGCTGAAGTCGAAGCTGAAGGGAAGAAATTCGGCGGCATGGAGTGGATGAAAGAGGTACCGCAGGACGTGCTGGAAAATCTCAGAGAAAGTAACTTCCGTGGATGCTCCTAACAGTAGAAGAAGCGCCTAGACTGCCGTGTGAATGTAGAAGGAGCCAACTTCGAGGCCTTGTTGAATGTGTTTACTCAAAATCGAAAGAGGTAAAAGCGTGATTTGCACGCTTTCAGCGGACTGAGATTTCATACATGGCGGTCGCCCGGGAAAGTTCAGAAAAGTTCGGAAGAGTTTACTTCGTCAGCGTATGTGTGTGTGCCCCAGTTTCGGATCGGCTAGCGCCCGAACGCGCTAGCCGATCGCGACACAAGTGGACCTGCGCCGACACGGTGGACAAATCGTGGTGCAGGTTTCGAAGCGATTCATGATGTGCGGCACGTGCCACATGGTGCGAGCCGGACCGGTGCAGATTTCAGTTTATCACGGCTACAGTTCAAACGACGGGTGCTTTTGACTCAAGACTTGTTGACATGGGCCCCACTTGCCGGTGCATGTTTTTGTAGTCGGCAGCCGCGTGTGATCCACGTGGTGATCCACAGTCACTGTTTCGATTTGGATTCGGGAGCCTCCGAGTGCCGGAAACAGTGACCTAGGCGACTGAAATTTAGTGGGTCAAAAGACCAGCACTAGGGCTATCCAACGGTACCTCGAATGATGGGCAGGGTGCAACGGGTCACGCGCAGCTCGCGTGCGTCTCTTTTACACTGCTATGTTTCTTACAATTTAATTGCCGGGACGCAATCGGCGATATCTTGGGGAGGCGGACGGGCAGCTGGACGATCAATTTTGATGGATTCTGGCCAAAACGTGGGTGCAAATGGCGCGTGAAGCGCGAGGTACGTAAGCAGATTGGCGGTCAGGAGCAAGTGATGCGTGACATTCGGTGCATGTGGCTGCTTTGCGTGTCAGTAGCTTCAGCCTTGTGTGTGGGGCATGCACGTGCTGAGGTGTGCCTCTTTACCATTCAGGCCCCTGGTTTGGGAGCCGTTGATGCCGGAGGCGTCAGATTTTGTGGTGGGTTGCAAAGTCATAAGCGACATCCAGGACAAACAAGATTTAGGGTATCATTGGCAAGATGACACCGTGTGAACGAGCAACTTGTTGGACTTGGGATACTCCGTTTGCGGGAAGGTGCACGATTCATTTCTATCTGCATGACAAGGACGGCAGGCGTCGTTTCATAAGGATGATGCTGGTACTAAGTGGGTGCAAAAGTCTGCGTGCGATGCAGAACTTCAATTTTGACTCCACACCAACCGTGTTACGCGTTCCTTTGCCTCTATTCAGTATACGCTTATTATCGTGGCCAAATCAGTAGATCAGTAGGTTCTGTTTGTTCAGACAGCGTTCCAGTGCTTCAACACGTTGCATGACGCGTTAGCAGCGGCACAGAACGTCTTTACCAGCTACCAGGCATCTCGCCTTCAGTCTCGTTTCTCGCTAATTTCCGCAGCTCTAAATAATGGCGGTCCAGCCAAGAATAGTGCAATACTCCGCAGTGGTGAATACCTGAGTGCAGACGGTGCGAGCTCGACTGCGAAAGGTCGGCCGTTGAAAGGTCAGCGTGACAGCACACCCCAGACTAATTGCAGTGCAACTGTCGGCTAGAATAAGGTCTGGTGTCACTGGCCATGCACCGTCGCTGTCTGCCAGCAGCAGAAGCAGCTGAAGGGGTACCTACTGTCCTGAGCAGGCAAACCTAGCTAACAACAGTGAAATGGCTGCTTTCGTCGGATGTACCCTAGCCAATGATAACGAATGAGGCATTCTCGTTCTTTGTACCCTACTTGGCTCTCACTACGATTTGCGATGCTTCCATTCAAGGTCCATGGTGCGGTCTTCCGAGCATGAAGTACGAATTTGTAATCATGAGATAGCTCAGAATCGACCATCCGCTCCGAAGGTTTTCTGCAACAAAATGGCGGATGTAATCCTCACAACAGGATGAATTCCACTGTTTCATTTATGGTGGTCAATTATACCACATTAACTCATGTCGTAATTCAATATGCATCATATTATGTTATGCATAATAGGTTTGGATATTTTAAAAGGAAATCTACAACTGTTCTTACACAGCATTACCCTTCCTAAAGATACAAAAAAAACTGCATTGGATCAAGAGCAACGAATATGCTGGTATTTCAGCGTTACATGCATATATTTTCAGCATTGCGAATGTTGGACAAAAAAGTGAAAGATACGTGATATACAAAGATACCTGATAGTAGCTGTCCATAAATAACTCCCACACCTTTAGGGGTAATGCCCATGTCTGCATTGTTAGGCCGGATTCGCCTATCATGCACCGGCATTCTTCGCAATCAGAAGCGACAGTCGAGGGTCGCATTTACGGCAGAGCTACTTCGATCCCATTCTAACCATTTTAGAGCTGTGGTATTACGAAAGCCGAAGAGACACATGCCGGCGCCGCCCACCATATCGGAAACGGATCCAGGCTTCCGCACGGTTTGGTGTCACGCCATTACACCGCGTGTCCAGCTGTTACCAGGGGTTCAAACTTTGCAGGTTAACTGCGGCGCATGAAACGCGAGGCCGACACTCCTGCACATTACGCACTCATTTAAAACAGTGGTTCAGCTTCAAACTAGTGTAAAATAAGAACCAATTTCCGGCTTGACATCGTTGCAGCCGGTTTCAAACCGGCAGTAACGGGCATCTCAGCGGCAGGAGAAAACCACGATGAACGCGATGCCGCCAAACCTTGCCTTTCGTAAGTTTTCGAGACGACTTCCACGTTTCTCGGTAAATGCGCACAAGACAGGTTCAGCTGAACCAGCGATCTATGGAGCATATTCCTTTAAATCGGACAAACGTGATGGGCCATGTTCACAGGCATTCAGTGTCAAAATAATCCACGCCGACGTAACCAAATCGCAGAGGAGAGGCTTTCGAGACATGGCATGGCGCATGCAGCGGTAGCCTCCGCCCGCCGCCGGGGCCTGGGTGTTATTAATGACGTCTGCGATAGTCCAGCCGTTCGTCGAGTCGAGTCCTATCGGCGCTTCCCCGCGAGTCAGTGGGCGCGTCTTACATCGCCGACGCCAGGCTGCTGTCCTTATGCCCGAGCGCCACAGTCAGATCAGGGATATGGAGACGAATCGAACGGACGTCACAGTGTCAGTACGTCATTGATGGGTGATGTGTGCTTTCGATTGCGATAGGCATGCAGTTTTTGCGATATTTACGGAATAATTTGTTCGTGGGGTGCCACGGAAAACTGGAGGAGGGTCGACAGTTTACGACAAACGTGATGAGCACAAAAGCTAAAAAAAAACTATGCTGGTAAAATCGCGATGTGGGTCGTGGCATCACACGTAACCACCATGAGAACTCGAACGATTGATCCGTTTTGATTTTTCAATTTATGTGTCAGAATAACCCGCCACTCGGCACTTGTCTCATCCCTCTCTGATGGACACATCGACCGCAGTGAGGTACTCTTATTTTAACCCCGATTTTCACAAAACGGTCTCCAGAATACGTTGCCTAAACCGACACGAACATCTGAAAAACGTCCGTGTTGACGCGTCGCCGAAATCATGCGCGCCGTTTGCGGTGGACAGCGCGCCTCCGCGCCTGCCTCTGGCGCGACCGTGCCGACCCAGCCTGCCTCTGGCGCGACCGTGCTGACCCAGCCTGCCTCTGGCGCGACCGTGCCGACCCAGCCTGCCTCTGGCGCGACCGTGCTGACCCAGCCTGCCTCTGGCGCGACCGTGCTGACCCAGCCTGCCTCTGGCGCGACCGTGCCGACCCAGCCTGCCTCTGGCGCGACCGTGCTGACCCAGCCTGCCTCTGGCGCGACCGTGCTGACCCAGCCTGCCTCTGGCGCGACCGTGCCGACCCAGCCTGCCTCTGGCGCGACCGTGCTGACCCAGCCTGCCTCTGGCGCGACCGTGCCGACCCAGCCTGCCTCTGGCGCGACCGTGCTGACCCAGCCTGCCTCTGGCGCGACCGTGCTGACCCAGCCTGCCTCTGGCGCGACCGTGCTGACCCAGCCTGCCTCTGGCGCGACCGTGCTGACCCAGCCTGCCTCTGGCGCGACCGTGCCGACCCAGCCTGCCTCTGGCGCGACCGTGCTGACCCAGCCTGCCTCTGGCGCGACCGTGCTGACCCAGCCTGCCTCTGGCGCGACCGTGCCGACCCAGCCTGCCTCTGGCGCGACCGTGCCGACCCAGCCTGCCTCTGGCGCGACCGTGCCGACCCAGCCTGCCTCTGGCGCGACCGTGCTGACCCAGCCTGCCTCTGGCGCGACCGTGCCGACCCAGCCTGCCTCTGGCGCGACCGTGCCGACCCAGCCTGCCTCTGGCGCGACCGTGCCGACCCAGCCTGCCTCTGGCGCGACCGTGCTGACCCAGCCTGCCTCTGGCGCGACCGTGCTGACCCAGCCTGCCTCTGCGCCGCAGGCAGCAGCGGCGCCATCGACCTGGAGCGGCGCGAGGAGTCGGAGGGCCGCTGCGACGCGCTGCCCTGGCTGCTGCGGGCGTCGCCGGCGGCGTTCCTGTACCTGTCGGTGCCGGGGCGGCGGGCGGCGCCGGGGGCCTGTCCGGCGCCTACCCGGCTGGTGGTGTCGGCGCCGGACCTGACCGAGCCGCTGGCCGTCATCTGTCCCGGCGGCAGCAACATGGTGAGACCGGGGGAGGGGGGAAGGCGCAGAGAGAGAGATAGGGGAGAGAGGGGGAGAGGGAGATATACATGAATAAAAAAGGTGGAAGAAACAAAAAGAAGAACTTAAAGAGAAAGAAGACAACTTTCGGAAAGAGGAAGGGCATAAAGGGAGAGAGAGTGGAGGTGAGGGGGAGAACGCAAGGGCAGAGGAATGGAAAGTGGAGATCAGCGTGAGCGAGAGAAAGAGGAGAGAGACACAGAGGGAGAGGGAGAAGAGAGCGATGAAGGTGAGGGAGGGATCAGTAGAGCGATAGAGAGGCAGAGGGAGATTGGGGAGACGGACGGAGGCAGACGAGGGATTCTGTCGGATCCGAGCAATAGTTTGCGACTGAGCTCGGCCGCCGTCAGCCTGATCAGCCTGGCCGGGGCGATAGTCTCGACGTGACGTCACTGCTGGTCTGGTCAGAGCCACGGCGCGGATTGTTCGATTCTTCACTGGCCAGCGACACCGGTGGGCGTTCGAGCCTCAGTGGGAGCTCCTGAAATAGGGCTCTGACGGACATTCTAAATTTGCGTGTTCCGAGAAACCGTGCGGTGAGGGAGGAACGACAGAAGACTCCAAGAAAACTGTTGATACTTACGAGTATTTACTCTATGGCGTTTTTATATTTCTTTTCACACTGATAATGTCGTGACACAGTACTGGGGTTGCGAGTAAAGACGTTCAGTTTGTCTGTCACGGATAGTCCATGAATTGACCTTTGCCTGACATTCGGATAGAGAGGTTCTGTGCCGACTGCCACAGAAGGCCCGTCAATCGACACTGGCCTGACATTCAGGTTGCGGCGTTTGGTGTCGGCTATCAGTGACCTTGAGCTCGGATTGGAGATTTCGGATTTTTTCTGGGAGAGGAGGAGGTCTGCATAGAATTTCATACTGTTTCTTTCCAGTCGTTACCAAAGGTCTGATGCTTAAATCTCTTAATATTGGGGGTCTACGTCTATCTATCTAATCTAACCCCCATCCCCGGATCTCTAGTCATGCTTGAACTGACCTTGACCTGACCTTCAGGTGGAGGTGTTCAGCGCCGGCTGGCACAGGAAACCCGGCACCGCCCCTCTGCAGGACCACCAGCGCCATCTAGTGCTGGACGTGATCTCGGCAGTGCCTGGCCAGCCCGTGAAACTGAGCTGGCTGGAGCTGATCCGACCTGAGGTGCAGAGGTCAGTGGTCAGCCAGGCGGCGGGGAACGTGCCACGCTATTCTTTCGTTGCATCTTTATTTCGTTTTCAATTTATATTTTACGTTGTTACGTTTTCACTTTACTTTATTCCTGTTTTATTTTCGTAGCTTCACTTTTTCATTTGCTATCCCTCTCCGTCACTGGTGACCACTAACCAGTCAGGAGATATGTGATGAGTACTAGAGAAAGGTCGTGGCCAGGCATATCTTTGCAAAATGCTATGGTATAGACCTTCATATAGAAGCTGACAAAAAAACAAAGAAAAACGTGGTCATGTTTGCTTTCATGACGTCTCGAATTAATTGTGTCTACAAACTGTCTTCAGCGGTAACCGATCCACTCATATTACCAGAACTGTATAATGGTGTCGGAGGATACATAAAAAATTATTGCAACTAAAATGCTCGTTGTAGAACAAGATTGCAGGTAATTTCTCTGGATGTTGGGAGAAGGAATTTTCTTTACCTATAGTGTTTAACCTCTGGCCGTTGAAAATGTATTGAACACATAAACGGCGCTGCAATATAATCTGTGCCACGGAAATAACACTCAGTTTTGTTATATCTAAGTACTGCATAATTTAAGAAATGTCTTCATGTCGCAAAGTGGATGATAAGCGATCCATTGGACAAATAGTTCCTAAAGTTGCTTGTAAGTTTTCAAAAGACTGCACCGGCGCACGTTACACAGATCCGATTTTTCACAATCTCGTGCATGCTAGACCTGTAACTGTTGGTCTTGTAATTGCAGACATGCGTGGTCGCAAACTAAGCACGTTATTCAGATTTGCAGATCGTGCGCAGCGTCGTGTATGTACGGTCGGCTTCTCTTGTGTAACCCAGACTCATGAGCGTACTGGATGGAAACGTCTGTCACAGTCGATTCAGCACATTGTCATATTCAGCACAGACATCAGCATAATTTTCTTGTCGAGTTTCTAACGCTCGCCACATGCCCGAAAACCGCAATCAGTGTAAACGCCACTTGAGGCAACGAGGGCGCTGGCCGGCATGCCCTGGTCTACGGCTTCCTTCCCCCCTCAGGTCAGCGCAGTCGGGGGTGACCAGCAGCGGCCACAGGTCCGAGGCCTGGAGGACGGAGCCCTGCCGCCACATGTGCCAGGAGCTGGCCGGCGGCTGCATCGCGCCTCAGCTCTGGTGCGACAACGTGCGGCACTGCCCCTCCGGCAAGGATGAGGACCCAGGTGAGGTGTCCCCCCCCCAGCGGGAAATTACGTTTGAAACGAGCGGGTGGCCTTCGTCGCAAGACAACGGCCTCTGTACCGGCACCTGTAGGACGGGTACCAAGGTAAACATGGTATCGGCCTCCTCACCGTGATCCCAGACCCCGGACTAGCATAACCCTCCCCCCCTTTTCCCACTCACACGATGTCTTCGTAGACGGTGGGTGAAGTAACGGTGTCTTCGCCGACGTCTCTGACGCTGGGCCATCAGTTTCCCATCCAGCGGCATTTGTTCACCGTTTCGCTGACATTTTCACACTTCGTCGTGAATGTTTTCCTCTCATCAGGGTAGTCCTGTTTTCTGCCTCATTTAAAACTCTGCCAAGGATTTCTCCACGGAGCGAAAACATCTGCTCTGAACTTGACGAATGCGACCCTGAAAACTTGGCATATTTATCGCATTGGCGTTCTGTTAAACTTTGATAAAATTTCTACAGAAAATGTGTGTGAAGTCTTTTTTCTTTTTTATTTAAACTGAGCGATTTGTTCGGATGATATTTAGAAACGGCGCTGCCGAGGAGAGTTTGCTGTCGGGCTCGGTAACTCACACCCTACGGAGCAATTCTAGGTAACGGCTGATGTTTGTGGCCAAAGTTGAACGTCCTGTCAGAGGCACGGCACGACAGTTTAGTAGTCAGCATGACTCTCAATTGGCCGGTTGCCAGCCCAAACGCGGGCGAGATATTGAACGCCGTGTCGACTCGAAGCCGTCTTGCCAAAGCGGGGAGACCAGCACCCTCCCATTGGAGCTATCGGTCGCGGCGTACAAAAGCATTAGTCTGGACGTCATTCTCGGTAACTCGCTTATTGCGCTCTATAGCTACTCGCGGCACTAAACGAATTATTAACATGTCATGCGTACAGATGTGCCTTTTTGAGACAGCGCTCCTTCTGAGCATTTAACTAAACACAAACGTTATAAATATACATGATGCTAGCATCCACTCCCACGTCTTGTCAGCGTTTCGTAGACAAGGTCACTTCGGTACAAAGATTCGCAGCATTGTGGAATAAGTTGCACCTTGGCAAGAAAAAACACTGGTACGGCGACCTGGAGACCGTCGAATATTTTCCGTTTCTACTCATCCTCTTGGACAATCATAACGATGTGGCATTCTGGTGAAGCCGTACGACGTCAGGGTAGCGGGCACATGCAGTGCATTATGTCTGCTTTAAGTATCTCGTGACCGCATGTTGACACAATATTCCGTCGCTAACGGCTCCATTAGAGGAGTTAATCAGCGTTCTACACGAAAACTGTCAAGTCTCTTTTTTCACGTCTAAAAACAATGGAGAAGCGGGATCGTAATTGTTATGCTGGCCTCCACTTCTTTGTTCCTCTTTGATGTTCTCTTGATAAGTCTCGATTCAAGTGGATCTCTTCATTATCCAGCTCTTCGACCACGCCAATCGCACGCCATTCATTCAGCCTGCCATTCACATGCTGGTCCATTCAACCTCACTCATCGACAGAAAACTTGTCTTGCCACCAGCCGGCTCGTTGCCACAGAGATCTGTCGCAGCTGGCAACCGACCGTGGCAAAATTCGACTGCATTTGACGAGAAACTCTGCCCGCAGAAATCTGCCATTTCTGACGGCCGATTCTGCCGCAGAGATCATCCCCGTACGAAGGTCGACTCCGTCGCACAAACCTGGCCCCTCCGACTGCCGCCTCTGCAGCGGAAATCCGCCGCTCCTGACGGCCGTCTCTGCCGCAGAGATCTGCCGACGCTGGTCGATCCCGTGGCTGTACGTCGGCGTCGGCGCGTCGGCGCTCTTCATCATCGTCGTCCTCTGCATCGCTGCCGTCGTGCACCGGAAGCAGAAGCGGCCGGCGTCGGTGCTGACGGCCGCCTCCAGCCTGGCGCGCCACGGCGAGGAGAAGCGCGTCCCCACCAACGAGGTCAGGCGGCGACGAGGGCTCGTCGAAAAAGGGGACGCCGTCGCGAGGCGGAACTGTCAGCGGCGGCGTCCGACGCGCGCGTCCGCCAGCGGCTGGCCGTTCAGATAGCGCCTCCGTTCCCGGCAGCGGTCGACTCGCTTCGCTCTGATCCCGGTCGTTCTCGTAGAAGCTGCTATCTTCTTGAGAATGTTTAAATTGTTGTTGGCAGCTGAGTTGTGTCTCCTTTACTCGTGTCTTATGCTGACTATCTTCCATTGTCGTCAGCGATGTCTTTCGCGTTTTCTCATTGTTCCTCTGCTCTCCTCTCGGTATTCCCTTCTCCCCTCTCCCTCGCATGCATTTATGTCCTTGCCTTTTCGCCTCTCTTCCTCCATCCCGCCCTCTTTCTCACTACTCATCTTTCGCCACTTCCCCATGCCCGCGTACATCAATAAAGGTGTTCTTGTTCCCACGCTGAAGCAACACGAGATCCAATTAGGCTCTGGCGTTTCCACAAAGCCGTAAGCAGCCGGTGCCTGCTCCGATTTCCGAAGCGCACCGTTACCGCTCCCCGGTCACCACCGCCCCCCTCCCCAAGACCCCGCGCCAGAAGTCCGCGGGCGGTGCATGATTGGTCCCCGGGCCTGTTCGGCACGGTCGCAGTGGCGCGGCCAGGCGCGGGGCCGGGCCGCTGCCGCCGCCGCTGGCGGTCGATACGGCCGAGTTTGAGCCGGCGCCCGGCCAGTCGACTCCCCGGCCGCGCCGCCGCCGGAGCCCGGGCGGGGGACCGGCCTCAGTTTTCGCCGCCGGAGCCCCTTTACTGAACGAAGCGCTCATAGCCTCGTCCGGGCGGCCACCGGATGCACGGCTTGCCAGTGGGAATTGGGCCGAAAATAGTACTAAATGACCTGTAATTGAAACTACACAGATATTGGACGATCTTCACGCAGTTTCGCCTACAGTGAAGCATTGACTACAAGATGCACTATGACTTATGCTTGTAACATAAGTGCTTAGCCGGCCCGATTGCACTAAAGATACACATGCAACGTCATTTTAGCATTGTAACACCCGCGAATACTGGCTATGCTTACAATACAATCGATTATACGGGGAAGTATGATCGTATTTCCTCTGATCTTCACGCGGATAAATATGAGAAAAAATGTCAGAGAAAACCGAAAATGACACTCAAATTGATGTAGTCTTGTAACTTAACCGGCCCGATTGCATCGCAATTGCATCGGACTGGTGGCAAGAAGAATATCATTGCTAGTGATGCAGTAAATGATGTAGGTGACCAGTCCAGTCAATAGGAATCTTCCGAGATGATGAAAAGATGCCCGACAATTGCCTCATTTACGGGCGGGTGCCTTCATGTTGCATGCAACATGCCCCGATTGAGGTGTTTTTAATACGTCTCAGGAATCGCAAAGATCACAGTATTTAGCCATATTTACTCCGGTCTTTATGTGGATCTGCTTTTAGAAACGTTTCTGGAAACTGAAAATGACAAAGAAAATTCGTGATGTTAGAACTCGACGGGCCGAAATCCATAACAATTGCATCGAATTTGTGGAGAGCAGAATACGAAGACTAGCGATGCAGTTAATGGTGTAAGCAACCAGTTCAACCACTGGGAGTTATCCGGGATGGCGAAAAAATGCGAATTGCCATATTTACGGTCAGGCGCCGTCATGTTGCATACAATGTGTGCCGGATGTAGACTTAAATTTCAAGGTGCATTTCAAACCCCCGGCACGACAAATACATATTCTCGTTAATCGCGAAGTGGCTTGGGGCGCAGAAGTGTCTGTGTGATCTGGAAATTGGGGTTAAAATAATTCAGTGTTGTAACATCAATGGGTCCACCTGCGTTGCAGACTCAACGTAGGTGGTCGCTTTAACTGCGATTTTGAGCGGGACAGGATGGTGGGAAACTGTCATACATTGAAGGTGATTATATCATGCTGGCTGCAAGAGGTGTGCACTATGAGTATACTATAGAAGCAACAGTAAGTCCCAGGGTTCGGTGCCGGGACAACAAAAAAAAATGATCTTGGTGCCGGGAAAAGCTGAGAGCGCTTGCAACTTACAGCGCGCCAGGATCATTAACCACATGAAAACCACCCGAAAAAAGTTATTTTATTTTCATGACCGACTGGGTCGGCTGTTTGTACCGGATATTTCGCGATGTGTGCGCCTCTAAACCATGCAGAAGTGATTTATTTCGGAAGGGCTCTGGAGAGCCGTAAACTAAAAGCCGTAAATCGGCGACCAGTTGAAGGGGAACAGACATGCGCGGCCATGACGGTGTATTACATAAGAAGTTTCTGGGCAAACAAAACAGGTTCATCGGGTTCGGCAGTGTAAATACATACAATGCAGGGCTGCATCTCCACACAGACGATGGCTCCATCGCAAACATGGTTTGATAGTTCTTCCTGTGCAACTTTTTTAATTCGGTGATCATTGCGGACAACTCACATACACTTCAGGACCTTTATCAACGTACTAATCAGCACTCTGTGATTCCTTGCACTATATCGGAAAATGAACTCACAAAAGTTGCACACAAAGAACAATCTTAATGCATAATCTTTTGTCACTGCCGCTGCAGAACTTGGCAGGCAAATTTGGAGGAAAAGAGAGTTGGCTGACACTGAAGTTTCCGCTGAGCTCCGTAAAAACGACGAGCATCCATCTGGAATAAAAAGAAACATTCTTTAACTTCAAGTAGTATGCAAAGGAGACAACTGAGTACAGATTATCAAACATCTATATGACATAAGCTGCGTCTCCGTCAGAGGCGGGTCCATGATTTTCATCAGGGATTTGCGGCTTGCCGGAGGAACGCCATTTGTACTGGGTGACTGGGGCACCATGGTCCCGATAGGCGCCAAAATGAGCATTTTCAGGCTTCAGAGACGTCTTTTTGGGTTTCTGACATCTTTCTAAGCCCTGTGGGTGCCTTTTTGGCGGTCAATATGGCGCCAAAGGCGTCCCTATTGGCCTGTCAGGTGTCTCTGCGCCTTCGGCTTAGGGCGCAAATTTCCATCATGGAGGGGCGGCGGCCGCCACCGCCCCCTCCCTGGATCCGCTCCTGGTCTGTGTGAAGATGAATGCTTCTGACATCAAGACTAACGTGTTCCAAAAGACATGAAATCGATCTGCATGGGCTAATTTACCACAGTTTTATGTTTATCTGGAGCAAACCTGCGATCATTCCAATGAATTACTAGAAATTACAATGTGCTCAGCAGTTGGCTGTCAAACAGGTTTACAAACAATGAAATCTGTGCAAAGAATTTTCGCCTCACATAGTTGCATTGTTCATTACATACCAATGCTTGAAACATTTTTATTCCTCACATTATTTACATTTATGCATGAGCATGAGCTATACATGTGCATGGCCATACAACCTGGAGTATGGTCATTTTTCATGTTTTTTTGTCATTTTTTGCAGGGATTTTGTTTGGCTCCTGACTCAAATGAGCCCCGGAAACTACTAGAACTTGAGACGTCCAGACTGCTCCTGAAACGACCAAAGGGCTTAGACGATTGCAAGAGACGCCCCTGTGACAGCAGAGAGCGACTTATAGAGAGCCCATGTTAGTGCCTGAGGGGCTCCTTGGACGGCAAAAACGTTCCAGGGATGACAGGAGGAACCCGAGATGGCTTAACCCTATTCCCGGAGGGCTAGACAGTATGGTCGATTCCCGGTAGGGGGGGGGGGCGGATTCGGCCCCCCCCCTGAGATCTAGAGAACTACTTGTCCGATTTCATCGCAACAAACGGCAATCGATTTGCCGTGACGTGAACTACATTTTTATGAAAAGAAATTTTCAAAATTTTGAAATTTGTGGATACAGAGGGGCAAAAAAGTCAAAATGGGGGGTACTTTTGGACTTATTATAACTCCGTTGTTTATGGACCGATTTCGATGAAACTGGCATCAACCGAGAGATGATGGATAGGGCTTTTACCATGGGTCCGCAAATCTGAAATTTTGAGAAAATTCATGGGCGTTCACAGGGTTTCAAAAATAGGAGGATTAGTTTTCCAACAGCTGAATGAACAAAAGAGGCAAACACCCTTTTTTGGCTTCTGCTAGTCATGTTGCACTAAAGAAGTACAAATGGCATTACAATGTTTGTATAATGTTAGCATAGGCGGTGCCAGGGATATGAAAAAGGGGGAACTGTCACGGTCACACGTTTCTCAGATCAACTTGTGACCTTTGACCTTAAATGACCTCCAGTGACATTGGGGTCACTTGGAATGATCTCGCGTGCATTTAATATTATCTGTCAACATTTTAAATCATTTGAATTCACTCTATTTCAAAAATCTCATTTTATGGCTATTGCGATATAGGGTACGCTCACTGACATTTTAGATCATATCTCCGTGACCTGACCTGATATCAAGCTGAAACTTGGTACACAAGTAGAGGGCACCCTTCTACGTCATATATACTCCGGGTTTGGCATTTGAAAGAATGGCGCCGAAATTATTTTGAAAAAAACAATTTTTGACTTTTGACCTTGACCTGACCTTGTAAAATGATCTCAAATAAACAAAGTTACATCTGCACATTGCTCAACTATTTAGCTATACATCCATGTAAAGTTTTAAGTTCTAGCTTTAAAACTCTGTTTTTGGTACACATTTTCCTTTTACCCTGAACATGGCCAAAAATGGCATGAGGTGCCTCCCAAAAACGTTGCCTGACTCCGCCTCTGAGCAAAATAGAATTTTGAAGTTTTGTCACAGCACGTAGAAAGAATAGCTAGGAAAAGTGACCAAGTTTCGTGAAGCTGCGTTGAAAAGCCTGGAATTGGCAAGCAAAAAACCCGAGGGGGGCGGATTCCGCCCCCTGCCGGGAATAGGGTTAAGGGTCCCTGAAATTCCCAGATGGGTCCCTGAGACTGTCGGAAGTTCCCCTGGAATTGCCAAAGAAGGGCCTGAGACGTCCCGCGGGACACGTAAAACTGTAAAAGGAACCTGAGACCACTAGAGGGTCCTGGTACGGCAGACGGCCCGAAACCACCAAAAGTGTCTCTGTAACTGCAAGAGGAAACCTAAACTAAGCTGACCTAAACTGAACTAAACTTAACTAACCTAACGTAAACTAAAAAAAAAAATCCACAAGCTACGGGATGGGGGGAGGGGACAGACGGTCTTCTGGACCAGATGCAGACCCTACATTTCAAATGAAGGGAGGGACGGAACCACCTAAAACCTTGCCGTTTTTGTCATGTTCCGGACACTTTGTTCGGAAACAAAACGCAGAATTTTCTCAAATGAGATGACGCGTTTGAATTTTTTTCGGTTATTTTATACCAAAAAGAAGCAAAATTACATCATTTTTCATATCTGAAGGGCAAAAAATAGGGACCCCGCGTTGACCATTCGCCTCTGCTCACCTCCTCCCGCCTTGGCGAAATCCTGGATCCACCATTGGCAACAGCTCCCACTGGCTACGAGGGCCCCCTTGATCCGATTTGGCTCCCCTGGGCGGAATCCTCGCTACGCCCCTGGTCCATTATGCCATAAGTTTGGTGCTGGCATTATTACAGTATAAGTGTGTGGGCAACAGGCAAAGCTGCTTCGGCAAGTGCTTGAGATACTGATTTCGTTCTCGTGTGATAGTCTGTAAGAGCTTTGTTACTGAGCGTCGAGTTATAATTTAATGTTGTGGGAGAGAACTATCCTTCAGCCGTTTACAAATGCACTTTATAATAATGTTGAATTCGTGATGTAAACGCAAACAACATAAGAAGCAGAAGTTTGCATCATTCGCCATTATGTAGATGGATGCCCAAGGGCAAAGACCTGAAAAATGGCAATGGGTACAGACCTGAAGAGAAAATCCAAGCATTTTAGAGAACACAGGTGTACACTTGCGTCTAAACCTTCGGGAAAATTGTTTATTTAGCGAAACACTGGGCCATGGCAAAAAGAACAAAACTCAGTTATATTTTCGGGAGCGAGGAAGAAGGTAACCTAAATGAGGTCGGCTGTTGATCCGCTAGAGCTTGCCCCCCCCCCCCTAGCCGAAAATGCAATCCGCCCTCCCTGGTTACAGGAATGGCTCGTTTCAGTTGTCGGAGTTTTGGTGGTCAATTCGTCGTTCAGTAAGCGACGATCAAGATAGTCATGTTCTCTTTCTCGTTCTCTCTTTCCCCCCCCCCTCTCTCTCTTCTTTGACCCTCTACTCTATTCCTGATATTATCTGTTTGCCATTTTTTATACTGATATGTACAAGATCTGTTCCTCTTCATCCATTTGCTCTCTGCTTCCTCTTCCAGAGGCGTTGCATAAGGTTACAAGTTAAGCAATGCTTTCCGCTTTTCCTTAGAGTTTATTATCGTTTTACTCACCGGAGGCTCCATTCAGAATATCAGAGAAATAAACTGTATTCTGCGCAGCCTACGGCCGCAGAGAAGTGCCTTATCTTGCGGCGATGTCGGCAGACCTCTTGTCGAGAGCTTTACTTCCGGTACTTCACGGTTCCACAAACATGAACAACCAGAGCGGCACAGTGCCAACCAAGGGCGCGGGAAGCGGAGTAGGGTGGGGAGGGGGGGGGAGACAAGGGGCCACTGTCCTCCAACTTTTTTGAAATTTGACATTGACCCTATGGGCGCTGACTGGAAAGCATTAATGCTTTTTGTCCCCCCCCACCCACCAACTGTGGAGGAGTTCCCACTCCCCTGGCACCACACGCACTGCGCTGCCGCCGCAGGGACGTAGCCAACGGGGGGGGAGAGCATTGGGCCATGCCGCTTCCCTGAGCCAAGAGGTCTACACTAAAAACATGGGGATTTCGCATGAATAAGTAATAGTGGTCATACATATTTTACAAAAACAAACATTTTTTCCTGTGCATTAAATGTGTTATAAATTGCCTAAAATTGCTGCCTTTTCTTTTAAATTTCGTCATATGCTTGCGGCATATGACAAAATTTGACATTTGGCCCCCCCCTTGAGGAAAATCCTGGCACCCTGCCTGTGCCGCCGGCGCTCGGGGCCCTGACCCCGCCAGATGAGACCGTACCCACGGTCCATTCACGTGACGTGACAGGCCAGGCCACCGCCCACGGGCATGAAATGGGAGAGGGCGACGAGAGATGCAGGATGAGACACTTGGCTCGTAAATAGTGCGATGTCGCTCCTAAGACGCGTGAGAAGGACCGTATCAGGCAATTTTTTTTCCGCAAAGTCGCGCCACGGCAGTTTCGAACAGCATTAACATTTGAAACCCCCGGAGTCTGTTACGTGCGCGCGGCTCTGGCCCGGCGAAACGTTTCAGCGTTCACTGGGAGGCCGTGCGTTCAGGGCGCCGGCTCGACAGCCGTCAGAGGCGGCGCCTCGCGGTCGCCGCCGAGCCCGACGGCGTGCTCCGTCGGCCGGGAAACGAACGCCTCGGGCGGTAATCGGCCCGCGCTCCCGCCTGCCGGTCACGGCGGCGGCCGACAGGGTTCGGCCGTTAGCGGCCGTTTCGGCGGCGGTTCCCGCGGCACTGACGACACGTTCGAGCCGGCCGCCGGGGTTCGCGGCCTCCGGGGCCGCCGAGTGGATGCCGGCAGCCTGGCGGAGCCGGAGGCGCTCGACGCTCCGAGCTGAGGGCAGATGGGTTTAACTGGGACGGACAAGCTCACCTGGGGGTGGATGGGCTCACCTGAGGACAGGTAAGCTCACTTGAGGAAGGGCGGAACTGCCTTGGGATGGGCATGCTCATCTGGAGATGGTCGGTCTCATCTGGAGACGAATAGGTTCACTTTGTAATGGCAGAACACATCTGGAGATGGTCTGGCTCGCCTCAATACAAAGCTGGAGGAGGAAAAATATTTCCATTCTCATGAGACACAATACGACGCAAAGCAGGACAATGTCCTGATCTGTGGACTTCTTTTTAGTTCAGCTTAAAGAAGGAGAAATGTTTTGGGACGATTTATTTTTGTGGTCCCGAGAGAACTCTAAACTCCCCGATGCGAATGGGTGTGTCATGCCTCGAACGTCGGGCAACTTCCCCCAAAGAACGGTGCAGTGACGCCATTCGTTCTCCAGTTCGCTTTGGTCCAAGAATTCACCGTCATAAATCATGTATGCGCTCACGCCAAGCTCGGAACTTCGGCGGCTCTAATGCAGTTTCACCTCATTGAATAGCTCGGAACAGCCCACGTGCGAAGTGGCGCGTCTTGGCAGCGTAAATTGCTCGGAATACGTTGATTCGGCACGAGGCGTTTGTAGCAAATGCTCTGGTTTTCGTGCGGAGGATACATATTGGACAACGACGGAATTAATGGAAGTCGAGCGTGCTGTGTCTGCCGGAGTTTTGGCTGGCATAGCGTTGTTTTGTTAGACTCCTTGGCCACCGATGTGCTGCTTTAGACTCTTACCCTTACCCAGGGGCCACAGCTGGGTTCCGCTTTACTTCTTTCTCGTCTGCAACGATGCTGGATTTTTCAGGCGCTGACAGCTGCGGGCTATGCCGTGTACAGCGGCCAGTCAGGCCGACTTGAGCTTACGAAGCTTTTCTGTTCCATTCTTCTTGACTCTGACTCGCAGTCCACGACGTTGGTCTGGCTCGCAGCTCACGGCGGTGTTGTATTTGACTAGCAGCTAACGTCTCTGATCTTTGATTTTGCAGACTCTGACCAGCTGCGGCGCCTCAGACCCACCCGGCGCTCACGGCGCCGACCCGTTCGACTGACGCTTTGCTGATGCCACCGATCCGTTTCCAGACGCTGGCCAGCGGCGGCCTGTACAGCGGCAGCTCCTCGCTGAAGAACGGCAAGGACTTGATATCCGTCCCGTCCGTCTACTCGATGGACTCGGTGGACGTTGACTTGGTCGAGACTACCGTGTAGCCGTCGGCGGCCGAGCGCGGGGCCGAGAGGACGCGACTGGCTGTCGTCACGCCTCACGCGGCGGACGGCTGCGTGACCGTGACGGTGACGCCGCTGCGTGACCACTGCGGCTGCCCTGGTGCGCGCAGCGAGTGAGGGCGACGTGCCGGCGCCGGCGGACGCGCCAAGGAGCGATCCGGCCGAGCCGGTACACGTGCTGTTGAATAGTGTGACGGTGTGCTGAGGCGCCGCGGGACTGGCCGTGACGGAGGATCGCGGAGGCGATTGCGCTGGGAGCAGGTGGTTCCAGGATGTTGTTGAACGGTCGGAATGGCTCGCTGATTGCTCATCAACCGAGGGACCAGCAACGCGCTTTCTCAGTGAGTCTGCGAACGGCAAAACCCTTCGCAACATCGGCACTATGTGGTCCATGCTTGTCGCTGGCTGAGGTTGACTTTCACCTGCCCGAAAAGCGAATGACGAACTATTAAAACCAGGCGTTATGTATCAGCTTCAGGACGACATTTGACGCCAGTCCATGTTTCCATGGCCGCTGATAGGCGGTGCAGTTCACTCTAACACACTGGCTGCTGCACACGTGTTTCCAGACCGTGATTACGACGTCAGCAGAAAAATGTTCTTAATGTTAATGTTCAGACGCACGGTGTCGCGCTCCTTCGCAGGCTTGGCCAGGCGGTGGTCATCACTCGGACCGCCTCCTGGTGCATCGCTCCGAGCTCCGACTGCCACGGCCGGATGAGGCTCACCGTCTGCGCCCGGACCCTGCCCTCTCAGCCCAGCCTGCCGGGAGCTCTGGAGTCCGGGTCCGCCGGAGTCCAGAGTCCGGAGTCCGTCGGAGTCCAGAGTCCATCGGAGTCCAGAGTCCGCCAGAGTCCGGAGTCCTCCATAGTCCGGAGTCCGCCGGAGTCAGTCAGAGTCCGGAGTCCGCCGGAGTCCAGAGTCTGCCGGAGTCCGCCGGAGTCCGCCGCTGGCCGGATGCGCGGACGGGGCGGGTGGCAGGACCGCTCGGCCTCGGTGCCCGTCGGACCGCGGCAGGCAGGGCGGCGAGACAGGCGTCACGGAGCCCGTTTCCGTGCCGTCGCCTCGCTTCCATGCCCCGGTGGCCGCAACAGGAGCCGCCGTCGCGTCTCGCAGTGACCAAAGAGCCGGAGCCCGCGGAGGTCGGAGCCGAAGCCGGAGCCGACGGCAGCAGGCTCGCAGGAGCCGGGAGCCTGAAGCCAGCGTCAGCGGGAGCCGGCGGCCGCACCAGCGCAGGCGGTCGTCGCAGCTCAGCAGCAGCTGATGCCGGCTGCGGCGGCTCCTCCGCGGTCCGAGGTCGCCGGCATGTTGTTGCCGTGTTGTGAATCCTTTATCCCGCTGTTACATGTGATACGTAATGGCGACGCGGGGACGGCGGCGGTGCGTCCGCCATCGTGACGCGGGCGGGACTTGCGAATGTGACGCGCGCGTGTGATTTGGACGGGTGCGAAATGGGGGGGGGAGGGAGTGGCATGCGTGGGTGCGACGTGGGCGGGTACAACGTGCGCGGCTGTGACGTGCGTGTGCGTGATGTGTGTGAGTGTGTGTGAGTGGGATGTGTAAGAACACTGCGCGTGCGGACGTGGGTGAACGCATGTTTCCGAGTTCGGTACGCAGCTGATGTGTGCTCAACACCTGTGCTCAGACGGCGTTCCTTGTGCATGTGCATGGAGGGCGGGGCGCACAAAGAGGCATCAGTAAGATGCGCGAGATTGCGCCCGTCGTACTCCATTTCCTCAGCTGTCTTTAATGCTCGTTATACAAAATGGAGCGGAGTCAAGGGATGCGCATTTTTGGGACGCGGCTGCTTATGTAATAGCCATGATGTCATGGCTAAACGTTCCTCATGCAAATTTGCCGCATTGTACTTCCTTTTTTCACAGGCGTAATAACAGCTCCTGTGATGTTTATGCTCAAAACCAAAGTTAGAGCACAAATAATTCCGACGTCCTTGCAGTGCATCTCATTAGATCATTCTTAGGGGTTTGGCTTTTGTTAAGGGGTTTCTTAGGGGGTTACGCTTTCGTTATTATAATATGGGTGGATGCTTCTATACCTTTTTGTATACATTCTGCACCCAAAGAGCACAACATTCAGATACTATTTCTCAGAAAATAATCTGCCTGTGGTTATCTTTAAAATAAACTGCAAAGTAAATTTGATGATGACAAGGAAATTAACTTCCTGCTTGAATTATTTTAGGTCGTGACAAAAATTTCAAATGTGCGATAAATGGTTTGCCCAAGGGCAAAATTTGATGTGTATTCCTGGTACGTTATAAGTACCCAACAGCACTCTTCTGCTGAAGGGTTGCAATTTACACCACTTTCGTGTCTCGCCGCCAGAGTTGACGATAATGCATTGCTTACAGGTTGAGAAGATTGTTGTGGTCCGGTTGTCTTTACCCATTCTTTCTACGAAAACCGTTCTGTGTGCGCGTTTGTATAATAGCGTAGGCATGCGACCTTGCTTTTGACACTGACTCTCTTTTGACAATCACACCTGGTTTCACAAAGAGCATTGCTATGACCACCGTCATTCTGGCTTCGGGAAGTACCGCCGGGCAACGACGGCACCACCTGCGCCCCCGACCTCTCCTCGTGTGACGCACCGAGACAGCCGGCCTGCGGACACGGTCAGAACCTACGACAGTGTCTGACGCCTACGGTCGAGCTATCGCCGCCCAGGTCATTTCTGCGGCCCAAACGGCGTAAAACGGAGAACGAGTTCTGATTTCCTGCCAGCTGTTATCGGCCGCTGCCATTCGACGTTGAGGGCGTCTCCGATCTAAAATAGTCAAAGCTGTCGTAGCAAATGTCATATTTCCTCGGTGTCCATTGAGTTCATGGTTCTGCACATGACTTCGACAGCCCCCATGGAAGCAATAATTATTACCTGTAACTCAGTGACGTTTAACACGACTGTTGCGCTTGCAAAGCAGTCGCTTACAAAGAGTTGCATCCTCCTTTTGGGTAAGACCACATGAACTCCACTCGGCCTTCAGTCATTAAACTTTAAGCCTTCCTGGGTTTGCTCGTGAGAAACGCCGTGCAAAAGCGCAAAAGTGGCCATGACTTTAGATTTTTTCGGAATTTCAAATCCTGATTTTTCCAAGAATTGGAATTTCAGCTCAAAACCTCCTGATCCGCCGTTCTCTGTTAGGGTGTCGATGCGCCCCGGCTAGTTTCTGCCCAGGATCAGGCTTATCCTCGGCTGGAACGACGGCCGCCGGCGCGCGCGCGGCCGCGGCGGACGCGGCGCCGCTCGGCCGTCGTTGTTCCCGCGCGGTCGCACTTCCGGTCGCCCTTCCGGCTGGACTCCTGCGTCCTCACGGGTCACACGCTCAATCAGCTGTTAGCCGCCTGCGACCCGCCGCTTGGTGTGAGGCCTGCCGCTAGAGAGTCCGCCGCCAGCCTGTCGCTGGGGGTCGAACGGTGTCGGATACGTCGGTCGTCACGGACAGTGACGGAACGCGCCGGCACAGCGGCACCCTGGGCCAGCATTGCCAAACGGAGAACTTCTCTGGTCGTAGGGATCAGTATGAGTGCTTGATTAGGCTAGCCGGGCCATGAATGTCTATCCTCGGGCTATGCTAGAACGAAGCACCCTTACTTGTTGACCGGTGTTCCTGTTCATGGGTGCAGGGTGTGGACGAAATGAAGTGTATTCAGTGAATGCTTACGGACTGGCCTCCAACGGATTTCTGTCAACCTGAGTTTACCGAGCTCAACTATATTAACTCACTTCATCAACCTTTTCATGGGATACATCTTCGCACCACTGGAAATTCACCGGAACTTTGATGATGCGAAATTAAATTATATGTGCACTTTCCGGAACGGACCAGAGTTTAAGCACATCTGGAAGCTTGCAAACGATTTCCTTTGTCCTTGTCCTTACAGAGGACGCCATCAACTTTTCAAATATGTGCTCGAGTTTGCGCGAATAATATTAACATCGAAACATTTACTTCGCCCTCCTTGCATGATCAGTACTTTCACTGACATCTTTAGACCTAATACGATCATCAACTTCATTGTCATTGCACTAGGCCGACTACTCCGCTTTCCAGGATGTCACGTGACCTCTCGGAGTGTTCCCATACGCCTTCGACTGCGAGTGTGGCTGACCCCGCTATCGTGCCAAACCATCGTTTAGACAGTTCGCCGCCGCGTGGGCCCGCCTGTTGCGACGAAGACCCCGACGCCGTTCGTCTCGAAAGCATCGACTGCCAGCGCTGCGGTTCGAAGGTCCCGCGGACGCTGCCGCGCCGTTTCTAACAGCCGTGTTGTTCGTGTCAGCGGGTGCAGTGAATAAACCGCCCGCTCGCCCGCTGCGAGTCCGAGTTTCCTTCCGGCGACACGCCGAGCCGAAACTGGGAGCCGGCTCGCCGCCCGCTCACACTGCTCACGGTGAGAGGCTGCGCGGGCCTCTGACGGCCGCGCCGGCCGCTCTCCGGAGAGTCCCGTCACGCGCCGTCGCCCCGCTCTACCGATCTCTGACGGAGGCGGCGGGGGCGGCGCGGCCAGGTGCCGGCCGCCGCCGTCGCCTGCGGTCGATAGCCGCTCCGTCGCCGCCGACGCCGGCCGGCCGCCTGGCCGCACCGACGCCGACTCGGTGGGTCGCGGCCGAGCGGCGCGGCTGGTCACGCCGCTGCTCGTGGCGGGCGCGCAGAGCGGTCGATCTGCGGCTCGTGATGAGGACGCCGCGCGAAATGAAGCCGTTTTGCCCCGGGCGCCGGCTCGGCTGGCGTTCGAGGATGCTCATCGGTCCTCAGCACGACCGACGCGGGGTAACTGTCGCTCGCGGACCAGCTGCAGGGGCCCGTTTTGAGACATGAATCCAACGCCTGCCGTACATGGGATTTTTCTGTCCTCCTTGTCCACCCGGTCATGGTCACACCACTGTTACTTCAGTCTGCCTAATGTTGAGCGCTTGTTACGACTTACTTGAAAAAACGCTGCGGTATAATGTTGCTGTTAAAATGGCGATTGTTACAGACAGAGTGGCCATGATTTCAGGCATATTATGACATGATGTGCGTTTTATAAACAAACCTGGATATTCCAAACCTGGTTTTGAGCTGATTTTCCGTGGAAAAAAACCCAAGAGCCATATTTCAAGCTGACAGATGCCTTGATATCGCTGAGTGAAATAGCTTAATAAAATGACAGAGGTAAAATCACAAGGGTTGAAAGGTTAACCCTATTCCCGGCAGGGGGGGGCGGAATCCGCCCCCCTCGGGTTTTTTGCTTGCCAATTCCAGGCTTTTTGACGCAGCTTCACGAAACTTGGTCACTTTTCCTAGCTATTCCTTCTACGCGCCGTGACAAAATTTCGAAATTCTATTTTGTTCAGGGGCGGAGCCAGGCAACGCTTTTGGGAGGAACCTCAGGTCATTTTTGGCCATGTTGAGGGTAAAAGGAAAATGTCTGCCAAAAACAGAGTTTTTAAGATAGAACTTAAAACTTTATATGAATATATAGCTAAATAGTTGGGCAATGTGCATACGTAATTTTGTCGATCTGAGATCACTTTACAAGGTCAGGTCAAGGTCAAAAGTCAAAATTTGTTTTTTCGCAATAATTTCGGCGCCGTTTTTTTAAATGCCAAACCCGGAATATATATGACGTAGAAAGATGCCCTCTACTTGTGTACCAAGTTTCAGCTTGATATCAGGTCAGGTCACGGAGCTATGACCTAAAATGTCAGTGCACGTACCCTATATCGCAAAAGCCAAAAAATGAGATTTTTTTGGAATAGAGTGAATTTAATCGATTAAAAACGTTTACAGATAATATTGAATGCACACGACATCATTCCAGGTGACCCCAAGGTCACTGGAGGTCATTTAAGGTCAAAGGTCACAAGTTGATCTGAGAAACGTGTGACCATGACATTTCCCCCTTTTTTATGTCCCTTGCACCGCCTATGCTAACATTATACAAACATTGTAATGCGATTTGTACTTCTTTAGCATAACATGACTAGCAGAAGCTAAAAAAGTGTTTTGGCCTCTTTTGTTCATTCCGTTATTGGAAAACTAATCTCCCTATTTTTGAAACCCTGTGAACGCCCATGAATTTTCTCAAAATTTCAAATTTGCATGCCCATGGTAAAAGCCCTATCCATAATCTCTCGATTGATGCCAGTTTCATCGAAATCGGTCCATAAACAACGGAGTTATAAGAAGTCAAAAAGTACCCCCCATTTTGACATTTTTGCCCCCCTGTATCCACAAATTTCAAAATTTTGAAAATTTCTTTTTATCAAAATGTAGTTCACGTCACGGGAAATCGATTGCCGTTTGTTGCGATGAAATCGGATGAAGTAGTTCTCGAGATCTCAGGGGGGGGGGTCGAATCCGCCCCCCTGCCGGGAATCGGCCATACCGCCTAGCCCTCCGGGAATAGGGTTAAGGCACCTGACTTAGTAACACTGAATGCCATATTGTAGCCGCGTAAGACAGACTAGAGGACAAAAGCCTGCAGGTAATTACGCACCTTCCGTACGAGCTATTTACGTCGGACTGGCTCATCCACATGTGATTCAGCTGTTCCGTTTCAGTGCTGTTAGCTGATCAACCAAATGCGTCTACCATTGTCCGAACAACGGTAGACGACGTCGGCGTCCGCCAATATCTCCGCCAGCCACGCCGTCAACACGTGCCTCTAGTCGGCCTCAGAAATCAGCCCCCAACAGGTACTCGCGCGGAGCGGGACGGGCTCAGCCAGTGTGGAGGCACGCAGCTGAGGACCCGCTGCAAACCCGCGGTGGCCGCGCTTCGACGCCGCAAACTGGGAATCGACCAGCGTCTCGGCCACCGCTCGGCGACGCGGCCCAGCGTCGCTCTCTGACGGCTCCGTTCGCCGGGTCTGGACGACCGACGAGGAAGCCCGCACGGTCGTACACAGCCACTCGTTACAACAGTTGTTCCGCACACAGCAGGGAATGTGACCCGGTCCCGTGGCTCTGTCGACATCGAGCCGTGGATCGTCGGGACATGGATGCATTTCGTCGTGTCTCGTCCGGAGCTGTTGGCTACGGAAAGGTTTGATCCTGGATTTGAAGGTATTGGTCCTGTCCCGTAAGGCATTAGTCCAGTCCTGGAAAGGAAGTGTTACAAGCAGGTTGGTCTTAGGTAATAGCATTCACAACCTCCATAGCCTGCGTAGCCTTCACGGGCAGGGTATTTTTACCCGTACTCGCCTGCCATCCTCCGTCCAAAATTTCACCCGCCCATTAGGCACCCATACATTTCAGACTTTAATACCCATGCCCAATCTTACCTGTCATTGATCAAAGTCGCAAAAATGCGCATATTTTACCCGTAATTCTGAAGAATTCTTCCAACCATTACTTGACATAACCGCAGTCCACACAGCTGCAGAACATGACTCACACGCAAATGAAAAAAGTTCGGTCAGCTAAGCGCTAATCTCTTAGTATTACCACTCATTTCATTTTTACAGCTGCCTTTTTGAAAATTTGAAAGCGACATGCCTTACTGGTCAGGTATGAAAATCGGCCGGTGCCCTACATAAATTTCCCATTCAGAAAGCCTGCACAAGACTGCGGCTCAAATGTACCCAAAACTGAAGTCTGAACACGAAACATTCTGCATTTTAAAATTCATTACTGCTTTTTCTTTGCTGATGGGTGAATGAATTTTAATTTCTAAAAATGTTCATACTACATTCCGGCTATGAGACTGTTTTGGCAAAATATAAGCACAGATAATGATCCACATCACACCATACACTGCAAATGACTGTAGCCAAATTACGCACTCCTATACTTGGATATTACTCCTCTAATCATACCCCAGAACAACACAGTCATGACTGGATTACCTTTGAGGAGCAGGGTTTAGAACCTGACACACTTTTGCACCAATTCTCTGGCCTCGGAACCTTTTCACGTCTCGCATGCTTCATGTATTGAACTTATCTCAATATTATCTCGCAATCCAGTGAAAGGGCCAACAAATAAAAATCAAGAAACCAGCATCATCCGTATTACAGCCATGTTCAAAAACATCAACGGCCTGGTTACAGCCCACAGTAGCCTCAAGTAGGTGTCGCTCGTGTGCATAACGCTTCGGGCGTCAGTATCCGCCATCGTTGCACATTTACAAACTGAACTCGAAACACTGCACCACTCAATCCTGTTTGCTTTCATCTCACCCAGACAGAATGAATGAACACAGCACGGCCTGGCAGCTGATCAGGCGTCATCGCCATTGGCCTCGATGCATATACACTATTGTTAATGAAATGCTTTTTCATTTCTTCTGTGCTTTAACTCATTCTTCAACCGTTGGCTTGGTGTTCACGCACTGGGGGCTCACAGCCCCAGTCGGTTGTCAATGTAAAACGTTTCACACACAGAATGACCGTATATTTGGTCGTAACTGACTAAGAAAAGGGTAGCGTGCCAGCACTTTGGTAATGCCAACTAATACAGTCATCTATCTGGCCTACCTAAGTACAAAAAAATAAAGCCTGGCAGGAGACAGTGCTTGTCCATGCTGACCAAAGCCAGAATGGAACATAGCAGCGCTCTTCCACGGCTAGCAGGTGGTAGGGCCCGCCCGGAACCTGTCGACGTCGGCGGACCATTGCACAGCGTCCCGCGGGAAGTCTCTGGGCAGAGTGTCCTCTGTGGTCAGAAGGGGAGGTTTTATCCCTCGCTGAGGGACCGAATCGTAGGACAATCTCTTTACCCTGGCGGCCTCGTCCTTCCTTCGTTCGTTGTAACCGCCCCAGGCGTTTCGCTGTGTGCGGCCGCGCGTGGGCACCGCCCCGGCCCGCTGATGGCTGCAGCGGCGAGTGCCGGCGGGCCGCGGCTGAGAGCCGCTAACGTGCAGTCATCAGAGCTTACGGTAAATAAAACACATCAAACACGTCACACCGAGAGTGACGTTACACCAGTTCACTGAGCACGGTTGATGGCTGATCGGTCTCGATGCCGGTTCACTGTGCTGCTGCGTTACCCGAGCTGCACCGACGACTCGTGTAGCTCACTGGTCGTCACGCCGCCGCCCGGCGCTCGGGCTGTGCGTTCCCAGCATAGCTCTAGCTGTTGTTGTTGGCTGCGCCGCCGTGCTGCTGGCCTGCCTTCTGCTGCCGATGCGTTGTGGCGTGATTTAGCTCATCCCATCAGATCGATCACTCGGGTCGGCTCGACGTCCCAGAGTTGGGTGATGGTCGAATCTCGTCGGTCGGCAACTACAGGCTACCATGGACGCCGCGCCCCGTGCACAGCGTAGTTTGCCGTGCGCGATGATGCATTACTCATCAGACCTCTGCCAGTGCGGCGGCAGTCATCAGTACAGCGGCAGGAGGTCATGGTCCAGGTGGTCCGTTGGGCGATTCTGGGCCAACTGCTGCTCCGGCGGTGGTGTGCCACCGATACCCGTACCTGTGCGGCGCGCGGTCATCGTTATCCTTGATAACAACGGCGGCATCATTACGCCTCTCTATCACCGGCCCGACCGGCCTGACCGGACTTCCGGCGCGGCCGGTGCGATGATGGCACCCGTCCCGCGTGGCCGAACATGCGACCCTGGCCGGACCGGCCGGCGAGGTGCTGTGCGCTGGTCTGCTCTGTCCGGTCTCGAGCTGTGCGCCACGGTGACTTGTTTGCTGGCGTGCCGCCGCCGTCGAGAGGAAATCTGTCCCGCACTGTGGCTGCTGCGTTAAACAAGTCTGCTTCATGTTCAACTACGTCTTCATTGCCCAAAATGAAAGTTTCTAACAAAATGCTGACCAAAGGTCAGTAACACATACAATTTTTAGACACTCACACTCCTCACACATATATCTGTATATATATACATACACATATACATATATATGCATGTATATATGCTTCTGCCACATCAGTTGCATTGTCTTTTAGATTCGTTTCTTCCCATTCCAAGCGCTTTCCAATGCTTTTTTGCTTGCCATCAGTGCTGAGACATTTATCAGTGATTAAAATGTAGCTTTTGTATTTTATTTAAAATACTGTTGTTGAATTACAGTTAGCTGTGAACTTGTAATACATATGCTTTACAATGATACATTTATTCGATGTAAGCAAAGAACATCAGTGCAAGAGTTTGCTGTAATTCGGAAAAGGAATGTTCTATTAAGGGGCAAAAGGCATATTGTTTGACATGTTATATGCCATAAGGATTTTATTGTTGCAATCATTTTGGCTCGGCTTTTCTCCTCTAGGTTTTGCCATAATTTTCCTCTGCATATCTAGAAAATGTTACGAGCCCCCCAGGTCAGGTGAATGTCAAAGCCCACATGGCCAAATGTCAAAGGTTGGGACCTACTAATGTTGATTCAAAAGTGTTGGCTTTGTTCTTGTTGATAAAAGAGACTTGGTAAATGGTCTATTGTCATTAGAATATTAATGCAGCAAATATTAAACCTACTTCCACTATGCATCAAGTGCATACAGCTTGCTTCATAAGGCTAAATGGTCCTTGGTTAAGAACACTGTTTACAGGAAAGTCTACAGTTTTTACTTCTCATTCGTTGGTTTACCCATGAGAAACTAGCTGCTTACTTGCTACACACCCGTTACTCGTTCCACTTTGGAACTGTACCCGCAACCGCGAGCTTACCCATGGGTAACAGGTGGGTAACGGGTTATGGGAATATTTTGGTTTTCCTCTGTGCTTTATCTCGTCCTCGACCGTCTGCTCATGACTTGAGGGGTTTCCAGCCCCAGTCTCTAGACAATGTGAGGTAAGATTTAACATAGGTATATTGTTCAGATACCATAACCGTTCCTAACCCATGCACTAGCAATAGCGTGCCGTCAACAGTGAGGCTTAAGGCACTAACACTGAGGCCAGATCTAACCTATAAGGACTACAGCTCTGTTATCTACACCCGAGAGAACTCCGTACGGAGTTTACCTTGACCAAAGGTATCTAACCCTACTACTGCATATTACGCAATGAAGTGCACAGTTTGCCTAATTTCTATGATCCTACAAAGTTCTGTTCTGGCCCAGCCAGAACGAAGTTCAGTGCTCTTACATGGTTCCAACAGGAGGAAGAAGCCGCTCACAGTGGTCGGTCGTGGTTGCGAGCTGGGCTCAGGCAACGCCGAATGATGACTGCCTCCCTACTGGTGGACGGGAGCTTTTATACCGTTCTGGCGGATCCAGGTTTCGGGCTGGTGCGGCGGGGAGTTTTTTCATGCGTGACGATCGTTGAATCTATCGTTTTTCTCGCTTTTGTCTGCCGACGGGTGGGCCGCCGTTCGTCACCCCGCGACGTCCTGGCCGTGCCGATCGTCACCCCGCGATGTCCTGGCCTTGCCGATCGTCACCCCGCGATGTCCTGGTCTTGCCGATCGTCATCCCGCGATGTCCTGGCCGTGCGGCTGAAAAACTTCCATGAATACGTTTCGGGCTGGCCATGCCACGGGGAGTTTTCCACACGTGACGATCGTTAATCTCTCGCCTTTCTCGCTTTTGTCTGCCGAATCTGTCGTAGTTCTCCCTTTGTCTGCCGCCGGGTGGGCCGCCGAACGTCGTCCCGCGAAGTCCTTGAACTGGGATTGTTGGATTCCCTCGCCCTGCCGGCCGACGCTCAGCCGGCCGACTGGTGGCCGCCTGCCGATCCTCGCGGAGAGAATTTGTTCCACCCGTTGAACGTCTCTGGTCCGGGGCTCGGCTGAAGCCTCCCATTGCGCCGCCCTCCGGCCGGTGGCGCCACCGTCGGCCGGCAGCTGACGAGGTGGCGCCACCAGTAGCTGAGGAGGCGGCGCCACCTCGTCAGGCGTTCTGGCCCGACCTTGTCGAGACGAGGTAGCTTCGCTCGCCCACTCGTCCCTGAACGGCGCCCTCTGCTCCAGTGCGGACGCGGAGGCGGTTGCCCCGCATCAGCCGCGGAAGAGGCGGCACTCCATGGTGAGGGTCGAAATCGCACTGCACCTGGTACGGAAGGCCTTACTTCGGCCTGCCTCTCGTTCTGCTGTCTTTTTCGGCCACCTCGCGCCAGGCCCGGCAGACGGCGCTCATCGAAACCTCGACGAACGCTGCTCACGTCGTTAGTCGTTCTGTTTCATTAATCAAACAGTGCTTGTAGTGCACTGCGCAGCCCCTGACATCTTTCGCTTGATTTTGAAACCAATGCTTTTATATACATGGTGTTTGTATGAATGTCCACATTTCGTTGCTGCTAAAGCCAGAAACTGTTGATCACAGAGTCAAGTTTATTACCTTATTGGAAAAAGAAAAAGTGCGAGTTTAAGCCCGCATGAAACACCATGTGACAGGGAAACCTTGCTAACTTTACAAAACATGTTCCAAGTGAGCACCATTCCGCTGAAGGACTAGCTCCACCCTCATTTTGACGTCTCCGATGACCTTGCGGCACGTCTTATGAGTAATTCGTCTCTTCTCGCACGTGATGGTCCCCTGAAGTTCCGAGAGGTCTTTTGGAGCATTTCGATGCACTTGACTTTTCAGGAAACTTCACGAGTAAGAGCCCAGAGGGGTCAGATCCGGTGAGTGAGCATGCCAAAGGGTACACTGTCTTCCGTCTGATGGCATGGGCTCTGAAATGTCTCCCAAGCCACTCTGGGGTCATGTTCGACATGTGTGGGGCGCCACCATCTTGCTGGAACCAGCCACAGTCCGGGTGAAAGGTGTGGTCCTTCTCCAGCTAAGCCAAGAACTTGTCCACAGTCCTTTTGTATCGCTCTTTGGTGATGGTGGTCGTGATGCCGTCCTTGTTGGTGAACCAGAATTGTTCAATGATCCTTCTGGCGCGGATGGCACACCAGGCAGTGACCTTGAAGCTGTGCAAAGGACTCTCCTGAACTGTGTCCGGCCGCTCAGGAGCCCACATCCTGCAATGCTGGGTGCTGACGTCCCTATCCAAGTCGAAACGCGCCGCATTCCCGAACCAGGTATTGCTCGAGAACTCAGAGTCGGGGCGAAGCTTGTCAGAAAACCACTTGCAGAAACTGTGTCGTTGGAGGGTGTCACGAAGGATGCGCCAGGTTGAGCTGGAGCCGATTCCGACTTCTTGGGCGGCCGGACGGACTCTGAATGACCCTTGTCCACAGCCGACTTGACTTTATTAAGGCAGCCTGGGCCATTTCCGCCACTTTTTTGGCCACTTTTGGCCCTTGGACAGGTTGTGGATGGAACCCACCCTCTGGAATTTCCCGGTCACCCGAAGGATTTGCTTTTGGTTAGGTGCATCTCGGGTTTTGCACAGTATTCGAAGTCGGTACTGAATCGAGACATATACTTTGTTGTCCAGTATAAACGGACAACTAGATTTATTTTTTGCTCTGCGCTTAGCAGCAACTTGTCTAGTTCAAGTACCAATACCAGACAACACTTCCACTCTCGTGTTTTTGATTTGCATAATTCCTCACGAACTTAATAGTGATACCTACCTCCCTCATACAATAAAAACGTGGACATTCTTTTTGAAACACCTAGTACTTTCATGATGGCCTGTGGGGTTGCACAAATACACGTATCATTACCCGCGTGCTGTGAAACTGAAATGAAACTTGGCAGATTCGTCGACGTGTGCTCTTCTCCCGTGACACACGGGACGTGTGTCCAGAGACTTGACGGGCTGACACACGGTGACCCCGTGTGTCAGCCCGAGTCAACATCCGCATTAAACAAGAAAGATCGCACATTGATAACGATTTAATATGCGGTAAGCTAAACACATCAAATGCGTTTTGGTATGACCCGACGTCAGGGACGGATCCAGAAATTGTTACTGGAAGGGACATTTATGTTTCGGGGGACCAGTCGCTGATCGTCATCATGGGAGGGTTGGGGGCCATGGTACAATTTGGTTATCCCCACCCCGCGCTGGCGGCAATGGCGACCTAAAGAGTTATGTACAATGGATTCGGAATTATTGCATGCGGTTCCCAATCCCATCCTACATCCCGTTCACTGTCATGCACTCCCCACTGCACCGCTTTGCCCCCTTCCCCCTCCACCACACCACACCACACCCACAGAGTCAGTTGTGGGCCGCTACCTCGAGTCGGAGACCCTTTAGTGGCGGAGGGGAGCTTTTTTGACCTACTCGGGGCCACCATCTTGACCTGTAAAACGGACTGGTTTAAAACGGGAGCTCCGTGCAGCAAGGGCGCGGAAGGGGAGGAGATCTGCCCTTCCAACTTTTTAAAGTTTAACATTGACTCTATGGCGTGGACTAGAAAGAACTGACCAAAAATACTGCCTTGCCCCCCAAACGTCCACTCCCCCTAACTGTGGGAAGTTCATGTGTTACTGCCGTGCAGGTGTACAAATATTACGATTTGCTTTTTTTACAACTTCATTCTACCAGTGTCTAGCGCAACGGCGATAACTGGAAAGAATAGCATAACAAGGATTTTGCTCATCCCTCAACATTTTGGGACATTCCTGCACCCCTGTGTCTTACCTGTGCCCTCCGATCGAAATGTACTTTCGCATTCGCAGTATACTTATAATCAAGGACTTGAATATGATTGACCTTGCTAAAAGAAAGGAAGGTTCCCGGGCAAGAACTTCGTATCGCATTCTTTCGCATCGCGCCTCTCCGCACGCAAAAAGTCTTACTGAAACCTTCGCATTGCATATCTTCGTATCGCTTTCTTCGTATGCAGATTTTCGTATCACAGACCTTCGTGAGCGCGAAACTTCGTGTACGCATTTGTTCGTGCCGCAAAACTTCATGAGCGCAAGCCTTCGTCCATGCATTTATTGCTATCCGCAAAACTTCGTACACGCATTTCTTTGCATCGCATTTCTTAGTTTATGCGAAGAAATGCAATACGTATAACGCAAATCATTGCAAAGTAATCCTTCGTATACGCAGATCTTCGTATCGCATTGTATTGTGCCTATGCACAGTTCTTCGCACGTGCTGCATTTCTGCTTTTGTGCGCGACGTGTGCATGCCTTTCTTTCATTCAAGGGCGTCGATTTCTGTAAATGATTGGGGGGAGGTGCGAACCGAGGGCCCGACAACCTATCCTCCCCCAGAATTTGGGTTTCTCAATGGATTTAGCCCACTTTCTGTTGACCAACGGAAACTTACATGTTCTTTGTTACTATCTGTCAAATGGAAGAATTATATATATACACATACCCCCCATATATATGTTTATTTATACATATATATATATATATTTATATATAGGTGTATGTATGTATATATATGTATATGTATAGCAGAAGACAGAAAAAAATACACAGATACATCACTTTATGCTTTAGGTTAATTTTCTTTCTATCTCTTATCTGTTGCTGCAGGTGTTTTCGTTATTAATGCCCATCTCCCTTCAAAACCGGCAGAAAATATTGGGGGCCCAGACCGACATTGGGGGACCAAATCAACATGGGGGGACAAGGTTCTCACAGAAGGATGCAAACCGACTCTCCTACTTCCATTTAACAATGCAAATTACATTTACTGGCTTAGCAATACTTATACTGCAAAGGAGAAAGTGCGTTTCGTTGAATGGGCAGAGGTAAGAGACAGGGTCGGTGAACGGTGTAGGGCAGAGTACTCATAAGGGTGTGACCCCACTGACGCGTCAGGTTTTCATGCAAGGTATCAACGCATCAGCTGTCTGAATTTCTCTTTCCCTGAATTATGATAATCTAAACTGACACTTGACACTATACGCCGGCCCACGACCGTATTGTGACGCATGGATGTCCATGGAATCTTAAATGCACTTAATGAATCTTAAATCCATCCATTTGTCCGGCGATTTCGCCGTTGCGATTTTTCGTTAGCACGCTTTGCTGGCGATTGTTTTCAGCCGAATACTATTGCGATAGTATGCATGAATGGACAGTAGGGAGGATCGAAAACATATTTTTTGTCTCAAAACAAACTTCTTAGGGGTCAAAACGCGTGCGCGTGTATCTCAAAACACGGAAAATAAGGAGTAAAAAGATATTAAAAATATTCTAGAAAGGGCGCACGAAGCGTCTTTGAAGTGAGTTTCACCGTTCCCGAGCGTTGAAGTCTCCATTGGTTTAGCATTACGCATAGCAAGATAACACCTCGGTCACCATCCACCGTAGCTGTGCGTAGCTTTGTGGACCTTTTAGTGTCGGTAGTTCACGGATAGGTGATGAGCATGGATTTGAGCAAATAGCAGGAGACTGCCAGGCAAAACAAAGTGGTAGACAGACAGTAGCCCTTACGAGCTAAGACCGCGCACCAGTGAGCCTCACGACCTGCAATAGCTGCGGACTACAGAGTCCGAGTCGAATTCGTGGGCTTCCCACACATATCGTTGCCCACGCCGCTCATCTCTGAGGACGCTCTTGAAAACCTTGATCGGTGCCGGTAAACTATACCTCGCAGCGAAGCGCTTTGTTGTCATCGGAGAGCGGTCGAATCAGACAGACACGTCAGAGGAGTAGCGCGCTGGTCCCTGGACTGTGGCGTGGTGACCAGATATTTAGTACTCGGGTGTGTTCCGTCAGCATTCGGATCGCAGGGAGTGACATTCTGTGACATTCTGTGACACAGTGACATTCTGAACTGAGCTAAAATGAGTAATCCAGGACCATCAACAAGACAGAGAATGAAACACCCTTTGCTGCAAACAGGCCCGGACGCCCTTCAGTTACCGTGGAAAAGAGAAGTGTATGCCTTTTACGTGAAGACACGCAATGAAAGGACAGCTTCTTCTGGAAAGAGGCCGACAAAACGAGAAATAGCAAAAGCAGTCAAGGATGCCATAGTAGCCATCTGGGACAGAGCCAATCTTATTACGTGGGTACCAGTGGACGACGGAGAGGCGTCTCAAATGGGTGGCACGTCGGGTAAGACCGAGAGAGAGATGTCAAATGTTATTTCGGTCATGAAATGGTCTTCGAAACGCAAACGGGGCAAGGGTCGAAAGTTCGTGAGTATGCAGCGAGAGTACGATGGCTTATTTGACATCATGTGGTGCCGATGCGATCTTGCTGATGTCCCCTGCGGCACGTGTCCAGCTTCTAAAAGGGTGCCAGCTCAAGAAGTAGCTTTCCTCAAGGACCAGCGAGGAGAGAGAAAGCTGTACATAGGCGGCGTTGACCGGAAGACAACTGAGGAAAATGTCCGAAGGCAGAAGAGAAGGGGGAAAAGTATGAAACTAGCGGAAAAGAGACAGAAGAGGGACAGACAGCACGATCCTGAGGAAAGGCAACTGACCGAAGGGGATGCAGATGACGACGATGATAGCAGTGAAAAGTGTCAGACTGGTGATGCGGAGGCAGCTGATGCAAGCCGCTCTTATTCACCTAGTTCCGATGATGACGAGGACGATGTTGCCGGACAGAGCCGCCATCAGCTTCCGAATTTTTCGCGGATGTGTGATCGGTACGGTATCTCTGATCGCTCCGCCGCTGGCTTGCTGAATGCAGCTTTGGTTGATTATGGGATAATCACTGAGCACAACCAGGCTGAGCTGACAGACCGCAGCAAAATCCGGCGACAGAGAGACAAATGGGGTAAAGAAGAGGTGGCTGAAAGCTCATTGCAAAACCGACGTGACCGCTTAGCAGGATTCTATTACGACGGTAGGGAGGACAAGACGCTGCAGAAAGTTGGTAAGAAATTGACGTTTACCAAAGAACTGCACGAGATATTGGTTGCTGAGCTCGGCGACCGGTATGTCGATCACGTGTCTCCAAACAGCGGAAGTGCTGCAGATATCGCGAAGGAGTTGCTGGACGTGATACGGGACAACGATGCGCATCCAGTGGTACTTGGATCAGACGGCACAGCGGTAAATACCGGCCGCAACAGTGGTGTGAACAGGCGAATCGAACTGGGTGTAGGCCGTCCGTTCCAGCAAGCTATATGCGGCATCCACATCAACGGACTGACGTTGAGACATGTATTCAAGGATGCTGATGGTGGAACGAGTGGTCCAGCATCCTTCCACGGACCAGTTGGCAAAGCCATTCAGAGAGGTCTGACCACACTGCCTTTGGCTAAGTTTGAGCCAGTGCCGGGACTAGTTCCTTCAATTCCGGTAGAAGTTCGAAATGAGATGAGCAAAGATCAGCAATACCTGCACGACATGTGTAGGGCCGTCCAGGCAGGACCAGAAGGTGTTACCCAGTGCTTGTTGGCCTTAGAACCAGGGGCCATCCATCAAGCCCGTTGGGTTACACTTGCAAATAGAGTACTCAGACTGTACGTATCCACAGAGGCTCCAGCACCGGCGCTTGTACGGCTAGTATATTTTATACTAAACCAGTACGGCCCCGGATGGTTCAGGTACAGACTTCATTCAAATATCAGCGACGGAGCGAAGAACCTGTTCTTTCTGATATCGCTGTCAAGAAAGCTGCCGGAGAGAGACCTTAACATCACGCAAAAGGTGCTTCAGCGCAACGGATTCTGGGCCCACAGTGAGCATGTCCTGATCGCTATGCTGGCCGACGATCAGCAGGAGAACAGGATGCTGGCGGTAGAACGCATAAGGAAATGTCGAACCAGAAGATGCCAGGACCAGGATCCAGATGACATACGCTAGTTTGTTATCCCTGACATCAACTTTCATGCCGAGGAGTACCACCACATGATTGACTAGCAAGATACAACGGAGCCACCTTTGGCCATGGAAATATCAGACGAGACCATCACGGCTGTTGTGGAAGCACCAATGGACTTCAGTGACTTTCCCTGCCACTCCCAAGGGGTCGAACGATGGGTGAAAGAAGACACACAAACGGCAGAGAAAAAGTCGGGACACAGTGGACGTCATGCACTAATACTGGCAAAAGCCCGGTCCAGGACTGATCTGCCAGTGATGGACACGAGGAGAGACTTCTATGACTGGCTTCGAGTGACAAGTGACCGCTGAGGCTGGTTTATTAGTGGCAGCGGAGTTCGTTGTGGAATGTCATTCATCACAAATAAATAGTTCTGGTTTAACGTTGTGTCTGGGATGGCGTTTGATGAATGGTGAAGATAATAATGATGATGATGATGATGATGACGATGATGATGATGGCGATGCCGATGACAGTTATGATATGTTTCGATGGTTGCCGACATGACGCAAACAGTGTTTGTTCGGCGCATGCGCTAAACGCCGAAAATTATCATTCAGAGGATTCACATAGACTTCTGAAGGGTTACCTTCTTGTGCAAAATGTTAAAAGCGATGGGGACTTCAACGCTTAGAAGGCGTATTTCTGGTCCCAAAAATGCTTCGTGCGCCCTATCTAAAATAGTTTTAATATTTTTTTGGTCCTCATTTTTCTTTTTTTCACATTCACGCGCACGCGTTTTGACCCCTAAGAAGTTGATTTATTTTTTTCGATCCACCCTAATGGACAGCTCAGGTCCAACAGGCTCCAGTTTTTGTACAGTCGTCTGTGCAGTACTAATCGTGAGTGCGTATCCGCGATTAATCTCTGGTGGAATGGCCGGTGTGCGGCCGGCTTAAGTCATGAATACGTGATGTGAGCAAAATGTAATAAACCTTGAAGAAGTGAGCTTGCTCCCAAACATCTTCAGGTCAAATAAGTGGGAACGGGGATGTAATTCGGAATGAGAGCCGGCGGATCTAACGGCGGTACTGACCTGACTCTGGGTCAGTGAGCCAGCACCCTTATCCCTTAATCATTTTCGCAGAACGCGTTTTCACAACAGGCTGATCAATGAAGCATCCCGTCTCCAATAGGGATGCAGTATTGCATTACCACGGCAGGTACCTGCAATCGATATCAAATCGGTACCGAAGTTACAGGAACACTACCTGGGTAGGTTTCAGTACAACAGGAACGAATCATGCAGTTCTTTTCCGAATCAATGCTCGTCCGATGAAAGGAAATGATGGACTGCGTGGATGTCCATGAGAAGTGGCGCCCGTGCCGGCACCAGGCGAACGTTGCACGCTCTGGCTAGTGCCGGAGTATATTTTGGGCGTTTTGCCACCATTTCGCGGGGAACGTAGCACGTCATCCAAAGCGCAAAGGTCTGGTCTAGGAATAATTCCAGGTCCAGGTCTAGGAATGTTCTGTTAATGAGTGCATCCGATTATGCCCTGTTCGACCGAGTTCCGGAAGTTTCCAGCGTGTGCTACCGCGTCACGTTTATCAGACTGACGTCCGCGTGTGACGAAGGAAATCTGCCTCTCTGTGATCCGAAACCCAGATAAGCGTAACGTCTTCAACCTGCCATAACGCGCCTCGTGTCACAACGCCTGTCTCGAACATTTCTTTTGGTCGTGGCCGCGGATGTAAACACAGGTGGGGATGGGGCGACTAGGGGGACATGCCCCATCCAATTTTGGTCGGCAAGGGAACGATGTTTGCAACTTTCCCGTGAAATACATAATTTTGGGTCAGATTAGTTCCCATGTTCTGATTTGTCCCTCCCCCAAAAAACGACAAACTTGGGACGTGGCTTCAACCATGGTCGAGGACGATGGCGACATTTACTGGTTACTACACTGGTTGGTGATTCGCTATTTCACCGGCATTTGGATATAGTGCTCCTGGCCCCCTTCCGACACACACAAAGTCAACACAGAGCCTTTCGTATGGTGCACGTACATGACGGCAAGTTTTGGGTGTCCGAGAAAACGACGCAGGAAGTAATGCGTGTGCGAAGACAAGTGATATGAAGAAATGCGATATGAAGATTGACGTTTACGAAGAAATGCAATACGAATGTTTGCGCATAAGAAGAAATGCTTTACGGACAATCCGTATATCAAGCAACACGCATTCGAACTCCTGCGGACACGAAGTTCTACGTATGAGAAGTTTTGCGCTTGCGAATATTTGCTAAAGAAGGTTTGCGTACGAGGAATTGCGGTACGCAGATTTGCGTGCGAAGGTTTTTGTGCGAAGGAATTCAGCACGAAGATCTGCGTACAAAGCTTTGCGTGCGAGGTCTTGCGTACGAAGGCATGCGATGCGACGTTCTGTCCTGTCACGCAACAACTTCCATGTCCCGCCCCTTTTGCTTCGCTGACGAGACTTGCGTCGGCGTCCTCATCTACGGCCTCGGTCCTCGGTCCAGCTGGAACGGGGCGGCGCGCGGGGCGGGTGGCGCAGAGTGGCGTAGCGGGAGAACCTCCGGTCAGCCGGCTGGACGGCGACCTGTGTTCGGCCACTAACACCGCCTCGGGGCACGGCCGGCCGGTCGAACGCAGCGCCGCGAGGGCCGGGCTGACCGGCACGCCGGGCAGTGACGTCACGCACCAAGCGCTCGTCCGGGTTCAGCAGGTTGATGTTCACGTTGCAGAGGCTGCTGAAGCCCCGCGGGGTGCAGGACATGACAGAATCCTGTAGACGGCGAGTAGGGTAACGAGGCCAGCAATGTCTCGATGCATCGTGATGGTGGTAAAGTTGCAACTGGAGGATGGGGGAGAGTTGTGTCATGGGACATTGGTGTCAGGGCGCTTTATGCTGAATAAAAGCGACGGATGGCACTCGCGACACATGCTGCTGGCGAGGAATAGCGTTCTCTTTCTTTCAATGCACTTTTAATCTTGTCCGTCCGCTCGTCTTGGGGTTCAATGCGTAAAATACGTTTTTTGCACATCAATCTAAGGTTTTACAGCCGGTAAAAGAGCGTCGTCAAGGCGTCATGATATCAACAGACTGACGGTAATGTTATACTGTGCGATGAAGCAGTGTGCGTACCACATATGACGCAAAAGATTGGGTCGGATAAAAAGGTCTGAAGGAGTGATGCGAATTTTCTTCCAAGATGACGGACGGTATACGTTGGATCAGATGTCCAGTTATGCTGTGTCAGTAATACAGTTTGTCCGATTTCCATGCATTGAAAGCCCTCAGAATTTGCGCTTCTCAGGAACAGACCCTGGAATTTGCCGGTGGGGCGACGAGCTCTTAGGGAGCGACCCACGGTGATGAGATGCGTGGCCCATCCAGGACGCAGCCAATCAGCCGGTCAGCTTCCAGGGGACGACCTGTCCCAGGGGTTATCTCTTCCGGAGGCGGGAAGTGGCAACAGAGTAACAAAGGGGGGGGGGGGCAGAGGGTGCGGATGCCCCGTAGAGATCGTTTTATGAGGCAGGTCATGGATTTTCCGTCCCCTCCCAAGGAAAAAAAACGAAATACATCTAGTTGTTAAAAATCGGTTGAAAATCGAAAAAGGATGATAAATTGGGCTGTGTGAAACAAAGTGACCGAATACGGAAAGACTGTTTTTTAAAGAGCAAACTTCTGACTGCCATAGGGATTTGGCGCCGTAAACAAAATTTTTCCGCCGCTCCTGGGCTGACACATGATAAGAATCGTCACAGGCTGACCGAATCTTCAAAAGCGTTTAAATCAACAGCTTGGATTACGGACAGAAGTTCAAGTTGTTTGTTCACGTCTTCATTCTCATTGGCCCATTCGTTTGTTTCGTCTTCAGTCACATTGGCTGCCAATGGGCGAGTTGCCCGACCACCCACGCGAGAAAATTTCGGTATGTTTTATCCCGCTATGTGATGCAATTCACCCCATAGGTGGGGCAGGCTGTGTCATTGGAAAGGGCCCATTCAACATTCATTTGCCGAGAAGTGAATCTGTGCCCTGCAAACTTTTCCACCAGAACTGTAGCTGAAGGATATAGCTATCTAAAGGCATATGACTCAAAATCTTCTCCTCAATACTAAGAACGTGAGGAACTTTAGACTAAAACCTGATGCAACTCTTCCAACTCCCTCCTGGTGCTGCATGTTCCCCTTGATTCGGAGGAACCACAGGTCTTTTCGGGTTCCAAGCGATCATAGGCGCACTCCAGCGTCCGGAGGCAAAACAGAGTCTAATCACAGCCAGTCACTCTGCAAGTACAAGGTCGAACGGATGAGACGATAGGGTTGAAGGTAACGGGAGTGAGCCCCATACGTGACCGCACGCGGCAACCGGCTCAGTTTAGCTCGTTTTCTGTCGTCCTTTGCGACGCATCAGTCAGGTTTGACTCTTATTGCCGTAGTTTTGTGTCTTGTCGGGTGTCGGTCAGTCGTTTTTATTTGTTGTCTGCCTTCTTCATCGGCGCATCAGTCAGGCTTCATTATTAGTGTCGTAGTCTTGTGTCCAGTCGTGTGTCTTTACTGAAAAACACATTCATTTCGGGTGTGCAGATTGTACCGCGCTCATGTTTACGGCATCCGCGATGCAAATTTCGATTTCGTTCTTGGTATCGACGCATTGAACCAGATGAAGGCTCGAATATGCAGCCCGTCAATCTGTTTATGCTGGTGCGATATATACTTCCAGCTATTCAGTTTTTTTCCAGTTGCGAGGAAGTCTGCATTGCTTGCGGGACTGTGAACCCAACTGGAGCTGCTGCCAGGCCTGCAGTTATTCGTAAAACTATGAACACAAAGCAGTTCTCGGGTGCAGGTTTTTTCAAAGGCTTTGAACGCAGGAGTTGTAGACAGCTCAGCAGTTATTTGTAGAACTGTTGGTATGTGACTGAGGTAGCCAGTTGTGTGCAATTGCTGCAGCTACTGACTGGGTTGTTAACACAGGGCAGGGCTGCATCTGTTCCCGGAGCTGTGAACGTGTAAACAGTCAGCATAAGTGTCACTACTGTTGCTGCTAAAAGGGGCTGTATATAGCGCAACGAAACAAACATTATTTGTTTTCAGAGCATGCATTTTGCCGTCCCAATATTTAGCGTCATTGGGGCTGGGCTTTGACAAAGGTCTCAGTGGCAGTCTAACTTCATCTTTGTTTGAGTTCGAGGCCGGGTCTGATTCCGATTTATTTAGGCGGGAATCTGAGCCCGATTCTGAGCCAACTTGTTGGTGGGTCTGAGTGCGAGTCATATGTGAAGTGAATCAAGTCCCTTGAGTCAGAATGCTCAGGTCCAACGAGTTTGGACCCGATTTTGAGTCCGGTGCACTCAGGCCCACATCTGCTTAAGCGTGAGTGGACTCGCGGCAAACGCACAACGAATGGCAATATAGTTCTGTCCTCAGATTATTGGTTCTCAGGAGGTGATACGATTTTGTCATCTGATTGCTGTTTTGCAGAGCGCCAACTACTATTATTGGTTGGTCCTGCGAAGTTCTTTTCCCTGTCCCTGCTCCCTCATGGGATGAGGCGCTCTCGACCGCAAAAAAAAGAAAAAAAGGACCCACGGCCGGAAGACCCCACTGCTAATTCTGCCGCCCGGCGTTCAAGTCCAGCCAGTCGTCCCAGCCTGAGGAGAGGGTTCAACGCTGCCGCCTTCTGATACCGTCATGGAGTGGACGCTGCTTCCGAAAGCAGCCAGGGACTGGCTGTAGGCACAGCGGGACCTGGCCTGGCAAGATTGGCGCGAAATCTATCAAAACGTATACGATACGTTCAAATAAAGGAGCGGCGGCAGGTGGTAACTTGCTGGCGGGTATGCTATTGTCATACTCGTGATGAAGCTGCAGATGCTGGTCTCATTTATGTACAGAGGATATTCGTGCGACGTCTGCTTTACGAGATTCCCGCGCCAGGAGGTATGGCCAGAAGACAGGCACGGGGAGTGCAGGTATCCCTTCCCAAGCCATTTTTATGGATAGCTGTAGAGCGGATTCGGTCATTCCAGCGAAATTTTCAGTAACTTATGCCATATTAGTTTCGGACATTACCTCAAAATTGCAGGGACATCTCATGTCAGTGATCTTTACGGGTTTTAGATTTGGCATGTCTGACCAGATCGTGGTTTGATGGAGTATTTGTTGATATGTGGTTTTAGGATCTCTGTGTTTCGTTGTTAGCTTTGCAAACAAACGGTAGCACTCCATCATATGCAGAGGACATAATGATGTCATTCTATATCACTGACTTCGGTTGACTTTCTCTTGTCGGTTTTGATAATTTTTTTACGTTGTATGCATGTGACAATTGGGGACGTTTAATGATGCCTAGTTTAAGTTAACTTAAGTGTTTTGTTTCACAACGATCAAAACTGTGCATGCACAGGAATGTGTATACCGTGCTTAAGAAGACATTCCTGAATCCTGATATCTCTTTCTGCGGCGAACACTGTTGTGTAACTTGAAGCATTTCTGCAGCCCACACGTCATTTCAGTCGAATGTTGAAATCTCACAGCATTTACGATGACGTGGCCTTTTCAGCTACCCAGAGAACTAGAAGAAACTGGCCAGAGGGGCCCTTGACCTGTATCCGTATCTGAGAACACGTTGAACATCTCCGAGGAGAAAGCCAAGGTAAGAGCGACAGGCTAAAGTACTAGTGAATGAAATATCATAAGTCAAATTAAGATCCAAGTAGAAAGGCAATCCCTCGCATGATGCCACTTTAAACCACGCCGTTTAGGGCCTTCCGCATAACGCGAACGTATGGGGGATTGGTACGGCCCCCATGCGTCCTAAAGCGTGACAGAAAAAGCAGCGTGTTACGCGTGACGAGATCTCGCGACTTTCACCTCTTTTTAAGGTCTCAGTCTCACGGATAACTTCATGCTCCGGTTAAAATTAAAAAAATGGCGAAAAGGGGTATTTTTTTTTAGTTCAATCCGCCTCCGACTGGGTGGGCGGCTGACCGCTCCCTGGGTTTTTTCCGAGATTGGGAGACAGCAAACAAACGCAGCGCCATGGAAATTTGTGTACATTTGCATAATCATTTTTACACATTGTGTCAAATTTTTGAGCTCAGGTCGAGCAAGGTGTCTGATCTAGGTTAGGTCAAGTGGACCTACGCCCAAAAAGTTAAGCGCCTTGCAACTTTTCGGTAAAACATGATATCACAGTAAAACTTCCATTGGTGAGCAATTTGGATAAATGCAACAAATCTGTCACCTCCGATTTTTCGTAAATATTTGGGCTATTGACCTAAGGTCAGGCTCATTTTCCGCATGAGTCCTCGTTTTTTTCCGAAAATTGACAAAATTTTTTCATAACATTTTGAGTGTGTGGAGATCCGGACATTCAGTTACCGTCAATTGGCGAAGATTCAATAAGCTCCGACCACTGGCCTGAGGTCAGGTCACAAATACCTGTCATGAGTCAAAATGCACTGCCATCAAAGTCGGCGATGAATGACTCAGATTGGGTAGAAAATGGCAGAACTGGCCCGCACAGTTCCAAGCAATGCCTAGAAGTTCAAAAAGTCTCAAAAAGTGAACATTTTGGACACAGACTAACTTTCGCGAATCAAGCTTCGACAACTTTGTAGACTGATAACTGGTGTTTTTTCCAAAACTTAAGCATGAAAATCCATTACAAGAACCACTGGGATTAAGAAACAACATTTGGAGAGGCATATATCGCGAAAAAAGGAATGCGTCAAAATAAGTTCCCGTTAATTTCATACCGTGTTCGTCTATGGCGTCCGTGCGCAGCGGTGCGAAAATCGTCGTGTCTTTCTCGTTGTTGTTTTCGCGTACATTTTGAACAAATAAAAGATATTGGACGCGTATCGGCATCTGCAGGCTTTCACCTGTCCGCTGGTGCCTTTATCTAGACTTTATTAGTCACAGCCCTTGAGATCCGGACCGTTTCTGGGCCTCATTTAGGCGGCTATGAGAAAACATAGACAAGGCGTAAATGGCTTACATATTATCCAAAACTAACAATGAGACCAGTTTCGAGCTCTACTCGTCTCGAACTTTCCAACGTTGTCCTTATTTTTTTTTCGTCGTGGACCAACCGTTCGTGGATTACAAGGGGCGGTCCGCCCCCCCCAGTCGGGCGTGCATGGTGCCGACCGACAGTTGGGCGCGAGTTAAGCACAAATGAAAGCCAAACATTATATGTGATGAAAGGAAAAGGATATCATAATGCTTGTCAATCAGTTGTGAGTCTATCTGTAAACTACATGAATGTGTTTTACACATGGAGCCCGATCCAGGTCATGCTAGGTCAATTCTTGCCATGTGGGGTCGTCGGTTCAAGTGCATTCTCGGAGTTGCAGAAGCATTTTTGTAGATAACAGCAGATACTGAAGTAAAATGTAGCATCTCAATTAACAAGCATTATTGTCGAACACCATATCAAGGTCATCTTAGGTCATCCATCGTTATCTAAAGTCAATGACCTAGAATGACCTCGGATAAGCTAAAAATCGTAACTTAAATGTCCTAAAACGTTTTTTTAGTTGAAATCCAACCCGAAATCTAATTTCAGGCATGTAATAGCATTCAAGACTCATCACTCAGCGGCCGACGCCGCTCCTCCCATCGGAGCAAAGTCAGGCGTTCACTGCAGTGCGCCGCCTTGTGACGAAATAAAAGGAAAATTGCACCAAATTTATATCATTAGATTTCTTATACCTCAAGCAATCCGAATATACAGACTGTTTTGCAATACCTATTTCCCATCGCATTACCAAAGATAAAAAGTAGCGTGTTTCTCACTGTAGCTCGTGACGCAGTTTATACCGTCGATAATCTCGGTCGTGAGCATAAACCTATTAAATCTATGCATAGTGTTATAGAACATACAATTTGGAGTCCACTGATGTATATTTTTTTTGTATTTGCGCACTCCAGCCGTCTTAAAATGCGACAAAACTGAGCCCGTTGTAAACCGGTCGCGTCGGCACGCGGAAACGGTTGACATGGTGCCCGTTATGACATCATACCTCGTTACCGTGCCAAAGTAGACGAAAAATGTTTTTACCATAAGATGCAGAAAGGATGCCCCAGAAGGTACACTAAGTTTCAGATGGATCAAACAACCCGTTCGGAAGTCGTCTTCGGAAAACCTCAAGCAGGGGTTGCATCACCCCCTCCCTATAGAGGCGAGGGTTAAGAAGTGTCAAGACTGAAATCAACATCCTTTTATGGAAACACTGGGCTAATTCCAAACACTCTTCTAAGTTCAACACATACCGTACAACAATGGCGTCCCCCACCATCATTGGTGGGGCATCCGAGAATCGTTCCGTGATTGGTCCTCCTGAGAGTCACTGGTTTTCCACGCGAGTAGACCTCTAATAGTGACGGAACTATACCCTATTGAACCGTCACTATTACATACACATTATATACACACTAGCCGTGGTATCCCCTAAGCCGCACAATGGTATCACCCTATTTTACCCTGAAATGAAACACATATGAGAAACAAAACGTATACCATAAAACAGAATGCACTTTTTTGTATTTCAAACGAAAATGTTAATAACAAGAGTCGTTCGGAAACCGAAGTGTGACCATATCATTGCAACTCCTATTATAAACAGCCGTATTTTACCATGAAAACGATTTTCTTCTAGTATTCCATGTTTTATGGTGGATAATTCGACTGAAATTTAATAAAAAATGAAATTATCTTTTAGCACAAATAATCGTATTTGTGAACATTTCGGCTGAATACTTCCCAAATTCATTTGAAGAACATTTCTCGACACCTTCCGCATGAACCCAACGCCCGCCATCATTAAACTGTCCGCTATTTGTTCATGGTGACAGCATCACAGGGTTAGTTCACACTCGAAATCGTATTCACAGCGCCAGTGGAAGTGCTAGTGTGTGGCACTGAGGCAAGCCGCTCTATTTCAACGCTTTCTATCATGAGCTTTTCGAGAGAGCGCGTCCGTTGTAGACATGCCAGCTGTAACTTTAATGTAATTCGTTACCCGAACCCGCGGCACCAGAGAATGGTGCACCCAGGACTGCCCATCCGCGTTCAGTGCAGCGGGTTTGAACCAGAGGGAAAATTGTAGAGTCGGGTGCCTATACCAAATGCAAGTCAAGATGGTCTTCATTTTGTGTGATGAACTTTCAGATGACGGATGTGTAACTGTTGAGGCATGACTCAAATTCGTGTCAGAAAAAGAACATGTGAGGTGTTTCTCCAAATGCAGGACTCAGAATAGCAAAATTCATGGCTGCCGAGGCGCGAAGCATTCACCATCTCACGGCCGTGCAATGTTCGGTGGCATTCTACCAAATGTCCCGGCCTGCAGGCTGATTTCACATTCGGCCAGCCTGCCTTTGTTACGGCAGTTTGCACGGGGCGGAGAAAGATTAATCGCCCCGTTGACTCTCCCACGCCTTTCTAACGCCGTGAGACGCCTGCCGTCGTGGAGCGGCATCTACGGGTTTTCTTACCATTGAACTGCCTGGTTTTCCAGAGCAGCTCAGCCGATTGTATGGATTTGTGTCGTGCTGCTCAGTCTGTGTGTACGCCATTCCGATGCGTAACCCGTGATACCCCGGGCTGCACCAAAAGACAGGACCAAGAACAGCTTGACTTTCCGACACACAGCATAATTTCATAATGCAGGTCGTCGACACAGAAAGACTTCCCGACGAAGCTCGTTCTCGGTCTGCAGCGCCCGTTTCGCTAGCTGTTGCCGGACCTGGCCGTGACTGCTCGTCGGTCAGGCCCATGATCTAGGGCCTGGCATGCTCGCCGCTGGTTGCTGTCGCTGTGGGCCTGCCAGGTCAACGAGCGGGACCCGGTGTCGATTTGCCAGACTCCGACTGCAGAGCGGGGCCTGTCTCGGGACCTGACTTTTCGTAAACGGCACCAGAGCACTGCAGTAACGTACTCCAGGTTGTCCAATGTGGTGCGCGTTATCCTCTAAGCATACAGTTATTAGTGTCAATTAAATGTCAAGCTTGCTTGTTAGTAAACCGTTAGTGCTTACTGACAAATGCAAATAAGGACTAATTTTGTTTCACGACTGTTGTGCGTTGCAATGCTTTAAATAGTGCAGTTTCTCGTTTCCTGTACTTGTTTTTCATTTCGTATATCGTTATGCATTCTTTTTTTACTCCGCTTGCTTTCTTGCTACTTCTTAGCTTCTTTTGCTTGGCTAGAATGATTTTTCCGATCATTCGTGTGAACTCAGATACCTTGGACCACCTTCTTGTTTTTTTCATACTTCAAGAACAAATTGACGATTAGTCGTTGAATCACACATACAGCACTTACGCTTGGCTGTATCGAATATTTATTTGTACGTCAAGAGGGCTTCTTTTCTTAAAACAGCCTTACCAAAAATGGTTTAACATGCGACTGCAACTCGCTACAAACATCTCAGACGACGTATTATTAACATTGAGACATTAGTTTTGACATAAATATCAGATAATCACACTTCTAAATTCTGTATAGCTGTTTACAAGATTTGCATCTCTCAGGCATCACTTTGGCTCCTTGACAAGAGTAATGGGCATCAAGTTGGACGTATTCTGCACCTCTGGATCCTCGCATTAAGCTTTTGCTTTGCGGGGTCTCTCTGCCAAAGCCTGACCTTCTTGTGGACGAGCTTCATTTCCTGTGTCTAGATTGACACCCCTGTTGTACCTGCTGGCTTTGGTGGGAACAGCTGTTTATATTTTGTAGACTGCCGTCTATCGACCATTGGTACTGGGTCTAGTAACTACTTTTTGTAGCGTATTCACCTTGAACTTATTTTTTCACTTTCCTAGTAGGGAATACAGCGACAATCCACTTTTGTTTTCCCTGTCGTCAAATCCCCTAAAGTCAGGGAAACGACGTACCTTTCTTTGATGAGGGTGCATTCGCTTTTGGCGTTTAGAAAATTCGACACTCGCGCCGGTGAATGTTAACATAACGCGCAATGACGGGTGGGAGCAGATTTTACTCCCTCCCTGTTTTTTGTCTACTGAAACGACTACAGGATAATTATCTGGGAACGAAGTTCCAAAAAAGTGAACTTACATTCCTCCAGAAAATTTGTATACATACGTCACGTCTATTAAGGTCAAATGAGTCAAATGTGTTTGTTTTATGGCTTCAGCTGTAGCGAAATTTGTTTATAACGAGTTTTTTTCACGAAGACCTCCACAAATTCGTTATAAGGGGATATAACTGTACCGGAATCTCGTGATAAATCGTTGAACCGTGATTCACATTTCTAGTTCTTGACAACTCTTGACTTACCATCCTCTGTTGTGTGTTGGTGTGCCTGGAATCATGCGTTTGTGTGTATGTGTGTGTGCTATGTTATGTTGTGCTGTATGTATTGGCGTACGGGGAAGGGTATATCTGGGTACGGGTACTTGTGTGTGTTCGTGTGTGTTTACACTGGTGCACGCAGTGGTATGGTGGAATGGTAAGGATGTGCATGAGTAAGGAATGCGTTATGCAGGAGTACGTCGCATTGAAGATAAAGACGAAGTTCAAAAATCCTAGAACGCGCTCTGCCTGCCCTTCCATAGTCACGTTTAGGGCGAAGTTCCAGAAAGTGAAGCAGCGGACAAATAGGCGTCATGGGCACTGACCACGACCAGTCACCAGTCGCCCTCACCAGGGTGGCTACCGAACAAAGGTTGGGACTGCTGGTACGTGGAGAGAGGGATGAAGAGCTTCTGTGAGATACTGCCCCCCACAGGCGGCCGAATCTTCGGCACTACGGCTGAATCTCTGAATCCACGGCTGCGGCTTCAATCAACGCCAGACCGGACCGGACCGGGACGTCAGGCCGGAGCACACCACAGCCTTTGGAGCCTGGCTCCAACTCGTGATGGATCATGTGCACCGCCACAAAGGTAATGCATCAACCGAGGGAGGGAGGAGTTAAGTCCGATCTCCCTTGATTTCACTGATCGTTCGAATTTACAAGGTCAGACCGCAGTAAAGTGTCAGCTGTTTGCTGAATTGTTTCTGGCTGACATCAGCATCTTGGTTTTCAATCGACGATATGTACAAATTGTCTTACTATGAGGGTACCACTGAACCCGTCCGGTCCAACCGCCCGGTCTGGTCAAATCCGGTCCTGTTCGGTTCCGTCCGGTCTGGTCTGGTCTGGTCTGGTCTGGTCAGGTCGGGTCCGTCCCAGTCTGTTCTGTTCCGGTCTATCCTGGCCTGGCCTCGTCCGGGCCAGACGAGACCGGACCGGACCGGACCGAACCGGACCACTTCAGATCAAACCAGACCAGGGCGTTGTTACATGGAACGGAACTGTGGAACAACGCAGCTGTAAGCATCCACTGAGAGTACAGGGCTGCATCATATTTCGTACATTCACATCATGGTTCGATTCGTAAACTATTCATGGACAACGAGCATTAGTGAAACTAGTCATGGAATGTGAAGACTTTTGGAGCGATTTAACAGTACGTTGTTTCATAGTTTCGTTTATGACACATCAGTCTGTAGCGCAGTCCAGTGCAATCCATTTCAGCCTGTACCGTCCTGTTTTGTCCTGTCCTGTCCTGCTCTGCCCTGCCCTGCCCTGCCCAACCCAGCCCAGTCCAGCCCAACCCAGCCCAGCTCTGTCCTCCCCTCCCTTGCCCTGTGCTGTCCTGTGCTGTCCTGTCCTGTCTTGTCTTGTGCTGTCCTGTCCTGTCCTATCCTGTCCTATCCTGTCTTGTTCTGCCATGTTCTAACCCCGCCCGGCCCTGCCCTGTCCTGTCCCGTCCTATCCTGCCCCGCTCTGCCCTGCCCTGCTGTCTCCAGTTCAGTGCAGACCAGTGCAGGATGGCGCGTCCTGTTCTGACCCCTTTCTGTCCGGTGCCATTTGGTTCGGTCCGCTCCAGGCTGTCGGAGTGAGCTTCGGGGTATGTAAGCGTGAACACTGTTGGATTTCCGCCTAGCATGGAGCGCAGTAAACAAGAAAAAGCTTGCCTGTTGTTTGATTAAGTATTCATTGAAAGCTGTCATTAAGAAATGGTATGTATATATATGTACTGAAGGTGTCCACGCAGTGGCTATCTTGTCCTCTCGTCAAGACTGCAAAAACGATAACACGTAGTTACTTGTCAGGTGAAATAAAATGCACACATTTCAACACAAACAGACAATCACAGTGTCGAATGTTTCAGGTGTTTCAAAAAACGATGCGTGTGAGGTAGCATTCGAGGCTGCCGGAGGCAGGTGGTTCCAAGTTACTGAGGCTCGGTGGAAGAGCCGTTAAATCGCCGCCAGCCGCACGCGAGGCAGATGTATGGCACTTGCGCCAACAGCAACCGCGCGGGTGCGGCGGCAGCAGACCTTGGCACGCGTGGGAAACCAAGCACGTATGGTGGACGGGCACGTGGGGGAACGCAAAGCATTGTGGACCTTCAGAAGATCACGCATTCTGACGAGGTCCTCCACACGACTCCATCCGAAGGCTTCCAGAGCAGGGGTAATGTGGTTCCCGCGTCGCGCCCCGGTCACCAACTTGGCATTAACCCTATTCCTGGCAGGGGGGGGGGGGCTGAATCCGCCACCCCTCGTGTTTTTTGCTTGCCAATTCCAAGCTTTTTAACGCAGCTTCACGAAACTTGGTCACTTTTCCTAGCTATTCTTTCTACGTGCCGTGGCAAAATTTCAAAATTCGATTTTGCTCAGGGGCGGAGCCAGGTAGCGTTTTTGGGAGGCACCTCATGCCATTTTTGGCCATGTTGAGGGTAAAAGAAAAATGACTGCCAAAAACAGAGTTTTTAAGATAGAACTTAAAACTTTATATGGATGTATAGCTAGATAATTGGGCAAAGTGGAGATATAATTTTGTTTATCTGAGGCTCTGAGGCCATTTTACAAGGTCAGGTCAAGGTCAAAAGTAAAAATTTGTTTTTTTGCAATAATTTTTACACTATTTATTCAAATATCAAATCCAAAATACATGTAACGTAGAAGGGTGCCCTCTACTTGTATACCAAGTTTCAGCTCAATATCAGGTCGGGTCACGGAGCTATGACCTAAAATGTCAGTGCGCGTATCCTATATCGCAATAACCATGAAATGATTTTTTTTTAAATAGGGTGAATTCAAATGATGGAAAACGTTTACAGATAATATCAAATGCACACGACATCATTCCAAGTGACCCCAAGGTCACTGGAGGTCATTTAAGGTCAAAGGTCACAAGTTGATTTGAAGAACGTGCGCCCATGACAGTTTCCCCTTTTTCATGTCCCTGGCACCTCCTATGCTAACATTATACAAACATTGTAATGCGATTTGTACTTCTTTAACATAACATGGCTAGCAAAAGCCAAACAAGGGTTTTTGCCTCTTTTGTTCATTCAGTTGTTAGAAAACTAATCCTCCTATTTTTGAAGCCCTGTGAACGCTCATGAATTTTCCCAGATGTTCAGATTTGCGACCCATGGTAAAAGCCCTATTCATAATCTCTCGATTCATGCCAGTTTCATTGAAATCGGTGGATAGACGACGGAGTTATAAGAAGTCCAAAAGAACCCCCATTTTGACATTTTTGCCCCCCTGTATCCAAAAATTTCAAAATTTTGAAGATTTCTTTTTAGAAAAATGTAGTTCACGTCACGGCAAATCGATTGCCGTTTGTTGCGATGAAATCGGACGAGTAGTTCTCGAGATCTCAGGGGGGGCCGAATCCGCCCCCTCCCGGGAATCGACCAAACCGTCTAGCCCTCCGGGAATAGGGTTAAATTTCATCACCTTTTGCACTCTGCTCAGTTGGCAACCGAAGGCTCCTCCCCACTCGGTGATACAGTAAAGGATGTGAGGGAAGACGTCGGAGTGGACGAGGAGCTTCATGACGTCAGGAGTGAAGAAGAAACGAATTTTGAATAGTGAGACGAGGGTGTACAACGCCGAACAATGGTGGACATGTGCTTTTCCCAGGTAAGATGTCGGTCGACGATTACACCAAATACCTTCATAAACTTTTTTGGAATCATGACATAATCCGAAATGTCGATGCGAAAATTTTCGTTGTTATGGAGGCTCTGGTGCCAATGAGCATGAAGTCCGTTTTTCTGGGTGGAGATGATGGTGAAACGGTGAAACACCATTCATGCATTACGGTAGCCGTGGCCTAGAAATGCACAAACGAAAATACGTACATGCGTGATATTTGTAGCATAGCATAACGTGCCCTCCAGAGGCCATTATTTTTATTTTGCGTGCTAAACGTCACGTTCAGACAAAAACTGCGTTGTGATTCCATGCACTGATATCGTCAATGTGATTGATGTCGTATGTCTGGTCCGCAGGGGACGCACCATCAGCGTTGCTGCGCCTCCTTGGTGAAGACGAAAGGAGGTCCGCGAGGGGGCGCACCGACGCCTTCTCGCCCAATCGTCCTACCATCGGTGACCTCCACAACCCATTCCAGATAATGGTAGAGAGGTCTGTCGTGGCCGAAGCAACTGGCGTGACTGGGACGCTGCTGCTGTTCGGAATTTCTCATTACATCTTCAGTTAAAAATTTGCACTGTCCTCTAACAGTCCGTGGTTTTCGGCGAAGCAGATCTTCCATATGACCCCAGAAACAACGCCCTCGGACGAGACAGTAAAGAACGTCAAGGAGAACCGGCCAGGAGACCAGTCGCATCCATGCCGCAGCCGTCCATGCAAAACGGTCGCGTCGCTCCCACCGGCAGCAGGCGCGTGCAATACACCTTGACGTGCCGAACACCTGCATTTGATGACTGCATGATTGTTGATGCCGGCGTGGTAGCGGTTGCGGAAACACCATAGAAGATTGTATAGCATATATGCTGAAGTTTTGCCTGTCCTGCAGCGCTTGACAGTAATCATAGCAGGGGCGCAGCCAAGATTTTCTTATGGGAGGGGGAACCGGTGCTCAGTTTGAACTGAAATCATACGGAAACCGCCCGTTGGGAACACGATGTGCAATGGCTTTCACTAAAAACGCGGACCTAAGAGGGGGGGGGGGTTCCCGGGGCCCCATCTTTGGCTACGCCATGATGGTTGGTTAGTCCATGGGTTAATAAACGACGCTATGAACTACCAGGGCGACTTCGCATGTCCAACTTTAACGCCTATTGTCGTGGGTGACGGCGAAATGTGACCATTACTTGGAATAGAACTGGGAACCTTTCCGCCTCAAGGTGAGTATGGTCACCATTACACTACGCCGCCCCTGATGTCAGTAAAGGGTAGTTCCAGAATATATGAGTACTGTGACAGAATGTATGACAGCATGATAGGAGTCAAGTGAATCTCACGATTTTTATCGGCTTGGCTGTCATCGTATTTCTGGAGAATCTTTGAGTATGTCGAGAATTTAGGTGGAATTTGAATGGGTGTGTCGGGGGCATCACCGAGAAATTATGTGGGCGTATCTGGGAAATCACAGTTCGTATCACATAACTCTACGGGAATAAAGACAGTATTTTACAGGGTTCGTTTTCTCAATATTCTCCTGATGTGCTTGGAAAATGGGAATACCAGGGTCATTGAAATAGGACATTTTCTCGATAATTTTCAAGAGGAATCATTTTAGCTTTGAGCGTTGTCAGAGCCTCGTTCAGGACTACATTTATGGCCACGAGGTAACTCGCCAAATAACTTTGCCGTCATCTTAAGGGTAAATTTTATGCATCACGACCGTTGTTTCTCCAACGTTCATGCAATGTGATCGACTTTGAATGGAAAATGGTGTCATGGTGAATAGCTCAGTAAATGGTGGTCCTAGACAATGGCTAATACCACAGGGCGATGCCAAGCTTAAAACGTATTCAGATTGATAGCATTAAACCTGCCTCATTCAACAAAACCTAAACAGTTTACAATGTTTCTTGGGCGAGGTGACATAGGGCAAGACCAGTGGCCCTCGAAATCCACAGACCTCTGAATTGATATTGATCCGTCGTATAATTAGGGTCACTGACCCGGCTCAAAGTCACCAATGCTGAAAAAAGGAGGAACTCTGCGATGGTTGGTGAAATTCTGGTCAGGAACATTACTTTTTCAACGGATTGGGGGTGCCAGTGCATGCATTATCTTGTGGAGTCCAGATCGTTACGAATGTCCACCCAGCACGGTCCCACGATAAAATCGCAAATCTTTGAACACTTATTCAACATGTGGGATGCCGAAGCACCTACAGAGATGGCCAGCTACACCCATGATTGTGGTAAAGTATGCATGTCGTCAGCACGGGGCATGGAACTGCCTGCGGATAAACATGGTACTTCTCAACCTTTTGAAAAGCTATGGAGGAAAAGCCGGGAGAAATGGGACGGGAGAGAACCGTGACCGTGCCCTTTTATCATTCAAATTGGTTCAAAATGCGAGTTTTTCCTACCACGATATCGCTTTTAACAACGGTCACGCCAGCCGGGTCTTTTTCCGGTAACACCGGCGGATGGGCAGATAGGCGGGATGTAGCAAAAAGTTTGTTTTCGCAACTTTGCAACGAGTCAGTTAGAGTAAGTTTGCCCCGTCTCTTTCATACTAGGTTTCATTGGACCATCCAGCAGGATATAGCTCATTGCCTCATGTACCTTCCCACATAGTAAATGTCATCGTTTTTCTAGGGCCGACACGTTTGCATAACCTGACGGGGCGGGAAACCTAGGAGACAGCATGACCCACTCTTCCCACCAGTGTCCCACGACTTCCTGCGTGCCTCTGATCGTAGGCGGAGATTTGTTTCAGCTGGGGTCTGGCCCCCATGGGCGGCGATAAGGGGAAGGAGGGGGAACAACTGCCCCCTCCCCCACAACTCTGGGAGAAATTTAACACTAATCCTGCGGCATTGCATGGAAAGAACTAAGCAAAAATAAAGTTACTTTTGCCCCATCCCCCCAATTCTACAGAGAGTCCGCCTGTCACCGCTCCTGCCCCAGAGCCCATTTTAACATGTTAACTGGGGGAAAAGAAGACAATGGACAATGAGCGCACGGTTTTTTTCAACGTTAGATAGGTTTCTAATTCCATCGCATAGAATTTGGTACGCGAAGATGAGTGCAAAGATTAGGGCGACGGCATCACCAATAAGTGCAATTCATGCTTGAGACGATTATGCTGGACTCCGTTCTGACTGGTTTCATCTAATGAACTGCTGCGACCGCAAGCGAGATGAACAGATCGCGCAAAAACACGGCCAATCCGGCTGACGAACCAATAGACGATAAAACGCGAGCAGACAGCCTTTGGTGGGCTTGCCCCCACGCATATAACCTCCAAAAGGCGACCACTTAGTTCCCAGTCACATCAGAAGGAAACTTGGGTTTCTCGGATGCGTTTTGTGGACGCATGCGTTTCTCGGACGCACCGGCCTTTTTGGCCGCTTGCAACTCCGCGCATTTGAAGCCCTTTGCGCGTGCGAGTTTTGCATTTTAATCGAATTTCGGTCAAAAAGCTGATCGAACTGCCCCCGGGACCGTTCAAGGATCATACTGCACTCTTCATTGTCAACAAGCGATTTCTGGTCGTTGAACCAAACGTCGGCAGTCTGGTCTCTGAAAAATTCTCACGCCAGCACCCCAGCACCGTTTCACAGTCACACTGTCCACTTTAGTGTGGCTCCTGTTGGACGGTTGCTCAAGCTAATAATAGTACTGTTTTACAATCACGTTGCGAGTTTCCATAGAAAGAGACGACCCTTGGCAGGTAGGCCAGCCAGTATGTCTTCGCACTTCGCGCTCGAACGCAAGCTCGCTTTGAGTACAGTGAATCACTCAGTCAATGTCAAGTGTTATGTGAAAAAAACGCATTGCGCTCCATTCAGAATCGTTTCCCAGGACTATTATCAACTAATTTCCCTTCATGCAGCGCCCTGAGGCATAAAGTAGCAACTGTCACATTCTTGCCCTGTTTTCCCTTTCCCAGGTTCCCAGGTTGCACAGGCTCAAAACGCGTTTTTTTTTTTAATTCCATCTTTGTCAGTTTTCACAGTATCATTCTCCATAACGATCGCTCGCACTCTGTCCCCGTCGGTGTCAGTAAGCCTTCCTGGATACCCCTGGACCTCCATCTGTTTCGACTGATCTCCTTCGATCTAGCTCGATCTCCATTAGTCTCTGTTGGTCTCCTTTAGTCTCCATCAGTCTAGCAGTCTTTCGGCCTCTCTAAAACTCGTTTGATGTCTATCGGTCTTTGTCCGTCTCAACCGATCTCCGTCGGTTTCTTTGGTCTCTACCGGCCTCCATCACTCTGCACCGGTCTTTGGCGGTCTCCATCGGTCCGTCGATCTCTGTCAATCTCTGCCGGTCTCCTCAGTGTTCCTCAATCTTCCACGCATTCACCCAGCTTTTCTTTGTTCTCCCACGGTCGCTTTCGTTTCTGTCCTCGTATCTTTTTATGTCTTCGCCCCATTCCCTGTATCTTTCTCAGTCTACCAAAATTTGTCGTGTGTAACACTCTCTGTGTTTGTTTATCTGCATCTATGTCTAACCGAACTTTTATGCCTATTACAGCGGCATTTTTTTAGTCATGTAGTGTATTTGAAATCCCGAAATTGGAGGCCGCGTCAAGGTCAAGCCGAGTGGAATGAAGTTATATAATTTTGAATAAAAAGAGAAGCTGGTTTTCGATCGCCGTCGACAAAAAGAAAACACGCAGAACGCGGCATGCAGACCTTTTTTATAGTCTTCCATTTGAACAGACCACGAGACACAGGGGCGCAGCCAGGATTATCTCAAGGGGGGAGACGGAGCTCAGTGTGGACTTAAATAATATAAAAACTGCCTGCCGTAAAAAGACGACATGCAATGGCTTCCACAAAAAAACACGGGCCTAAGGAAGGGCCCGGGTCCCTGCCCCCATGGCTGCGCCTATGATGAGGCACACCAGATGACATACACTGACGTATTCACAGCTGATTGAGGAACATAGCAGTGGTATTTCAAACGGCATGCTGCCAATGGCGTCGCCACAACCTTCAGCCGAACACCCGTACCTCGAAATATATCGACTGCCCGCAAATCAGGACTTGCACCGGCTTGCTTGATAAATGGTTGCAGTACATGTTAGGTGAATTATTACCATTATTTTATTATTTTATGTCAGCGCCAAAACGGCGATATTCGTTCGCTCCACTGGTGTCGATTTTGCCAACAACCTCACCCTCCATGCCATCGTAATCAGTACAGTGTAATGTACAGTATAGTGTAATCAGTACAATGTAATGTACAGTACAGTGTAAATGAAAAGGATCCGAAAACCGAAAATGCCCACACTGAGCGCGTGCCGCGGGTACCCTGTTTGGCGGACGAGGTCTGCCCTATGGAATGATATGCATTCGGTGGCGTGTGACGTGGTGCTGCAGAATCTTCGAGTCGTTATTAATGAAGGCCCACTTTAGCCTAACTTTATTTTGTAAAGTTTGCAAAGCGTTTTTTTTAGTGTTCCCTTAGCTTGCACGTAACACATGCTGTTCCCGCTTGCGGTATTTTACATGGGTCCTCCAACCGATTTTCTGTCGAACGGACTAAGTTACATCTCGATGCGACCCACGGCTGGCGAGATTGGGCACTGGGAAGGACGCCGTGTCTGCGATTGGCAATGATCTCGAGCTCACTTGAAAACTGGCGAAATCGCCTCCCGCATTGTTCATGTGGCGTTGCTTGCCCGGAGCGGCCGGAGCGATTAGTGTTTGGCGTGATCGGGACGGCAAAAGAACGGGCTTTCCGTCGGCACCAGTTTCATGTTAGGCAATGACGCCTTTGCATTCGAAATCCCAGTGTTAGCAATGTTGAGCGCGAGCCGCGGCTATCCCGCCCAGCGAATGAGGTCGACTCCGCTAAATGAGTTCCTGTCGACACCTTGTTGTGGATGGTCATCGCGTCTTCGGGTTCGTATCTTTAACGGTTACCGAGATCATCACCTCATTTTGAGGCCTTGCGAACGGCCATTTTTCGTGTTCCCGCGGCCAAACGCGCCACGTGCCGGTACCGGCTCGGCCCTCTCCGTGCAATGCAATTCTCCCATCGATTCGTTGCCAAACACGCCTGGCTTTGTGCTGGTGCGACCCGCAATTTCCGAGATCGGGCGCCCGGAACCGGTGCGCGTCTAAGTTTTTCAAAAAGGTGTCGGATTTCACCCAAAATACATGCAAACTCTATGGGGGCCTCGAGGGGGTGCTGCGTCTGCCGTCCAGAAACCCGAAATCTAACATAATGCATTTTGCCACCAAACCCCTGAGACGGCCAAGTTTCATTCACGTGCAACCGGTAGTCTCGCCACACCAAACCGCCAAAACCGAACTCCGACGAGTTCAGACAAAGCAAGGTGGGCGAAATACCCAGATTTTGCTTTTATGTTACCCATAATTCGATTGGCCGAAACTGCCCCCTGGCAATTTGCTCTCAAAAAGTCCTTGCTCTGCTCCTCCCTCCGCTGACACGGCTCCGAATGCTTAACATAGGAACGTATGGGCCCCATGTAGTGAGTTGTTCCTAAAATCAATGCCACTGTCGAGACTGTGATGCTGAAATGCATCGCAAACATGGCCTGAGTATGTATGCATATGCGAAATTTCCGATGTACTTTTGGTTCTTGGCTTCGGAAGAGGAAGGTTTGAAGACCTTCCGAGCTAAAAATCGCGACGTGGTGCTGCGTGAGTGGCATTTTCAGGCGCCTCAGGGCACAGAAACCTCCCTCCGAGGCCGTGCTGGCAGACACTCCTTGGATCACAGACCAGAACGAAACCGTAGGACACTTAAAGGTTGGTTGGTTGGTTCTTGGGGCTTAGGGGCGCACCGACCACAAGGCCATTCGGCGCCCATCGGACACTTAAAGCAAGTGCATAAGTCCCCCTCCCGGCAATCGTCGCCATCGAGGGTGTGCGGTAAACTGGTGTCCAGGCAACGCCCGATCACAAGACGCGTCCGGAGTGCCCAACACATCACTGCCGGACTGACGCTGCCTCGCGGCCAACGACCGACGGCCTCCTGACGGCGACGGGCTTACAAGGGCTTTTTGACGTTCATGGCCCGCATCCGTCGCGATGCAGCGGAGAATCGACCCGTGCAGAGGCGAAAGGCGACCATTTGCATATCGCCGGCTCCTGCGGCGACATTTGGTCGGCCATTTTGCGCCGGCCGTCGTGGTGACGTTCGGCAGCGCACATCGCGCCGGCTCTAGTGACTACGTTCGATCGGTTATACCGTGCTGGGTCTCGGGTGACGTTCGGCCGGTTACGCCATGTCGGTTCCAGTGGCGACATTTGAACGCCATTGAGGCGGTTATATCGTGCCGGCTGTGGGGGAGACATTCAGCCGGCTACGTCGTGCCGGCTCTAGGCCTATTGGAAGACATCAGTGGTGACAGCTTCGGCCGGCGCGACGTGGCGACTACGCCAGCAGTACCGCACCGGCCAGGCACAGGGGCAGATCCAGCGGCTCCGGTCTGGGAGACCAAACCAGATTTTCCTGGGTCTGAATGGTTGGCGGAGTCGTTGACGGGGGAGAGAGGGGGAGGGGGGAATTAGGGGAGAGGGGAGAGAGGGGGAGGGGGAAGGTGTGGCAGACACTGGCCGTGGCTTCAGAATGTACTTCAGCGGCTGGGTATAGATGGTACGTCATCCACGGGGGTGGGGTGGTGGAAGACGCTGGCCATAAATTGGATTCGGAGTTCCAGCAACTTCATACTCTGGTTGAGTAGAAATACCCATGTCCTTTTTCGGGGGGGGGACCATTTGCCCCCTCCCCCAATGCCCTTCGGGGCATGACCGAGGTGGCCCCCTGGATCCGCCAGCGATCAGGTAGGGACTGCAGCAAAAACGGTAAACCAGCCATGTGCCGGTTCCAGCCCACCTTCGACTGGACGCGTGACGGCTAGGGTTCAGACCAGCAGCATTCGAGCGGCTACGTGGCGGATCTACCAGTAGTATTCCACCAGTCCTGTGCCGGTTCTACCAGCAGAATTCTGCCGATTACGTGGCGGTCCGAGGCCGGCCGCCTGGCGGCTCTGGCGGCAACATGAAGCCGGTCACGCTGCACACCTGGTATTCCTGGAGTCGGCATACTCCTGACGGACCGCCTATGGCTCGGCCATAACTAGCACTGGGTGGTGCTCAATGGTGGTACAGTCATTACCCCCCAGACCGCGGGGGGTATGTTGTGGTTTAGCTGCCCGAATGCCTCCGCCCCCTCTTCCCGAGGACAGGGCATGCGTGACAGTGGAGTAACCCCAGAAACGGCCGAAAAGGAGGCATTTTTCATTCCTCGCAAGCTAGACGACAGCATGGCTCGTGTCGTATGGATGGCTGGGGTTATTCAGAGCCCGGTGACGGTGCGATGGAGTGGGTGCGCCCTGCCCGGCCTGTGATTTCACGGTCGGACAGTCACGATCGGCGCTGACAAATGGCCCCTGTTCGGCGGATTCCTCGCTGCATTCAGTGTTTGGGCTACTGTGTAGCGCGATTTGGAAGCGAACAGGGACCGCCTATGGGGGGAGGGGGACCGCCATAGCAGACTGGACATTTCGCCGCACAGGACTCCCTGCTAGACCTGGGACCATGATTGCATGACATTATTTCTCCATTCATAACCAACATTCACGCCAGCATGAACACTTGCGCTGCGTTGCAGGCATCGGGTCCTCGCGCCTGAATACGGTAGGCCAACTATAGCTTGGCACATGAGCTCGCGAAGCAAATGTGAGCGCTGTTGGCCTGACGGCGCCGTCACTGTGCTTACAAACCGCCCGAGCACGGTATCAACCCGGCGTTGCCAGCACAAGCTACAGCTCCGTACGTAGTTCGAGAAATTGACAAGGACGCAGGCGTCAGTTCTGGGAGAATGCGTCCGTAACCTGTTTAATGACTGGTGGTCCTTTATATCGCTTTTTTGAAGGTTTTGCACAGGGGCTTTTCGGAACAATGATGCGGTGACAGGAAGTCAAGTTTAAGAAGGTGGTCGGTTGTGCTTAACTACGGACAATGCCCAGTATGTTTCAACGCCAGGCGGAAAAGGCGTGTGTTCCGTAAGGCCATTCGCAGGGTGACCAGTAGGCTGCAAAAACGTGGTCACCCAGGATCCCAAAGGGTTTTGGCACCTTCGGGGCAACGCAGTCCATTGAATGAAATCTGGGTCGACAGGTCGCTGATAGGATCAAAGATAATCGCGCTTTTGTGTGCCAAAAATCTGCTGATTGAGGTAGACTCAGTATTACCGTTGTCGTCTCGAAAGAAATCCATAAAAAGTAACGGCCGCTAACGCGCTTTATTTCCAACGATGGGGGTGATCCGATCACGACTTAAAGATCCTTGCGGCATACGATAGCACTAGCGTTTGCAACAGAAAACGACAAATCCTCAAAAACGTAAGGCAATAAAGTCACTGCGAAGAACGAACGACACTGTACGACAGAATAACGCAAAATGTGGTGTCACCACAACGAGCACACAAATCAACATGTTCGCAGCAGTGGAATAGGGGACTTACAACGGCACCGCCGCACTGGTGCTAGAAGAGGGAATCGTGGGTTAGGATGGGGCGGATGGTGCGTTCACCGTGGCTGTTACCGCCTTTTCGTGGTGCTCAGCTAGCAGACCCTAGCTCTACGCGAAACCCAAGTCGACAGCACCGCCAGCTGACAGAACCGCCAGTTGGCAGGGCCGTCAGCCGCCAGCCCGTCAGCTGACAGGACCGCCAGCTGTCGGAACCGTCCGCCGCCAGAGCAGCCGGCTGACAGAATCGAGAGCTGGCAGGCTGCAGAACAGAGCCGACTATGGTGAGGTGGTCTGCTGTTTCTTGATGAGGCAGCACTCCATGGAGAGCCAGTGCTGGAGGGATTCGCTGCGGTCGTACTGCAGCTCCACAATGGCCGACGCCGCAGGCAGCTGCGGACACTGGAACGGAAAGCTGAAGACGCCACGCCGTGAGCTGGCTGGTGGGTTGCTTGTGTTTTGGTTGCGTAAACAACGTGGTCGTAAGGCCACGATACGCCTCAGGTTGTGCTAAAAGTGACAAAAAGTGGTTACGCTGTCGACGTTTAAATTCCGTGGTCTACATAAGTGGCGCTGATTTGATTTTGCATAAAAAATATGGCTCGGCATCAGTTACCATGTCTTCGTTAGTGACCTAATAATATCCCAGGCAAGGTGTTTTATCAGTTTATGGTAAAATACATTTTTATACGACAGAGGTTAAACAATATTGCGGGCGTACGCTTTTAAAAGGCTGAACAATCTTTAATGGACATTTAGTGCAAACTTATCTCGAAGCCATTTCTGAGAGAAGAGTATAAAGCTTACTTATAATTAACCCTCCCCAGCATTCTTCAATCTGCCATCTTCGACACACCGCTGGTATGACTGGTATGACTCCCCAGTGATTCCAGACCTATCGTGATAGATCCATGGGAACAAAAGCGGCATGTGGCGCAGTCTCTCGGCGCTCACTTGTCGATCTCCGACAACTGGGACAGCATGCCAGCTCGGTCGTCGATCTCCCGCCGCTGGCAGGCGTCGCTGTCGACCTCGTGCGGCGCCCTCACGGCCGCGCAGATGAACTTCTTGGGGTTTGCGAAGTTTTGGGCGGTGGCGAACAGAGCTACGAGGACCGAGCCCGGCGGGCATCTGTAGACGATCTGCGGCAGAGACGGCGCGGAGGGGCGATACAGAGGCCAGCGCCGGGTTTTGCTGCTTTTTTACTCAGCTCGGCCACGTCTACATTAGTTCTGTTTGTTAACCCTATTCCCGGAGGGCTAGACGGTATGGCCGATTCCCGGCAGGGGGGGCGGATCGACCGAGAACTACTCGTCCGATTTCGTCGCAACAAACGGCAATCGATTTGCCGTAACGTGAACTACATTTTTATAAAAATAAATTTTCAAAATTTCGAAATTTGTGGATACAGGGGGGCAAAAATGTCAAAATAAGGGGGACTTTTGGACCTCTTATAACTCCTTCGTTTATGGACCGATTTCAATGAAACTGGCATGAATCGAGAGATTATGGATAGGGCTTTTAGCATGGGTCCACAAATCTGAAATTTTGAGAAAACTCATGGGCGTTCACAGGGTTTCAAAAATAGGAGGATTAATTTTCCAACAACTGAATCAACAAAAAAGGCAAAAACACTTTTTTGGCTTCTGCTAGTCATGCTATGCTAAAGAAGTACAAATCGTATTGCAATGTTGGTATAATGTTAGCATAGGCGGTGCCAGGGACATGAAAAAGGGGGAACTGTCATGGTCACACGTTCTTCAGATCAACTTGTGACCTTTGACCTTAAATGACCTCCAGTGACCTTGGGGTCACCTGGGATGATCTCGTGTGCATTTGATACTATCTGTAAACGTTTTCAATCATCTGAATTCACTCTATTCCAAAAATTTCATTTTATGGCTATTGCGATATAAAGTAAGCGCACTGACATTTTAGGTCATAGCTCCGTGACCCGACCTGATATCAAACTGAAACTTGGTACACAAGTAGAGGGTACCTTTCTACGTCATATATATTCCGGGTTTGGCATTTGAAAAAACGTCGCCGAAATTATTGCAAAAAAATAAATTTTGACTTTTGACCTTGACCTGACCATGTAAAGTGACCTCAGATAAACAAAATTTTGTGTGCACATTTCCTAACTATTTAACTATACATCCATATAAAGTTTTAAGTTTTATCTTAAAAACTCTGTTTTTGGCAGACATTTTCATTTTACCCTCAACATGGCCAAAAATGACCTGAGGTTCCTCCCAAAAACGTTGCCTGGCTCCGCTCCTGAGCAAAGTACAATTGTGAAATTTTGTCACAGCGCGTAGAAAGGATAGCTAGGAAAAGTCACCAAGTTTCGTGAGGCTGCGTCAAAAAGCCTCGAATTGGCAAGCCAAAAACCCGAGGGGGGGCGGATTCCGCCCCCCCTGCCGGGAATAGGGTTAAGAGTGTTGATCTCCTGGAACGGGAATTTCCTGGGGTTGTGATGGGCTTGTGGGCGACGACGGAACGCCCGTCAATGTTTCTGGACTGGACGCGACGCCCCTGCCGGTCCTGCGGCACACAGCAAAGCGGTCAAAGTGCCAGCGTGAGGGAGGGACCAACGGCACGCTGGCTGAGGCACGTGACAGCTCGCGCCCACAGCTCTCACCTGGTTCCCCGAGAACGAGATCGGGGCGTCGTGCGAGCCGATGGCCAGGTCCGGCAGGTCGAGGAACGAGGCGCACCGCACGGCGTCCAGATCCTGTTGGACCAAGCGACCAGGGTGGAGAGCATGACTGCTCTGCGATATCAGTGCATGCTGCGAAGTTACCACTGGTCGCGATGAAAACAAGTGGTCTGAACGCAAAGTCCAAAGAGCCTTACAAATGACGAGACAAACGTAGTCAGGTTTCCGCACCTGATCTTTTGCTGGCCTCCAGAAAGAGGAAGAGCCAGTTGAGCGCGTTATATCGGATTAGAATATTCCGCCCTTAGTCCTCGATATATTGTGGCGGAGAACCACATACTACGTCACGTGTTCCTCAGCCGTACAACGACCGAAAACGGCGTGAGTGGTCAAATTATCTAGCACCATCGGTACAGAAAACGCGGTTATTTTGGCCCGAATAGATTGTTCAGTTGTTTTGACACATTTCAGCTCCTTAATCCTATTCCCGTACGGGGGAGGGAGTTTCGAAAGCCCTCTCTGCTGTTGTCTTTTTTTTTGCTTGTTATTTCCACGGGTTTTGAAGCAGCTTGCCGAAACATGGACGCTTTTCCTTTGTATTCTTGTTTCGTATTGTGGCAAATTTTCCTAATTTTATTCTGCCCACGGGTGAAGGCCAACCTCATTTTCTGAGGCAACTCGGGCCATTTTTGGCACTGTTGAAGACAATCAAAAAATGGCTGCCAGAAGGAACCTGTTCAAAATAAAATTTAACCGTTTACATGAATGCATAGGTACATAATTGGGCAAACATATGACAGTATTTTCGTTAACCTGATGACATTTCAGCAGGCCAGATCAGCGCCAAATTCCCAAATCTGGCAAAATGTGAATATTTCCTATGCTTGATTCTAAAATATCATATGCTATTAGTATCATCTATTTGTATTTGAAGTCTTACGTTGAAATCAGATCGGGTCACGGAGTGATGGTCTAAAATGCCCACTCACGGACACTGTATCTCGACGGTCATACACAGGACTTTTAGGAATACGGCCCATTCAAATAACTGGAAACGTTTTCAGGCGCTATCAAATGAAACTAAGGCCATTCCGTGTGACTTTGAGGTCATTTGGGGTCATCTGAGGTCAAAAGTCGTACGTGGACCTGACGACAATGTGACCCTGACAGTTTTCCATTTTATGCTCCTGGCACTGCCTATACCAATATGGTGTGGACATTTCAACACAGTTTACGTGTGTACTTCGAGGTGCACATTGACTACTGAAAGCTTTAAAGGTATCTGAAATTTTTGTGTTAATTCAGCATTCAAGGGAATATTGCCCTCATTTTTGAAGCCCTGTGAACACCTAAGAGTTTTCTTAAAACTCTGAGTGTGAAAACCAAGGACGAGTACCAATGACTGAGTCTCAATTCATGTCATGTTGATCAAAATCGTTCAGTACAAATCGCAGTGATAAAAAGTAAGAGTAAACCAATGCTCCCTTTATGCTCTTTGACTCCCTCCCCACGTCTTCGTATCATCTCCTTACGAGGTTTTCAAACCTAACTGCAGGGAGAATACAGCTTACGTCATGGTGAATCGATTGCCGTTTGTGATGATCAAAGCGGACAAGTAATTCTCGAGATCTCGGGAGGGGGGGGATGAGCCGCTACGGATACGGGAATAGGCTTAACCCTATTCCTGTACCTATGACGCTAGACAGCGTTCCCTTATGAGGAGGGGCTTATTTGTTCTCACCTTGAGATCTCGAGAACTATCCGTCCAACTGAATCACAACAAACGGTTTGCCATGACGTGAGCTGCATTCTAACATAAAGAAGTTTTGAAAATCCTGTAAGGCGTAGATGCAGGAGGTGGTGGCAGAAAACAGAAGGGGCATTATTTACCTGTCTATAACTTAGATGTTTCTTGGACGATTTCGAAGCAGTTGTGAATGTAAGGCTTATTGATGAGACTTTCTCTCTGACTTATACACGTAGAACTGTGAGATAATTAATAGCTATGCGTCCAAAGGCATTCGAAAATGGGAAGAAATGTTCTGTTTGAAAATGAAATAACCCAAATGTTAAGGAAATCCTTGTGGCTTCTGTTAGTCATTCTATGCTTTATAAGCATAAATCGTAATCATTGCTCCTGAAAGTCACATTGAATAGCTTTAGCCTTATTTAATAGTGACTGTAAACTTTCCAACTGTGAAAATGGACCATATTTCTAAAACTCTAGGTTATGACCGTTGTGATATATGGTACACGTTCGCTCATTTTAGGTCATAGCTCCGTGACCCGACCTGATATCAACCTAAAACTCAAAAGACAAGTAGACGGCATTGTCATAAGTCATATGCGATCCGGATGTTGCATTTTGAAAATTAACATTGAAAATAGTTACATATAATACTGTGAAGTGAACTCAAGTCAGCAAAAATATTTCACATGCTTTGTAGCAGATTTCTAACTGCCTGCGTGGTAACTGAACTAGTGACGACCTCGCTTGTGTCAGTTTTTCTCGCGAGTCAATCACAAAGAAATCTTCCACGTCCAGCTTCTATTCACTTCAGTCATTTACCGACATCTTTACCGGCACTCACACTACACGGAGATCCTTCCACTATGCCTTCAGAATCACAAGAGCATACGTCACAATGAGCGGGACACTTTTTCTACTCCCTACAAACGCAAACGATCTGGGCCAGGAGGTACAAAAATGACGTGATGCCAACCAATGACAGACGGTAACGTCATCAAACAAGGAGTGTAAAGCGGTGGTGTGAGAAGTTCTAGACCATCAGAGTTGGAGGCGCCGTTTAGCGATTCCAAGAAACACCGGACGCTAGTCTGCATTGTTTGTCGCTTGCACTGACTTTTTCACAGGAAGTATCGAGTCACACTACTGATAAAGAGTGCTATTAAGCGCAACACTCCCATTGCTGAAAGTGAGAAGACCTTGGGCATCCCAGACGCCTTTGTCTGTGACATAGACGTCCCAGATGTCTTTGTCTGTGACGTCGAACTCGGCCTTGAACGGCTGAACAGTGGGACCATTCTAAAGATGGAGATATTTGGAGGAACTCTTTAGAATTTTGCTTCAAACTTCTTTAGAACCGAAGAAATGTTGGGTTAGGAAAATCATATTGTTACATGCTTGTCCAGTTATTTACTCGTACCCTCATGTTAAGTTTTAAGTTCTGCCTTAAAACTACTTTTGGCAGCCATTTTTAGTTTATCTTCAACAATGCCAAAAACGGCCTGAGGTGCCCCAGCAGTGTAGTCTGACCCCTCTTCCGGGCAAGTCAAGACTACGAAAATTTGCCATAGTACGTAGAACAAATGCAAAGGACAAGCATCAAAGTTTCCTGAAACTAGTTCAAAAACCCCGAAAGTGGCGAGCGAAAAAAACAGGCAGGAGGTTTTAGGTAACTCTTTCCCCATACGGGAATAGGGTTAAAGCTACGACACTTGGAGGGGAAGGCATATCAAGCACGAATTGCCTTGAATGTTTCACCATTTTTCCCCTATAGACAAGCACTAGTGTTTTTTTCTTACATCCTTTACATTTTTACATTTTCTTACATACTTTCTTACATTTGAGTTGAAGGTTGATTGTAGTCACAATTTGTACATGAAAAATGTCATTTTTAAACCGGTCAAGTCTTGACCTTTAGTGATTTTTGACATGACCTGTCACCTGAGCTATAATGTCGAGTCCCATAAACAAAACATGGTCAGGGCCGTACTATTGCGGGAAAGCGATGAGAGCTTGAGGCAGTCCAGAGGTTGCGGAGTTACTTAACCGGGATACCCAGACTGCCCTCCCCAGCCAGTGAGAGGTCGCGATCACCCCAACAAGTGCTGAATGGAAAGGCTTGACTATTGAAGAAAATGTAGGACTAAAAGCGGCGTTCGTCCCTGAAAGCAATTCCATAGAAAACAAACGCGTGCCGGATTTCAGGCTGGCTCGTTACACAGCCCTCACACTCAGCCAGTCGGTAATCACCTTCCACGTGGCAGTGCTGGCCAGCTGATCTTTCAGGCCAACCATGACCATGTTTTGCGTCGATTCCCTGGTGCAGTCCAGGTAGTATTCCCCCGTACTGCGTTCAGCCTCGTTCTGCTCTATTTGCAGGTACACGGCACTGGATGCTGCGAAAACGTCCCCCGACGTGATCAGCGCTGTCCGATCACTACCTCGTCTCGCCCGTCTGGCTGACGCAGGTGAAAGCAGCGACACGCTGGCAAGTTGAAGGTCATCATTCGCGCAACGAATGGGATACAAACATCACGTCTGTAAGCCTTGCGACTAGACGTGACTGCCGGCGCCGGTAGTCCCGGGAGAAATATCTATGCTGGTTTCTCGTTGCTACCACTTGAACATAACACGTGAATTCGTTGCTTCCACGTAAAAATCCACGTCTACTGCGTACTTACCAGCAGTGGTGGTAGCTGCTGGAGTGGTTGAAGCGGTAGTCGTTTCTGTTACCGAGCTCATCGAGGAGGGCGGAGCTGAGGTAACGCTCTCAGTGGTAGCAGAAGAGCTTTCTGTTCGAGTGGGGGTGGACGTTGAGGTGCTGCTGTCTGCAGCGGAAGAAGAGCTGTCCGTTGGAGCGGGAGTGGACGCTGAGGTGCTGCTGTCCGTAGTGGAAGGAGAACTGTCTGTTGGAATGGAGGTGCTGCTCTGTGTCACAGTCCGGGCTGAAGACGTGGCTTCCGTCGTTTGCACAGATGAAGTGGGTTCTGAACCTGATGTTGAGACGTCTGTGAGGGACCAAATATTGATTTGTGATATGTGATCACATATGTATCATACCCTATGCACACCACATAAGCATATGGTGCGACCAAACATATTCATCGCAAGAAACACATCCGATTGGGAAGACTGATTGTCAAAGCGTGCAGAAACCGTTGAATCGGCAGGTGCCGTCTCTTTGCACGGGAGCCCGGAGACCATTGAGACCATTTAGACCACTCAGGCTGCGTGAAGGCTGAACCGCGCAACGGCCCAGGCGTGACCACAGCTCAAGGGCACGCAAACAAAGTTTCCTGGCCAACGTACTGGGTAAGTGGGCGGCTGGGTCTGCCGTCACTGGGTCACTGGCGCTGTGGGGTCAGGGTCAGCGCAGCGAACTCTGCTCCACGTGAACCGCAACCCCATCACCGTGCAATGGAAACATTCGGCAAAGTTCGCGCGGAGAAATTTCGCTTATTTCCTGTCCACTATAGCGTCAGTCTGGCAGCGGTGCGGTTGAAGTCATGGCCGCTGCTTCACGTGATAAATCGCTCTCTTTCTGCGGTAAGCTAGGAAGAGATCAACACAATGGTGTAACAATTAAAGCAAAAACTGAGGCGAACAGCTCTGTGTTTCATCTGCACTCGGAAGGCACTGGTACTTTTTTCGTACGAGGAGGATTCCCTCGCTTTTTCTGTCTGTCTGTCTCTCTCTCTCTCTCTCTCTCTCGCCATTTCCAGGGTTTTTAAAAGGTCATTTGAGGCCAGTCAATGTCGCAAGCTGACGTGACAAACATGCGGTCATGGCAATTCCCCTTTTGAATACCCCATATTTGCACGTCGCTAGCACCGTCTTTGGTTTCCTTACAGAAACGGTGTGACTAGATTTGGGGATTTAAGGTATATATATATATATATATATATATATATATATATATATATTGACAACATTTTTCTTTTTTGTTAAGGACTTTCGTCCTGGAATAGGCTTGACACCATTTTATTGAAGAAAAGCCCAAGAAAGTGGAGTCTGGACTATCGCTGCGCTCGGAAAATATGAATATTGACAGCAGTAATATGTCCAGCAATCATATCCCATATGGAGCAGCGTACCCTGCACAAAATGTCTCTTTATTTTGTAGCGTCATTTGGTATTCGACATTATGCAAAGGCGAGTGATACAGCCCTCGAAATGTGAATGACGTTTGCGGTTATTTCTCAGTTGATCAGTTAAGCAAATAAACAACCATTAGTTCTAATGATGCATTTCACTCTTGCCCGGTAGGCATCTGGATCCACTTTCGCCGGTCCCTGTAGGTTCACGACACTTTTCCTCGAAGATTTCGATAACTATAAGCCACACAGATGAAGTAAAAGCACCGTTGGAAAACCATTCTCAAAATAAGAAGAAACCACCCAGATTTATTCCAGTCAGATAAATATTGACCTTAGTAGAGGTCATCTTCGGTCCGGCTGGCCTATTTGGGCGGAAAACTGTGATAAATAAGTCGCTAACGTGTCTCCAAAGAGGTTAGACGTGCCAAGAAGACCCCATTTTTCTGTTTCTATGTGCGGAAAAAGAGCACTCGATGTCACATGTAGTTATTTCACAAGCACTAAAAGTGAAGTTTTTTTGTAAGAGCAGGCGTCGCATTTCTTCTCATTGCAGAAAGTTGTGTCCTGCCTAGGATAATGCCGGAAATGTGTTGAGGCTTTTTTAAAGTCCCCAGTTATAATATTAAGGCCAAAAAGGCCGACCTAGGTCAAACCTTTGACGCATATAAGCTAGGAGTTTCTGGTATCCGCTGGATTATCTGACGCATTCCCATTTATCAGGCACAACCTAGCGTAAAATCCCACATCATTTCATCCAGTATCTGCTCTACATCACAAAACCTGAGCCCCAAGGCATTTTCCTCGCGTAAGGCACACAGACAGAGGGCAGTGGACGCGGTTGCAATGTTAAGCCAACATTGGACGGGCAGCTGTTTTTAGCGGCGCCAAGGGTTTTATTTTGGTGAATTAAAATATGAGTAATGGGGCAGTGCAAACCGTGTAGAAGGAAGTCAAGGGTATAACTCTTGTAGCCGTACAAAGTGTTTTCTCATTGAAAACAAACATAATGCGTCAAAAAGTCCATCTAGAGTCAGCTTGGGTCAAATGGGATTGAGTCGCCCGTGGAAAATTAGTTCTTATCATATGTTATTACTTACAAAACTTATACGATCACCAATAAACGTCCCAGCACTGCACAACAAAGAACTGTATTCGATCGCGGCTCTGAAAAACTCGGTATGAAACGTGACCTGACCCCAGTCACGGGTCAAAGCGTGCAATTGCGTTTGCAAGTAACGTGAGAAACACCAGAGCGTATAACCATCTAAGGTTCAAGACAGCCGAATCACCCGCGCAGTCGGTAGGAACGTAGAAAAGGCGAGAAGTTCAGCTGTTCTAAACTGTCCTAGCACCCGGAAATTTCTGAAAAATTCGAGATAGCAGAATCATTCCGTTTGACATATTCTATCTATGCCAAGTTTCATGACAATCAACCAATTCCACAAAATGTTATGCCAGTTTTATTTTTTTGGAACATGGTCCCATCTGACCTACTCTTGTTCAACGACCTGAAGAAAACTTGAGTTTAATTATTGACGCAAGGTTTAAAAGTCAGGTATAAAACAGTGTCCCATGTTTCCTATCTCTGCGCTCTTTTGTCTTTTTCTTGGGAAGGGGGGTGGTAAGGGGGCAACAGCAGAAAACCGCAAGGGATTCTCATGGACCTCCGAACCGACGAAGGTTAACCTTCGCCTAATAGGAGGAGGGAGTTTCGGCGCCTTCCGATCGCTAAGTGGCAATAAAAAAAAAAACAGTGCGCGCAGCGCGCTGAAGGTTTTGGACCTTTTTCTACATTTTAGCGCAAGCCCTGTAGGGTTTCCAACTTTTAGTAACGTCAGTTCACTGCCCAAGGCCACATAAAAGAGTTCAACCTCAGTTTTTTTTAAATCTTCTACGAACCATGCTTTGCCAGCAATCGACCTGAAACTTGCAGGTATAGTAGTTAAGGACATTGCTAAAAATTGTATTACCTCGACTTCGTTGTCCGGATCAAAATCAATGACTTGAGGCGAGCCCAATTTCCCACCTATTTCCTTATCTGTAACTATTTTGAAACGATTCTCCGGCTTGTTGGTACCTGAAATATATTTCTTGGCCAATGAAGTCACTAAGCACCACAAATAGTGCCCACGTACATGACGGGTCATGAGGCCAGGTCAGGCCATATTAATGTGCGAGTTGACAAAATGGAAACCAAGACCCCGCATTGATTATCCTTGGGGTAAAAATGGTCAGTGAAGTCGATTCTGCAATCCGAAGTTGCATCCAGACGCTTCCATACTATGAAATGACATAATATTACATGAGGTCATATGAGATCACCGTGGTAAAAGCTGAACTCATATCCTGGTGTTCAGCCTTAAACCTTTGATATATTTCACAAGACAATGACAGATCCAGGCATCAAAAGATGAAACCTAAGCGTGTTTCAAATCAGGCCATGATCCAACGTCAGGTGAAAACATATGGTCGACCTTATATACGGTACTGATCACGATTGTGGAACCCAAGGAGTTTCAGTCCAAAGAACTCCTTGACCTTTTGTATGCATTCTTTTTAATCCTCGACAGAACACGAAATAAAGGAAAGAAAAAGGCCGGAGTTCTATACTGCCGGTATTTTTTTTAAGTTCGTGCGAATGATTGCCACCGTTGTGGAGGCGTACATGGACAACGAATGTTCGTCCATCTACGTGCAAAACCTCACAGTTATGGCGAAATGAAAATGACATTATACCAGGTCATCTGATCCAAGATGTGATTACATGTTATATATAAGGAGTTATATACACAACTGTGTATATAAATTTTAAGTCACCGTAATGTACATTCTATTAGCTTTCCGTTAGTTTGCTCAGAATTGCTGTAGCTTTGTCAGGGGCGGACTTAGAGCTCTTCTCAGAAAGCTCCATTTTTATACGTTTAGGCCAAAATTGCATTATTTCGTGAACTTTTCAAGCATTTTAGAGTGTTTTGAAACGTATTCATGGTCAGTTTTCCCGCCGACAAATTTCCTTTTTCTCGGCGTTTCGTTCGCGGAATGGGGTTGGGGTTCGGCCGCCCAACTTAGTGTACCGTTTGGATGAGGGCTGAAGGCATGAAAATGCGCTGCGGCTTTACGAAATATCATTGTGAGCAGCGACCTTTCGTATTTTGTGATATCTTCGGCGGAGATCAATATAGCCGAATCATCTGTTATTCCCATGTCTACCGACGGTCAATTATGCATTCATTATTGTTTCGCATGCCGAAAGCCACGTTTTCGGACACAGGCAGCTGTAGAGTCTGTATAGCCATCAAGCGTAATCTACGCGACGAACTTGTTGCACTAATTTTCTGTCTGGCGCGATATTTTTGTCTGTTGGCGACCTCACTTGTGCCAGAAGTCTGAGCCTTCCAATCCTTCCTCAGTTGAACAGAGTTGATGCTTTACACGTCCAGATGTACTGCATCTTGCATCACTCGCACAGTCACAGCAAAAGACAACTTCGCAGAGTGATACAGAGTTTTCTCGCGTCGCGCTGCCGCTCTCAGAGAGAGCGAGGCGACGCGCTACGCGCTTTTTTATACGGTCTACGGATGGCAGTGGTTGCCAGACGTGACGTAATGCCAACAACCTGACCAATCAGAGAGCTTTGTACCGCCTTGCGATTCCGAGAACCGCCTGGTATAAGGCCGATGCAATAAAGACCATGATAAATAAATCGAGAGCCATGAGAGTTGGAACCGCAGAATTCTATCATAAGGAAACACGGGACAGAGGAATTTTAGAGTGGCAGAGGAAACTTTGCAGCACTTCTTTCTACATTACTACAGCACTTTATTTTACTTTACTTTACTCGCGTCCACCATTACCAGAACTGCGAGTATGACTTACAGTGCAACAGCCAAAGGCTTACTCGTGTCGCATGTTGCGACTATGCCAAATGAAGGGGATTATGTATAACTTGCTCAAAAAAATGTCCTCGACTTCCAGCTTCCAAATCTATGCCGTACCATTTTCCGAAAAGCCTTGACCAGTGCCATACAACCCTCAAAACTGTCACAATAGATGTTCCGTGACGCGAGGGGATATTTGTGATTACTGCGTCTGAACAATTTGGAGATTCGGTACAAAATTGTTGAGATAGGCCCTAGGCGCATTGTCGGCTGGCTGGCACCTCACCTGCGGGGGTGCCGGTGCCTGGCGTGGTCAGCTCCGATACTGATGTAGACGAGCTGGCGCTGACGTCAGCTGTGGTGGCTGTTGTGAGAGGCGTGGCGCCTGAAGCAAAGTTCTGCCTGGTTGTAGATATGAAATGGAAAAAAATCTGCTCATCCCACTCTCAGGGGGCCGAAGAACGCATTTTTAATAGCTCGAGTGAGCTCACAGTAGCTCATCAAGTAGGCAGACAGACGAAAAAGTTGTTAACGGATAATGAACAACAACAGGTAAACTTCGTATAATTTACGTTCGAAGCCAAGTACCAATGGCTTAAAATTAAGGAAAATTGTTCATGTGGTTTTTATAGTTTAAACAGGGAATTAGGTATGTACAACAGTCCTATGTAAACAAGTTTCCTTTCCGAAAATCCTCGTGCTTATGGGTCTCTGAAAATCATGAAAAAGATTGTCATTCTGGAATTTTTGGTCCCATCGGCATGCTATCGAAATCGGCAAAAGACCCTGTACATCAACGGTTTATCAGCGGGTCGCTGCCCGAACTGCATGCATCCCACTGACGTGCTCGCCTGTTAGTGCATCGAGAGTGGATCGCATTATTTCCAACCGCTGGGCGTCTGAGTCTGAATTCCTGGTCGCATGCTAGGATTCTCTAAGATTTATAACCAACATCGATTCAGAGTTTTTGACGTTGCCGTCGTCAGTGAACAGAATTTTGTATGGGACCAGGTCAGTGCTATCAACGCCGTTCATTCCAGTGCTGACTTAAATTCTTTGATTTTTCTCCGGGCATGAACAATGAATCAAAAGACGTTCGGATATTTAAAAAAAAACGTTTGAAAACAAATACCTGGACCTATTTGATTAACCCTATTGCCGGCAGGGGGGACTGAATCCGCCCCCCCCGTCGGGTTTTTTGCTTGCCAATTCCAGGTTTTTTAACGCAGCTTCACGAAACTTGGTCACTTTTCCTAACTATTCTTTCTACGTGCCGTGACAAAGTTTCAAGATTCTATTTTGCTCAGGGGCGGAACCAGGCAACGTTTTTGGGAGGCACCTCGCGCCATTTTTGGCTATGTTGAGGGTAAAAGGAAAATGTCTGCCAAAAACAGAGTTTTTAATATAAAACTTAAAACTTTAGCTGCCTGTATAGCTAAATAGCTGGGCAATGTGCAGATGTAAGTTTGTTCATCTGAGGTCACTTTGCAAGTTCAGGTCAAGGCCAAAAGTTAATATTTGTTTTTTTGCAATAATTTTTACACTATTTTTTTAAATATCAAATCCAGAATACATATGACGTAAAAGGGTGCCCTCTACTTGTATACCAAGTTTCAGCTCAATATCAGGTCGGGTCACGGAGCTATGACCTAAAATGTCAGTGCGCGTATCCTATATCGCAATAGCCATGAAATGAATTTTTTTTTAAACAGAGTGAATTCAAATGACGAAAAACGTTTAGAGATAATATTAAATGCACACGACATCATTCCAAGTGACCCCAAGGTCACTGGAGGTCATTTAAGGTCAAAGGTCACAAGTTGATCTGAAGAACGTGTGACCATGACAGTTTCCCCTTTTTCATGTCCCTGGCACCTCCTGTGCTAACATTATACAAACATTGTAATGCGATTTGTACTTCTTTAACATAACATGGCTAACAAAAGCCAAACAAGGGTTTTTGTCTCTTTTGTTCATTCAGTTGTTAGAAAACTAATCCTCCTATTTTTGAAACCCTGTGAACGCCCATGAATTTTCTGAAAATTTCATATTTGTGTACGCATGGTAAAAGCCCTATTCATAAGCTCTCGATTCATGCCAATTTCATTGAAATCGGTCTATAAACAACGGAGTTATAAGAAGTCCAAAAATACCCCCATTTCGACACTTTTGCCCCCTGCATCCACCCATTTCAAAATTTGATTTTTTTTTTAGAAAAATGTAGTTCACGTCATGGTAAATCGATTGCTGTTTGTTGCGATGAAATCGGATGTGTAGTTCTCGAGATCTCAGGGGGGGTGCCGAGTCCGCCCCCCCCCCCTTCCGGGAATCGACCATCTAGCCCTCCGACCATCAATACCGTCTAGCCCTCCGGGAATAGGGTTAATCCTTGGACTAAAGCCAGTTATTGAGTCTAACGGTATCAAACATAGGTCGAAATACCTGTTTCTTAAGATGTTTCTACTCAAAAAAAGGTTAGCCCTTTTTCGACAGACCCATATTATCACCTTACCGCATGAAACATGGTCCTGCGGAAATTGTCCGGGCGGGCAGCTGCAGGTGTTCTGCTGGCATGTGGCGACGCCGGACGTCAGGAAGCTGCACTCCTGGCCCCTGCTGCACCAGTCTCCCAGATACGCTGTCAGGACATCAGACGTCAGGAAGCCGGGCTCCTGGTGAAAACTACATCAGTCCTCCAGGCACGCTATCAGGGCAAAGATCTGACGTGACCAAGAGGTTCAAACCTGCCTTCGATATGTCCGCCCCGTTTCCCAAAACCCATGGATTAAAATACTAGAGATGGATTAAATTACTAGAGAATCCATGGATTACTAGAGAGAGAAGTATCTCTCAAACATCGGTCCCCAATCCCATAACTCAAAAGTGATCCACGTTGGTAACAAAAGTGACCACGCCAAAACAAACACGCAGAGATGCATCATTCACAATCAGCATATAACATTAGTCACTCAGGGAAGCTGTCAGGATATAGATCAGAGACAATCAAGAAGCTAGCGTCCGTACCCACTTTACACCGCCTTCCAAATGCGCTGCGAGTGCACGGATTCAGGAGGATTCACTTGTGATCAGACTTTTATATTTTCCCCAGCTGCGCCGTCAGAATACCACAGCGGGGTGCGCTGCTGTGTGTGCGTGTGTCGCCAATGCCATCCAGAAAACGTGTGCCATCTACAGATGTAGACAGAACTTCAATATGGGGACGTTGAAGTCGGATTTGCCAGTAAAGCCGCTCCTTGTTTATTCGCTGCTGTCCACGAATGGCTTCTAGAAACCAGGGCGGTATCCTGCTACCTCGTAACTGTACCGTTCAACACGACATATGCAGCGAACGTTACTTCACCGACGGAAATTGTTGGCAAAAATTAAGGCCACTATATCTGTACCCAAGAGGCCTCAGGACTCATTCGTCTTTTTGATACCTTGAATTATTACGACCGGCTGATAAATGGATATCTAATTAAACCTTACGGTGGGCTGCTGATGCTCAATGTCATTTCTCACGGGACAGGATACGTGTATAAACGGATGTAGCTCACGATTAACGCGGCAGTTATTGGAGGCATTTCATAACGCGACCCACTGGGGCGGGGGTCTTTCTTTAGTGTCCCCGTCTACCTTCACAAGCAATGAAATGATTACTTTATCAAAACGCCAATGGATAGCTCACTCTTTTTTATCTAGATTTTTTTGTTGTTTTATTCCCAGAGATCACCCGTGACGTAACAGGTCAGGTCAAGTAAAAAGATTTCACTGATTTCTAAGGCGTGTTTCTGATTTATTGCCGAGATCTTATTGCGATGCAAAGCATTACCTGTGGTTGCAGGCACACAGCAGATGTCTGAAATGTTCATTGGTGTCTGAAATGTTCCCTTTTTGGTTTGGGGCCACGCAGGATCATGTGGGATGAAGAGGTGAAATTGTCTTTCTTCTTTACTGTGAAATGTGATGCATGCTTCTTGACTGAATTTTTACTAGGAACCTGAAATACTGGTCTAAAACGCCGTATATGATACAGAATATTATCCATGTGCACACTGATGCAATGCCACTCAAACTGTATTCCATCTAGGATGACCTCGTCAGGGGCACAAGGTGAAAACTGACCCCCTAAACCCTAACTACATTTAAACTAATCTGCCAGTACGTCTGAACCCGACTGCATAGCAAAAACATCGTTTCAAGTGGCAGGCACCTGGGATAGTACTTACGACGTCATGATGGCCTGACCTAAAGTGATCGATTACATCAGTTTTCAATTAACTGCAAGTCTTCAGCGGTTGTTCAGGCCAAAACGATCAGTAAAACTGAGGAAAGAAAACGGGATATAATTATGACCGAAGATGATCTCCTACGAGCACATGGTGAAAATTGACTTCCAGTTCCTAATTACGTCTAAACGTTCTTGTGTCGCAAACAAACAGCCAAACGTTTCACAAGGCAAAGAACGATACCATCGATTTCATGACGTCATTACGATGTAACCTAGGATGACCCTGACATCGAATTTTTTTTTACAAAAGTTACCTTACGTATTCATTTCAGGTTACTGAGCGTTCCAGATCTCCGTCTGCATCAGTTCCGCTAATATCGCAGAAGAGTCAAAGAAGGTTAGAAAGCTCCTCTCAGAAATTGGCGGTTTAATTTATGCCGTACAGCAGGCTTACGGTAATACAAAGGATGCAATCTGCCAGCAAATATTCTCTCTCGGGAAAAACGCCGTGTCTTCTGCGTCCCTGCACGTCCGCCCAGCGGGGACCGTAGCCAGGGGGCGACCAACCGGTGGCCTCCCGGGCCACGACCGCCCAGCGGGGACCGTAGCCAGGGGGCGACCAACCGGTGGCCTCCCGGACCACGACCGCCCAGCGGGGACCGTAGCCAGGGGGCGACCAACCGGTGGCCTCCCGGACCACGACCGCCCAACGGGGACCGCAGCCAGGGGGCGACCAACCGGTGGCCTCCCGGACCACGACCGCCCAGCGGGGACCGTAGCCAGGGGGCGACCAACCGGTGGCCTCCCGGACCACGACCGCCCAGCGGGGACCGCAGCCAGGGGGCGACCAACCGGTGGCCTCCCGGACCACGACCGCCCAGCACGGGCGCAGCGTCGTGACCGCCGAACGCAGGCCAACGCCGGCGACCACAGCACGGGACACCGTCGCAGCGCGACCTCTGACAGGTGCCGGGAAGAAAGGTAATGGACGAGCAATGAGGCGGGTCCAGGAGCAGCATTCGGTTCGGCACAAACGGCGGGACGAGGAGCTGGAAAACGTCGCGGCTGGATATGGCTCTGAACTAGGCGCCAGGAACGCCGCTTCAGTCAACTTAACCGAGTGTGGCTTCGCGACTTTTGGGCATGTCAAACATCTCCCTGCTTAAATACCAGAAGCAGGCGTGTTTCACCTCCTTCCAAGAACGCGTGGCATCAAAGCCGAGCGCAGAAGGGAAAGAGATACGTTGCAATTGGCCTTTTGCCACTCTGTGCTCGTCAGGACTTCGAAACGTTGCCTTGCAGTGTATGTTCACGGGTCACTGAGATATAATACTGTTTACGGCCACTGAGTTATTGAGCTTGCTCGTGCCATGAATCCATGGGCCATATGAGACCCTGTGATCTGATTTGGTAGGGCATTTATGCATTGAATGTTGTTTTCAGACTTCGCAGCATGACCAACATCGAGAATATCGAAAACCAGGAGGTGCGTCGAAAAATCAACGATCTACTGAGTGCTTTTCTGCCGTCCGTCAAGAATGGACCAGGCGGTACGATCCGGGTTGAAATGTCAGATTAGCGAGGTTAGCGAACAACAGATAGCACGCGTCGACCGTTTGGGCCATGTCAGAACCTGTACGTGCTAAGAGTACATGAACAGCACGAATTAAACGCGGTTTCCTGTCATGTCCCTACTGCAAGATAAACTGCCGATAACCCACACGGTGTGGGTTATCGGCAGTTTATCTTGCAGTAGGGACATGACAGGAAACCGCGTTTAATTCGTGCGGTTCATGTACTCTTGACGTATCTGTAACCGATCTTGGAGAAACTGCAAACATTTATAATTTGGAATGATTCGCTCTACATTTCGAACTGCGCTCATGCAGGACAGTTATATGGCTATCTGACGCGGCAATGGCGCCGTTGGATATGATATGATATATGCAATGAGGAACTGGGAAACTTATAGTTGTGCTTGTGTTTTGAGGTGATGGCGCTCCTGCTGGCAATGCCAAGGCTTTCCGAACTTCCCTGCCAGCTGGTCGGTCGAAGCGATACTAGCACGTGGTCACCCATGTCTCCTCGGGATCGGCGTGGCCGAGGGATCCTACGAAAATCTGAAAACGGTCTTTCGGGAGATCAACGATGAAATTAACCATCTCCAAAAGGAGGGCATGGTCGGTAATGGGACTCGCGTTCGTTTAAATTTCTTCCTGGGCGCCGATTACAATTTTTGTCTCCTGGTTCGTGGATTGCGAGCAGCCAATAGCAATCATGCTTGCGTGTATTGTGAAACCAAGAAGAACGGCAGTCATGATGGGATAGCTGTGTTTGCGTGTGTTGACTTTTTGCGTGCGCAACCTGGTATCGCTCCCGACTGCAAGTCGCCCCAGTTCCTGTCGATCGCACAGTGCCTGACATGTTCCATATGTATCTGGGGACATCAGAAAAGCCACTTCTACTGGTCAAACACGAAATTCCAAAACCTAAGGCACATGAGTTTGCCAGCTTTCTTTCCTCAAAAATAACATGTCGCGCATGTCGCAGTCGAATCGTCGTGAAAAATACAGAAAGAGAGTTTGTTAACTTGAACAAAACGGATCGGGAAAAGATGTTCACTTTCTTGCTAGTCCCAGTTTCCTTGCTGACTTCCTGGGCAAGCAAAGAAGGACGCTGCTAAAGCTTCTGATGGTGAGTTCGAGAGGGTCATGGAAATCGTAACCAGCAGCGATGATGCGATGCATTCCACTCGGAAACCTCTATGTTTATAAACATGTTCCTGAAACTGTTCCAATGGACCATGGTCACTCCGTACTACCATACACTTCCCCGTCAATGCCACGAAACTGTAGCTCGGGTTAGCTCCTGTCTCACCGTTCTCACTCAGCAGCGTATCGAAAACTAAGCCATTTGGCGACGTCTATATTCTACGGTAGGGGAGATTTGGGTGATATCGGACGGTAGGTAATTTCGAACACCTTCATTTCTTCGCCACTGTTAGCCTCGGGTCCATTTTTTTTTTATCTGCGATGACCCAATATCCCTTTTTTGCTGCGCTGCGCGTACGAGAAATCGCAGGTCTGAGGTAAATATTGCTTTCTTTGAATTGACTGTTTCTGCTTTGAAAATTTGGAATTTGCCGTCACCTTTTATTGAACAATCCACAAGTAACAGTGCTCACAGTTATCATATTATTGTATTTATTGCTCTATTTTATGTATTTACATGATTTTGGAAGTGGCTGTCAATGGCTGAAACCGTCTGCTTCGCCATCATGACGCACCTTTTAACTCTATTTCCGGAGGGCTAGATTGCATGGCCTATTCGCGGCAGGGGGAGGCCGAACTGGGTCCCCTTGAGATCTCGAGAACTACGTATCCGATTTCATCGCAAGAAACGGAAATCGATTTGCCATGACGTAAAATATATTTTTTCAAAGGAAGTTTTCAAAATCTTGAACGGGATGGATACGGGTGATGCAAAGAAGCCAAAACGGGGATATTTTTGGACTTGTCATAGCTTTGCTGTTTATGGACCGATTTTGATAAAATTGGGATGAACTGAGAGTTCGTGAATGAAATTTCTGCCATTGGTTATTATATCTGAAATTTTAGGGAAATTCATCGGCGTTCACCGGGTTCCGAAAATAGGAGGATTACTTTTTCAAAAACGGAATTAACGGGAAAGTTCAAAACATTTCTTTAGCTTCTACTAGTCGTGCGACGCTGAAAAAAAAAATGCAAATCGTATTACATTGTTTGTATGATGTTAGCATAGGCGGCGCAGGAACAGGAAAAGGGGAGATCTGTCATGGTCACATGTTCATCAGGTCACCTTACGACCTTTGATCTCAAATGACCCCAAATGACCTCAGGGACATATGGAATGTTCTTAGGTGCATTCTATGTTGTTTGAAAACGATTCTAATCAACTGAATTTACTCTGTTCCTAAAGTTCCATTTTACAGCTATCGTGATGCAGGGTAGGCGCACCGGCATTTTAGGTCAACGGTCCGTGACCCGATCTAATATCAACCTGGAACTTTGTACACAAATAGAAGACACCCTTCTAAGCCATGTGTTTGCGTTTGGGAAAAATAGAAAATAGCGCCAAAATTATTGCTACAAAACTAAATTTTGGCTTTTGACCTCGGTCTAACCTTGTAAACTGATTCAGGCTAAAAAATCATATTTATGTGCTTTCTTTACTATTTTCCTATATACCCGTGTAAAGTTTAAAGTCCTATCTTAACAACGCTATTTTTGGCAGCCATTTTCCTTTTACCTCCAACAGAACCAAATATGGCCTGAGGTGCCTCTAAAAAAACGTTGGCTGGCTCCGCCCGTAAGCAAAAAAGAATTACGAAATTTTGTCAAATTACGTAAAAGGAATAGCTAGGAAAAATGGCCAAGTATCGTGAAGTTTCGTCAAAAACGCTGGCCTTGGCGAGCAAAAGTCCAAACGTGGGCGGATTTAGCCCCCTCCCCTTCCGGGAATAGGGTTAAGGGACCGTTTTTCTGGTAATATTGATCACCATCCGATAACACTCGAATACCCGGCACCTGTGCTTTAATATGTGCAAAGAAATACATTTTTTTTATGAAAGGAATTTTCATAGGATCCGCGGTAACACGTAAAATTTCGCCGATTGGTAGAAGTACTGGGATGAATCGACCAGGCGACTTCTGGTGCCCGACGACAGCAACGGCAGCGGTGACGCGGCAAGCCGACGGAAAGGGAAAGGCGGTTGGAGGTTGATGTGAGTTTAGAAAGCCAGCCTGTGATTGGCTAAAGAAATTTTGGCTTAGCCTCAGCTAATACCGCTTCAACCAGACATGAATCGGCCGGATCTGAAAGGCCGTCTGAAACTACCGAATGGTCTGCGGAATTACCCAGATTCAATATTTATTAAAAAAAGACCGTGGCTAAAACAATGTTCACGGTAGCAATTAAAGCGGTCAGATTGTAAATTTTAATGCGGCTTTTTATTTGAATGTCCTTGGGTTGATTTACGCCTATCTGGAAACTGACTACAACCGATTTTAAAAAGGCATCCGATGTTGCCCGATTCTCCCCTGCCACGAAGTAAAGAAACGGAAAAGAGCAGGTGCTTCTGTTGCATGGCTGCCGTTTGTTCACATATAAGGAAAACGCAGCGGCTAATTCATTGCGTTTTATGTAACGCACAGTGGATGTGGTTTAGCAACTTCTTTGTATACGTAGAATGGCTGACGGCCCCAAATGTCGTCATGTGCTAAATGATATTGCTGGCAGGTGGTTTTGTTATGCCGATGTTGGGCGTAGGGACTCGCTGATGAAATAATTGCCTTCGTTCCTTCATAATGATTTTTTGCAGGTAACGTGTAGTAGTTTCAGTTGTATATGAAAACATTCCTTACCCCATCTGATTTTTTATTATCCGCGTTATACCAAAGGAAACGCCTTATTCTAGTCCTCTGCACACGTCATGCAGATTGCCACAACAGTTATTACCATTAGGGACGTGATCACATCGGGATGTTTGGCGATTTATCTATGTGCTCCAAATGGTGTTTATTGTTCGACTCGGATGTCATCTCAAATCCTTTAGATTAAGTGCTTTTGCAAAATCAGATGTACAATGCCAACAACTCATTTAATGGATCCTCATCCTCCACATCGCACTATTAAATTTCAAGGTTTTACTCATGCATGAATATATAGATGAAGTTTGCGGGCCAAAGAAAAAAGATATTTTAAAACCCTTCAACCTGCTCCAAGCAGCGACTTTTGGAAAAGAAATGTTTGACTCTGTTAAGAGCGACCAGGGCATGCGTAATATTTAGTTTAGTTTTACAATGATAAATCTTACTGAACACTCGCATCGGTCGCCTGTCAAATACGACACGTTCGGGTGGGGATGGGGTTGGGAGTCAACTTGACCCCCTTAAAATCTAAAAACCTAACGGGTTAGATCCACCAAATTTGCCGTGTAGATTCAACCCTAAGGGAACCAACTTTTGTGTAGAAATCTGATGTTTCTGGAGTGCGGCCTTCAAGGTCAAATGAGGTCAAAGAAAACCAAATTTGGTACGGCACGCCAGGCATTTTTGTACCGCAAAAACCGTTCGTCACAGCGACAAGAAGTATGAGCAGTTTTTGCATCCCACATAGCACGGTAAAAGATGGGATATAATTTGAAATCCTACGTTCAAAATTTCTGTTTGAATTAGTGCTTCAGCACAACTTGAGCCATATGGCTACAACTTCACGAAGTATCATATGCCTCGTCTTGTGGTTTGTCGAGGTAAATTCTGGCGCTGAATTCGAATTTGGCATCCAGGAATACCTCGCAGCCCAAATTTCTGCCACCAGGGCCACCTATGGTCACCTGAGGTCTGTCTAGGTCACTGGCCTAAAATGACTTCGAAAAAAAATGGAGATCGCGAGAATGTGTTCCTCAGAGCCAACTGCCGTCTCGCGGTCAATTTTACCACGCGAGATTTTGCACTGGTAAGTAAACATTTCATTGCGTCATCCCGCTTCGTCAGAATAGCATGCGGGCAAGGAATGCTAAACCAAGGGCAAAACCCATCTGATCAATTTTTTGTCACATATTTACCCAGGCGTCTACCATACCAACGCGATTTTAGACGCTGAATTCGAAATGAGCGTCAAAACACCCTACGTAGCAAGTTGTTGCAGAAACTGGTGTAAGGTCAATGAAGTTCACCTCAGGTCAGTGACCCGAGATGAACTAGGAGAGATTAAAACCATCGGAACGAGTCATCTCTGACGTTGTGTCGTGCCATTTTAGTCTTGAATTAGGTTTTGAACAATAAACTGGTGGTGTTTCATTGTTTAGCTTCTACCGAAAACGGGTGCACGAGAACATATTTTTGGTCATTTCTCCGTGACCTGACCTAATATCGACCTGAAACTTGGGACACTGGTAGAAGATGTAATGGGTTTTTGCATATGTTCCGATTTCTGACTGAGATGATTACAGCAGAAGGTCTATGTTTGAAAATAATTTTTGATGTTTGGCCTCGATGTGACTTCGAGACCTGTTTTCAGGCCAATAAAACAATTTTTGTATTTTTCACTTGGTTATCTGTGCGCTCTTAAAAAGTTTGAAAGTCTGCCTCTAAGACTATATCTGTGGCAGCAGTTTGAAGTTTACCCTGAAAAACGACCATTTCTTAGAAACATGATCTGGCTCTGATCCGCTCTAACTTGGTGATCCTGAGAGGTCTTGATTTGTTAATACCAAAAGATCTGCCATTCAGTCTTTGTACAGTTGTGACAAATTTGGTGCGGCTGCGCTGCACCGTTTGGGACCTTCTCTGGAGAAATCTTACGGGAGAGGTCAAATTCCACCCCCCCCATCTGGGCGATTGCTAAGACATGGAATACGAAGGCCGCTCAAAAGTGACTACACGAAATGCTCTTCAGACGTGACGATCGCTTTAATGTGACGAATTCTCCTGAGATGGAATTTTAGACACCATCAGGATATATCGGGGCATATTTTTATGCCCTAAATAAATGTCGCTCTTTATCTCGTTGCGGCTGCATGACGCGTGGAAGCTCTCTCCGTGCTACTCTGCGAAACTCTCTCTCTCTCTCTCTCTCGGGGTGACTGCGCGATTACTGCAAGTGGTAATGCAGTGTGGACGTGTGAAGCAATAACTCTTTATACAACTGAGGAGTGACTGAAAGACTTAGACTATGGTTTGAGCGAGGTTGTCAACAGGCAAAAATATCATGCCAGGCAGAAAATAGCCGCTACAAAATGGTGCCGCGTGACTGAGCCGGATTCGCATTAAAGACAGAAGATTTCGTCGTTGGCGTGGAAGTGAGACGAATTATTTACGCTTTCTGAACATCAGGACCAACATCTCTTATTGACTGGTTGTACAAATTTGACTGGGTGCGCTTTTTTTGTGGCTTGATTTTCTGTTCAAATCTCGCTTAAAATAAGCGAAAATGACTACTTTTGCACCTACCGGAGGGCAGCTTATTGCCCAAACAACGCAGACATATATACCTAGATCAGATTGCGAGATTTTTGTGCTAATTCGGAGACCCCAGGGCCAATTTTAAATTAAGGCCAAAAAGAAATGCACAATCGGGATCTGAAACATGAAAACTGAAGACTTTTCCGAATCAGTAAAAGGATAAGGACATTCTAGACTCAGAAGCTTATGATATAGTGTGGCGAGTTCCCAGCTTCATGCAGTATTGTTAATAATTAACACATTGTAAACAATGAATATAATTTAGTTAGTAGATAGCATTAGTTTTTTTAGTTCAAGAAATGCAAAGGGACACTGAGTAAACACGTGAAAAGTACGAAATATAACGATATCATGATGAACTTATTTCAGCACACGACATACGAATTGAAAGTAAGATAACGACATAAATGTGTGGTATTATGCAAATAAATGAGGCCGTTACAAATGCTGACTGATGCGAGAGATAACGTGAAAAGTCAAATGATGACGGCGACGATGATGATCGAACATCGGAATAGGCCGTTTCAACTGTTTCCGCCACGTGTTGTCCCTGTTTGAGTGCAGAGGTAATAAAACATGGGCCTGTGTGGATCGCTATCTGCCAATGCAAACCGAAATGGGAAACGCTATGCAGAACCAGACGATGGTGGCAACAGAACATCAAAGTGGGCCGTTTCATTTAGTTCAGGCATAATGTTGTTCCTACCAGCGTGCCGAGGGGATCGATAAGCCGGTGTTTGACCCCTGCCTGTGAGCAGCGGAACAAACTATACTCAGGGCTCGTATGACATGCCGGCTCATTTGTATTCCTGGTCTTAAATAGGGGCAATTCTGGCTCATGCCAAAATCGCTACCTTACTGAACCGTTGTAAAACTTTGAAGCACTGTCACGCCACTACAGGAACCCCAGTTTTACACATTGCCCAATTTGCCACTGATGCTATGCATGCTCTCTGCTGTGTTGACGGCAGCAACGCTTTTCATGGCGTTAGTGCCCGACACGCGTTCAAGCAGACAGCTGTGTCTGACACTGAGCCTGCCTGTCCCGTCCTGAACCCTGAACCCTGTCCTGAACCCCCCAGCCAACGGAAACCTGCCCGTTTACGCCAGGTTAGCAACGGCCGCCTACCTCGCCGAACGACAGGAAGTGCTGGTATCAGCACACCCCGGTCCAGACAATGGCTGTCTGCACGTACTGGCCGTCCCACCAGCACCTGACGAAAACCGGTGCTCAGAGCCTAGTATAACTGTGTACAGTAATCCGGCCAGTCACCGAACCGTCACAGTGATGCCGCGGCCGTATCAGCGTTGCCGCCAGTGCAAATGACGTGACGTCAGCCTGACGTTCACAGACCTCTGACGGCCGTCGTGGGCCCACGCAAGTGCGACTTGTGACGTCATGGGCGCCGAGCCTTGGTAAAAAAGGCATGCGCCGCTCTCAAATGCGCCTGATGCTGCATCACTGCTACTGCTATACGACCGTCGTCAGCTCGCTGCTGACGCGGCTCGTCAGCTTCCTGCTGTACTGTCAGCCGCCGCCGCGCCTGACAGCCACTGCTGCAGCCTGACAGCCAGCTGCTCAATCTGTCGCCCGCTGTCACACCTATCGGCTGCTGTTGTACCTGTCAGCTGCTACTGCACCTGTCATCTGTCGTCCGCTGTCACACCTATCGACTGCTGCTGTACCTGTCAGCTGCTGCTGCACACGGACAGCGACCTGCTGTCACGCCCGTCAGCCACTGTCGCGCTGCGATTACCAGCCAATCTGAACCTGTTACAACCGTCTACGCCACTGAACCAGCCGAAACTTCGATGTTCATTGAGCAGCATACACCACGTTTTGTTTGTTTTAAAATCAGATAACGTTGGGTACCGAGTAACTTTTGGTAAGTTTTGGCAAACAAAATTGGGTTAGACTTGTGGCCATGTGCGCCATGCAGTGTCTTATGTGAATGTATCGGACTGAAATTGGTGAATACCAGTAATTCCGACGGAAATTTTATGTAATTTAGAATGTCGTCCAAAGGATCTTGCGCTGTGATGTGACGAAGTTTTATCTGCCATTCTAATATTCCTAGATTCTGCCATTCTGCCATTCATAGATTAACCCGTTCCCGACTGGGGGAGCAGTGACTGCCCCCCCTCCCCTGAGGTTTTTCTGGAATTGCCAGACAACGAACAAACAAAGAGTCACGAAACTTTGTGTACCGTTTGCTTCATTATTTTTACATCTCGTGTCAAAATTTTGACCTCAGGCCAGGTTAGGTGCCTGACCTAGGTCAGGTCAAGCAGACCTATGTCCAAAAAAGTTTAGCGCCCTCTAACTTTTTCGCAAAACGAGATATCTCATTAATACTTTCAGAGATTAGTGATCGTGATAGATGCAACAAATCTGCTATCTCAGATTTTTCGGAATTTTCCGAGTCATTAGCCTAAGGTCTGGCTCATTTTTAAGACATGTCGTTTTTTTCCGGAAATTGACGGAACATTTCATAACATTTTTAGTGTGGAGTGAAGCAGACATCTAGTTACCGTGTTTGGGTAAAGTATCAATGACTTCCAGCTATTGACCTGAGGTCAAGTCACGAATAACTGTAGTGAGCCAAAATGTACCATCGTCAAAATCATCGATGAATTACTCAGAATGGGTAGAAAATGGCAGAACTAGCTTGCACAGACGTAAGTAATACCAGGAACCTCAAAAAGTTTAAAAAAGTAGCATATTTTGGAAAGAAACAGGTTCTCGCGAATAAAGCTCCGCCAATTTTGTAGATTGGTAATTAATCAATTTTTCCAAAATTTAAGCATGAGAGACCGCCACAAGAACCACAAAGATCAATAAAATATACATAGATCGTCTTTTTTCGCGAAAATAAAGGAACGCTAAAATTAGTTCTCCTCAATTTGGTACTCCATACGGCAGCGGCGCACACCGACAGCGGGCGGGAGAATTGCCGTTTCTTTAACTCAACGTTTCGGCGTATATATTGAACAAATCTGGGGAAATTCGGCGTGTACCGGCATCCGCGGACCTTTACTTATGCGCTGGTGCCTTTACCTAAGCGTTATTAGTCACAGCCATTGAGATTCAGGCCATTTTTCGGTCTGATGCAGTCGGCTATGAGAAAACATATATAGGGCGTAAATTGCTCACATATTATCTAAAACTAAAAATGAGACCAGTTTGGAGCTCTACTCGTCACAAGATTTCCAACGGTATGCTTATTTTTATCGTGCGACCAACCGTTCGTGAGTTAGAGGGGGGCAGTCAACTGACCCCCAGTCGCCCATGTTCGAAACGGACCGACGGTTGTGCGCGGGTTAATTGCGTTTTCGTCAGAAGGCAGAGGTCAGTTCTTTAAAAGTGTTGAAGATCTATCCTCATTTGTGACCTTGTAATTTTTTCCATTTCACCATTTCAAAAACAATATTTTCCTCTTCGAGTCTTCCTAGATCGTTTAAGAAAAGCTCATCAATGCCGGAAACAGTACCATGGGTGCGTTAAGCATATAAACGTGCGATACCGCGGCTTTGAAACGGTCGAAAGATTGACAAACGCGTGTTTGAATTGCAAAATGCAGTAGCGAAAAGGAAACCAATAAACGAATAGAAATAAAGCCTAAAGATTTTTAAGCGAAACAGTGCGATTACCACTGAATCCACATGAAATCACGGTGTTATAAATGTTTAGAAGAAATCGAAGATTTCTGTAACCGACAACGTTACAGCCATGGCAGCGCATTCCAGACACACTATTTTCACTGCTTGTACAGTTGATGCCAGTCCCTCTCTCACCTAAGCCCACCCTGAAGCGTGTGTGGCCAGTCTGTGGCCTCCGAGTATCGACATTCCCCCGCCTGTTGAACAGGGTGCAGGTCGTCCCGTCGTAGTGGAAGCTAAGACACTCCTCGTTGACCAGGCATCTTGTCATGCACTTGCCTGCGGGACAGAGAGCGGCGCAGCTGAATAACAGCGAGACTGGAACCGCCTCTAAACAATGATTTAGTCGCAAAACACGTTACTTTGGTGCTCCAAAACAGCGAGAGCAGAGCAAGGCCGTTTTTGACCCTAACCGGATTAAGGGACCCTAACCGGACCAAAGGATTTTCACCCACGCGTCGGCCGAGAGGCACTCACACTCGAGCGGCTCCGCGGCGGTCTCGACCGGCTCCGGGTCCCTGGCGGCCCCCGCCGACACCTGCCAGGCGGCCGTGCGCACGACGAACGCCGCCGCCGGCAGCTCGGAGCAGCGGGCCGCGGCCAGCAGGCCGGCCGCGGCCAGCGCGACCAGCGCGACCAGCGCCGCCGGCCGTGCCATGCCGGCGCCGCAGCAGCAGTGGCCGCCCGCCGCCCGGCCGCTCCCCGCGGCGCCGGCCAGCTGTCGTCCCCGGCAACGCCCGTACACGGGGCGAGGACGGCACGCTGGCCTGTGGTGCTGATCGTTACCGGTGTTGTGAACATGCCGGCCGGCCGACTCGGGCCCGGAGACAGTAGGGCAGAGTCCGGTTCATTTTTTAGGAACCTGTCTATTTTGTAAGGAATGTGATGTGAGTGGCTGCTGGAGTGACGTTAAGCATCGGAGCCCGTGCGAGCCAGCGCCTGTCGCACGCTCTCCGACCTATGTCCGCGCGTCCTATGTTTGCTCGTACCCGATCGAGCGATGCCAGGTAACGGCTGCTGCTGGGGCGCCCTAGCCCTGGTGCCCCGCCGCCAGAGCCCGTCCAACCCACTGAGCCGTCTACAAGACCTCCTGCCTGTTGCCTGTTGCGTTCGATGTATGTACCTGGAATTTATTAAGTTCTAGGATATTATCTGACACTCTATCCACTCGCACGCTCACGTGGGAGACCGGAACCGCTGCGGGAGGGTCCTTTCCACGTCCCTCCTCCATCTCGCGAACGAAACGTTGGAGAGAAATGAAACTTGTATCATCGGAAAGCTCTTCATGAGTTCGCTCTAAAGCACTCAAAATATTTGAGAAATTTTGAAAAAATAATACCATTTTTGGCCTGTAAATGTAGAAATGGGATTTGGTAGGAAGCACTCTAACTTCGCCAGTAATAAGGCTAGAGCATTTCTGTGCACGCTAATACGTAATAAAATGCCCATTACAGTGAAATGCAGTCTATTGCATGCATGTAATCACATCGCATCACGTGGCCCGATATAATGCCATTTTTCTTCTTGCTATATTTATGAGGTCTTTGTTCGTCGCTGACAAGTTATTGCCATGTATGCTTCCAAAACGGTAGACATGATTTACGCGGACATTTTTTTTAATAATGAGAGGTCAGAAGCGCCAGCAGGCCGAAAAATGCTTGAAAGCCGGCACAAATAAGGGAATAGGGCGGAAATTGAGCTGACTGCGGGCCATTGACCTTGATTTTGACAACAAATTCGAGATGGCAGAAGTTTTAGAAATGTTCTCGACTTCCGCCCCTGGAAGTTTCAGGTCCATCAGTCGTGCGGCGTGGTTTGTAGAATACTTTGCCTGCCCCGTAAAAGAGGTCAGGAGGCACAACGTAGATCAGTAACCTAGCTTGACCGAAAGATGAAAACTAAAAAATGCGCAAAGAATATAGGAAATAAATATAACGGAGCGAACCGCGGTTTTTTTTTTTTTTTTACTGTCGCCGAACTTCCACAAAGGAGGGTATCGAACGCCCCCCATCCCTGCCTCAGTTGGACGAGGGTTAAAGGTCTTCCGTGGAATGCGGCAGTTAGTCTTTGACTTCGAATGGAAAAGGCCACAGTAAACGATCGTAACAGGCAAGAAAATGGATGTTATGTTGTTTGCAGTCCTTGGTACGTTCTAAGAGGTCTAGTCCATGCACGAAATGCCTTGAAAATTGCTTAGTGTGGGTTGCGGATATTCTCAGAGGTTCGTGCTCAGCAAAGAGACGGCCGACACTTAGTCAACACCTCTGCATCGTGACAGCGATTAGAAAACGTCATATTCCAAGGATTGCACATTTCCCTGATTTTACGGAATGTCAGAGGGACACATTTTAAAGAAATGGGTTCTAGTGGTCTCGCGGTTTTAATCCTACCAGGTGGAGTTCGCGTGGAAATCTTTTTCGTTTTCCCTTCCTGGCAGCCGAAACACAGGCGGCCAAAACAGGCTGCAGATCGTTGGAAACGTTTGCTTACGCAATACGACTAACTCCGATAAAAACAACAAAGTAACACAAAGGTGAACATTTTGGTTCAAGACGTTCGCATTTGTAGATAACCAATTCCCCAGTGAATCATAGATGTTGTTTTTGAACATAGGATATGCTTTGGGACTTTTCGTTTCTTCGTTTCAGGCCTTGCTGAGAACTCTTTAGTCCTCTTATAAAGACGAAATAACGCATTATTCCGACCATGCACCCACCCGCTGGCGAGCACGGAACGTTTTAAGACGACGTAACAACGTCATAGCTTGTAACTGTAGTAAGCTAACGCGCGTGGTGGAGGCGAAATCTGTCACTCCCCAAGTTTCACTATAGCTCGCAATAAGTTCCACCATAGCTTCCATCTCAGTTCCTCAAGTCGCTGCCGGGGGTGCTCGTGTCGTTTTACGGAAATCGCCACTTGTAGAAAACCACTCGAGCTGGGGCCACCAAATTTGTGTATGCAAATATGCGGGCACACGGTCTTTGCAGGCATATCAATTTGGCGGTCACGATGGCTTCTCAACGTCACCGCTAGGCGCGCGCATGTATTGGTACGGGAAATGACTTGAGTTGAGAACCGTACGAAGTAAAACCACTGAACTTGCTTTGCATGGTAGTCGAGCACGAATACAATAGTTGTCTGATAATACAACTCTCCCATTTGGATACAACTCTCCTATCATGACCCTACGTGACCTTGGCCAGAGCTCGTTTGACCTCATATAACCTGACCTTGCCCTTATTTGGCCTTAGGGGAAACGGCCAATATATTTCATGCCAGTATAAACAAAACAAATTGCAAAATCAGAAAATGGAAGACACCATGTCTGCACCAGCTATGGTAGCCAGAATAAATATTGCCAGTACCCGTTTGTCTATTTTTCTAATTTCTCCAACCCAGCGTGACCTTGACCCACAAATTGGCTTTGCATTAGGCCAAACGATGTTCGCCAGAATAATTTTGACGTAGTGGGTCGTAAGAAAGCATTTTTTAAAGTGCATGCATCATTTATCCTGTATATCAAACTACAGTGGCGTTTGGCGTCATTGTTTGATATGGACGTTCCACCTAGTTTAACCTACAATGATCCTGATGATCTAAGCTTTCAGATGCATTAACGTAAGGTCATTGACACCTGAGTCGAAGGCATGTATGAAAGAAACACGTAACACAACAATGTAATGCTCAATTTCTAACAAATGAAATGTATTGTTTGACTTGGTTAAAAACACGACTGACAAGGTCTTTACAAAAAGGTCACAGGGTACGACCCGTTAAATGAAAAAAAGCAAAAAATGCTCAAGGTGTATAAATGTTAAAAACTCAGTTGCGGAAAAAATCTGAGCTCTGCCTCCTCTCACTGAAAAGTTATCCAGGCAGAACCATAACGGAGGTCCTAAAAGGACCTCTCCCTCACGGGCGAGGCCTAAGAACAAATATTTCACTGGCACCGTGGGCGTCTGTCCGGTGTAACAGCGTCCTACATGCGAACAGTTTACTCGGGCGCGGAGACACGGCGTAGTCAGCAACATTTTGGGGAGTTTTTATTTTCCGAGCCCAGTCAGGTCAGCCCACACCTCTGCGCGACCAAACATTGCGCAGATCACTGGTCCGCTCGCTGTCAGGGCTGCTGCTTAGACGTCCACCTGGACTCGACTCCGGCGTTCGGTCGCTGCGGCGCAATAAGAGGGTCATTTGGTTGCAATACTGGGACATACTGTCGATTGGGGTAAGACTGATGACTGTTGGGCATTTGTGCGGTGGTCTCTTCACGTATGTTTGGTCTCTGCGGTGGTCTCTCCACGTATGTTTTTCTTGGATCAATGAGGTTGCACGGCAGAGGAGTTTGCGTATGCGTATACGCTCACGCAAGGGATATTTCAGGCATAAATAAAAAAGAAAACGTATTTGGGGTCCGTCGACATCCAAGCTGAATTCGGTTGAATCTATAACGGGAGTCACATTAGAAAATATTTCGAAGCCCGTACAAAACTGCAAGACGACGTAATCAGTTATAGCAAGATGTATATTAATAAGATTCATAACACTAGAGACTAATTAGAGGTTACGTCCGTTAACATTGCACACATAATCATACTGCTATTCAGCAAAGCCGCCGATTTTGCCCGAATCACCCAGTTTGGTCAAACGGGCCACGCCATTCCCCAATCGAAATTTGTTTTCGCCCGAAGTTTGACTGTTTGACATCTAGAGGTCGAATAATCCAGTTTAAAGGTCAGCGATGTGGACAAGTATAGACGCCGACTTATGGCATCAAACTGCACAAACAGGGCATCACATCAAAAAGAGAAATTATCCGCAACTTGAACTGCCCAAAAAGTCAAGGTCATTGTCCGTCGCCATGGTCCTAATGAAGGTCAAAGGATGGGAACAAGCATAGCCGCCGACCCAAACTGTACAAATACGGAACTGTACAAATGAGGCATCTCATCAAAGAGTGGGACCGTCCGCAGCTTTTACGACCCGAAAAGTCAAGATCCGTCGTGAAGGGCCTAGTCAAAGCCAATATTTGTATTTGTATTAAACACAAAATACCAGTTTTGCTTAAATTCCCCATCTGGTCAAACTAGTCATGTCATTTCCGGACTAGAAGTTCTCTTTCTCTAAGTTTGACCGTTTGACCTCTGGAGGTCAGATAATGCAAATTCAAGGTTAACGAAGGGGACAAGTAAGCAGGAGTAGTAGTAAGTAGCTCCGGTAAATTGAATGATGCGAGTTGCAATCTGTTGTCATGAACCGGCTCATGTGAATTGATCTGTGGTGTCCCCGCCTTTTGGCCTAGATTAGCCTTGGCGACGGACCTTAATCTTAACGTTTTTGGCTGCCAAAGTTGCGGACAATGCTTCTCGTTGGTGTGATACCTTATTTGTATAGTCTGGTGCCATACATCGGTGGCTATGCTTGTCTCCGTGACTTGACCTTGATTAGGACCTTGACGACGAACCACGACCTTGACATTTTGGGACGTCAAAGTTGCGGCCGGTTCCTCTTTTTGGTTTCATACCTCATTTGAACAGTTTGGTGCCGTAGATTGGCGGCTATGCTTAGGCGCCGATCTAAGGAGAGGAGGGATCGCCTGCCCCCAGGCCTGGGTCTCTCTCGTAGGGGCCTCAAACTCAAAAAGGGCCCCGAAGGGGCGTCTATGAACTTCATGGGGTCGGGTTCTTGATGTAGTCAAGGGGCCTCTGGGAGGGTTAGATGACCCCTGAGACGTATAGAAGCGTCCCTGAAGCTCCCAAAGGGCGCCTGAGACCACAACGGGACTCCAGCACGGCAGTGTGCATGAGACCGCGAGAAGGATCATAGGGCCCTCGAGACGACCAAAATGAGGACTGAGTCCCTGGGACGGCATAATGGGGCCTCTGGAATGTCGCAGTGGCCCCAAATGGGTCTCTCGGGTCTGTGTGAAAACCGAAGGTTCATGACGTAGTCGAAGGGCCTCCGGGGGAGTTACTGAGACCCTGAAATGACAAGACCGCTCCTAAGACGGATAGAAGGGCTTTTAAAACTCACCAAGGCCCTGGGACCGCGAGGGGGTCCTAACGCTGCAAAGTGTCCTTAAGACCACTTTAAGTGCCAGAAAGGCCCCTGACACGGCGAAAACTTGAGAGGGCTCCTAGAACGGCATAAGGAGTCCCTGGCCAGCCAGAAAAGGCCCCTGAACAGGGAGTCATCGGTGACCTCAACCTTGAGAATAGTTCAAAATTGGGCAACAATGGTCTTTTTGAAAATATGAGATGTTTTTGATGCACTCAGGAGGCCTCGAGAAGGTCAGATGGGTCGTGAGACGGCAAGATGGGTAGATGGCCCCTGCACGGTAGATGGCCCCTGAGACCGCCGAAGAGGTCGGAGGGCCCTCTGCAAGGCGAAGACGACAAGGGCACCTCTAAGAAGGTATGGGAGCCTTCGGCGGCCAGAGGGCCCCGAGTGTGTAAGCCTGGGCACCTGGCAGAAAAGGTCCCCCTGAGACTGCCAGTGAGGCCCCAGATACGGCTAGTGGGGCCCGAGGACTGCCAGATATACCCCTGTAACAGAAGACCCCAGATACAGTCATGGAGACCACCGGAGACGTTCAGAGGTCTCATGACACTGCACAGGGACTCTGAAATCGCTGAAAAGTCCCTTGCAACTGCCAGAGGATCCACGAGGCTGCAAAAATGTTTCTCAGAGACCACAAGAGGGTCACCTAGGACAACAGGAGGTCCATTGAGACTACTAGAGAGGAGCCTTTGAGACTGCTAACTACCAGTCTCTAGCTATAGGAGCCCCGAAACGACCAAACCAGACTAAATCGTGAGACATCCAGACAGCTCCTGAAACGGCCAAACGACCCAGAAGATTGCCAAAGACGCCTCTGTCATGACAGAGACTTATAGAGAGCCATTGTTGCTGCCTGAGGGGCTCCTTAGACGGCAAAAATGTCCCAGGGATGACAGTAGGGTGCCTCAGATGGCTGAAATGTACCTGAAACTGCCAGATAGGTCTCTGAGACTGTCCGAGGTGCTCCCGAAAACTGCCAAAGGAGATCCTGAGACGTCCCGTGAAACTGTAAAGGGAATCTGAGACGACTAGAAGGCCCTGGTACGGCAGAGCGCCTAGACCACCGAACGTGCGCTTTCAGCTGCATGAGGGAACCTAGTCTAAGTTGGAAAAATTATCCAGAAGCTACAGGGGGGCAGAGAGGTCCTTGGACTAGATCCAGACACAACATTTCGTATAGGGGGAGAGACGCAGCCGCCTAAAATCCCGCCCCTTTTGTCATAATTCGACCACTTTGCACGGGAACAAAACTCAACTTTTGTCAAACAAGGTGACGCGACCATTTTTTTGTGGTACTTTATATGTTAAAACAATCACAAAATTACAACAAATATTTCTCCCTGGACCAGCGCGGATCAACGTTTTCTCCATATCTGAAGAGCACAAATACGGAGGCCGCCAGTAGTGGGCCCTCGCTGAATATTGGCCCCCCCGGGATCCGCCTTTGACTTTGCTTGTCCTCATCCTTTGACCTTGATTATGGCCACGGACCTTGACCTTCTGGGACTCCAAAGTTGCAGTCCGTTCCCTCTTTGGTCTGACAACTGATTTGTACAGTTTGGTGTCCTAGATCGGTGGCCATGTTTGTCTCCGTCCTTTGACATCGATTACGACCTTGAAGGCAGACCCTGATCTTGATCGGCCTCTAGTGTGCGATGCCTTATTTGTAGGGGAAGCTGCCCAGTTTGCGCCTCTTTTTCAAAAAAGGGCACTGTGAGTATGTGACAAAAATTGTCCCATTTCCTTCACATATATCTTCTCCCGTCTTCTGACTACAGGATATCCAGCGTTTCAGTATTTCAGTCTTTGCTTGTTTAATTTTTATTAAGATGCTGCCAAATGCGCAATTGGGGTAACCCTGCCATATCTGCGCCACAAAATATACCTAACTGTGCCACAATGGAAACAGTGCGGAGTTCTAGGCACTTTTGCGGCAGCAAAGGGGATAATGAGCTGGTATATTTATGAACAGTTCCACTTATTATTCTTTCTGCCAGTACTTCCCAACTGGCCGAGTAGACGCGCTCAGACCCCGACAGGATGCTGAGCAGACCCCATGGAGGTGGTTACGTAGATGTATCCGATGGACTTCGGTTTCATACCCCTCTTGTGGTCCGAAAACATTTCCCTCGTAGTCCCAAAAATAACACAGTCCAGTATTTCCTAAACGTCAGAGAAAGGTAACCAAAACCATAAGAATCTGAACGTTTGACAGGGATACATTTACCTCCAAGATCTACTTTAGCATGTCAGCTGGGGTCCTGCAGTGGCAGCAAATATTCCCAATGGAGAGGAGCACAGCAAGGTCACCTGCTCCGAAGGACAGTGAGCGTGACCAGTGGCGAGCCACGCCCTCAAAGTGAATTGGCTAAAATCTAAAAGAAAAACATTTACTGGCAAGACTGATGAGAGGTCCTCGTTTTAGAGGCGTCGCTTTGGAATGAGTCGCCTCGATTCTCGGCCTGGGGCTAGCTGTAAAACAAGGGGGTGTTGATTACATGGTGAGTGAGAAAAAATAGCGTTTTGCATTAGTTTCCGCGGCCTGCGTGGAAGGCAAAAGGGTGTTTGAACGGGCTCCGTGGGGGGAGGGGGGGAATGTGGGTTACAGCCCTCCCAAGGAGGCTCTGGCGAGGTTTCTGCCTCACTCCCATGGTGCCCCCTCTGCAACCGAAATCTCTTCCGTAGTAATTCCCTCTTTAACCGTATTCACGGCAGGGGGTGGGGCTGATTATGCCCCTGGGATTTTTTTGCTTGCCAATCCCAGGGTTTTTGACGCAATTTCACGAACCCTGGTGACTTTTCTTAGCTATTCTTTCTACGTACTGTGACAGCATTTTGAAATTCCATTTTACTGAGGGGAGGAGCCAGGCAAGGTTCTTGGGAGGCACCTCACGCCATTTTTGGCCTTGTTGAGGGTAAAAGGAAAATGCTTGCCAAAACAAGCGTTTTTAAGATAGAACTTGGAACTTTATATGGCTGTATAGCTAAATAGCTTGGCGGTTCAAATGCAGTTTTGTTCATCTGAGGTCATTCTACAAGGTGAGGTCAAGGTCAAAAGTTAACATTTTGTTTTACAGTAATAATTTCGGCACCACTTGTTGAAATGTCAAACCCGGAATATATGTAACGTAGAGGGGAGGCCTCTACTTGTGTATCTCGTCTCAGCTTAATATTAGGTCGGGTCACGGAGCTATGACCTAAAATGTCAGTGAGCGTACCCTACATCGCAATAGTCGTAAAATGGAATTTTTGAAACAGAGTAAATTCAAACGATTGAAAGCGTTTTCAGATAATATTAAATTCACACGAGATCATTTCAAGTGACTCCAAGGCCACTGGAGGTCATTTAAGGTCAAAGGTCAAGAGTTGATCTGAAGAACATGTGACCATGATAGTTCCCCCTTTTTCATGTCCCTAGCACCGCCTATGCTAACATTATACGAGCATTGTAATATGATTTGTACTTCTTTAGCATAACATGACTACGACGAACCAAAAGTGTATTGCCTTTTTTGTTCATTCATTTTTCGAAAAATTAATCCTCCTATTTCTGAAACCCTGTTAACGCCTATGAATTTTCTCAAAATCTTAAATGTGTGTACCAATAGTAATAGTAACATCTATAATCTCTCGATTCACACCAATTTCATTAAAATCGGTTCATAAAGAACGGAGTTATAAGAAGTCCAAGCCCACCCATTTCGATATTTGTGCCCCCTGTATCCATCCCTTTCAAAATTTTGAACACTTCTTTTTACACAAATGTAGTTGACGTCATGGCAAATCAACTGCCGTCTGTTGCGATGAAATCGGATGTGTAGTTCTTAAGATCCCGGGGGGCCGAATCCGCCCCGTTGCCGGGAATCGGCCATACCGTGTAGCCCTCCGGGAATAGGGTTAAATGGGTTCTAGACAGATACGAAGCCCTCGACCAGCCATCCTCATACCGTTACCTACTTCTGCCCCGATTGTGCTACTGGCACAATAAGGCCCGGCAAATGGTGGCGCAAAAAGGGCATTGGATCTACCATAGCAAAACTAGCAGCCAATTAAAAAAACTCTCGCATGTATCACTTCTTTTCTGGCGAGATAGAAAGCGCGATTCCACAACGGAGGCAATACATTGGATTGATTTTGCGTAACGGCATTGAAGGCACAGTTATTGAAAGCACAGCACAGCACAGGGCGACACAAGCCAGAAAATTATGTCAGACTTGCAAGTAAACTTCACGGATCCACCACACGTCCGTACCAATGCCAGAGAAGAAGACAAAAGAATAATATCTGCAGCCACGCCGTCTGTCCCAGATAATATCTTTTGTCTGGCCATTAACTGTCTCAGGAGTTAATGGGATGGCGTCATTAGGGAGAGTGGTGCTCATTGGGAAGTTTCCCCTTCAGTTTTTTTGTGATAGGTTGGCGGCTACGCTTGTCTCCATCCTTTGACATTGATTAGGACCTTGACGACGGAATTTGACGTTGACCTTTTGAGTCGTCAAAGCTGCAGACGGTTCCCCTTTTTGATATGACACCTCATTTGCACAGGAGGGTATCAGCATTCCCAACAAGATACGGTCTTAATCCCCGCAGTGGAAGGAGGTTTATCACTGACGCGCACTGGAAGGGGGGGGGGAGGCACGAAAGTGCCCCGTCTGATCTCAAAAACGGAAAGAGCTCGAGACATGAGATTTAGTGGACAGGGTGGGGCTATAACGATTTGCATTGTGCGCAATTTTCGTGATTGTAGATCAATATGTTCAAGGTCAAGTGGGGCCGAAAAAGTCAATTTTGGACACTTTCTCGGCCGTACAGGCCATTCCGTACGACTTTTTGAACGAAACGGGAAATGGGTGTTTGTTTGGGCGTTAAAATGTGGAATACAACTCCCACTCATTTGACGTCTTGACTGAGGATTTCGGGACGAGGTCATGTCTGGCCGTTGACCTATGGCGTTATTTCGTCAGCTTTTACGGATCAGATTTGGAGCAACACGGGATAGCTTGTGTAAATATGGACCCTACACGCATCTCTTGGCGTATTTTCAGTGAAGGTAGCCAACATCAGTACACCTGGTCACTTCCAGCGTCTATATTTATGTATTATGTATATGTACATATGTACATACATGTGAGTATCAATGGCCAAACGTATTTTTGTTACGGCCCTTAAATGCATATTTCATACAAATCGACATATTACAAAGCAAATCTGGACCCGGTCGCAAAATAGTTGCCCATGGCCTGTGATGGACTTGATCTGAAATGACCCTTATATATATAAGCATATTCATGTGCGCACACGTGTTTTTATTAGCGTCTTTGGATGCATATTTTATACAAATCGACATGTCGCAAAGCAAACCTGGACCAGTTCGCAAGATGTTTGACCTTGACCTTCACCGACGCTGTATATGACGCGTATATGTCAGCGTATCACTGTGTGCACACGTGTTTTTATTAGGTTCTGAATGCATATGTCATACAAGCCGACATGTTGCAAAACAAATCTGGATCAGGTCACAAGCTGGCTGACCTTGACCTGTGATGACCTTGACCCGTATTAACCCTGGCTTTGGTCTTGGTACATCCACAGCTTATGCCCTAATGCCGTCGCGTTATTGTGTTCAAACGGTAATCTTAGGTAGAACGCTGGTCCTTCCACAAAGTTCCCATTCGTCAGGGACATCCGTCGTTTTCGTTATGTTTGTATGACGTCAAATGCCTGAAACGTTTAAACTGTCCGGCCGATTTTCAATTTTTTTCACGTGAGTCCATGAGTTATTCAATTGGCATAAATGTCACAAAGTAGCAGCAGCCAGCTCGGATCCGTTCTCGAAATATTGAGGAAAAACAGGTGGGGGGTGGGGTCACAGAAAGACCACCCTTCCAGTGCGCATGCTAAGAAACAAACCTGCAATTCAGAGTTGCTCATGATTTTTGGAAAGATAGTAGAAATTGGCAGCAGGTATGCAAATAGAAATAAATAAAGTGGCAGTAGGTGATAAAAAGACAGCAAAGTTGCAGAAACGCAAGTAAACTTGTTCAAAATTCAAGAAGAACTAATAAATGGGTCAAATCCTCCCAAACACATGACGGGGTGGGTTAAAGCTTCCTGTGTAATCGCTCCGTGCTTCTCACCTTGCTATTGAACAGCTGGACGAACTGAACCTAGACGGTTCCGCGAATGCATTACAAGCTTCGTCCAAGGAAACGGTGCCCGCTTTGCATGTCATGTGTTTCGCTTTCAATTGACTCTGTTCCATGCTGGAGGAAGGACGACTCCGCCCTCTCGTTTTTTTTTGCTCGACATTCGCAGGTTTCGGGCGCTGCTTTACGAAACGCGACGACTTTTCGTAAATATGATATTCACATGTTGTGTCAAAATTTCAAACATTTACCTTCTCTAGAGTCGGTTCCAGGACGCCTTTTAGGTAGGCATGTTTGAGGAATAACGCGCTTTCTGGAGATCGTTCACTTCGATGTGGTCCTGTGCCATTTTGATGTCCCTTACAATGTGTCAGCTAGTTCAGGTGATCGAAATGTTTGTAATGCGCACAATTTCAAGCATTTGCAAGAAAATATGGAATAATGGCGGATCCAGGGGCGTATAAAAGGGGCCTTCAAATATCCCTACTTTTAAGAATGTGTGGCTTATTGTAGGAATAAGAGAACGTTAGCGTGCGATGTAGATACATCTGTCCCAATTAACACATATAATTCATCTATATGCTGCCAGGGGCGTCTCCAGGCATCGGCTTTGGGGTGTACATCATGTTGGCCTGACACATCTGGATCTGTGTGATTAGTTTTCTTATATATATATGTTACGATAAAATGCCACGTAGTTCAGTGAATGTAAAGATCAGAGGTGGCTTCAGGATATGGTAAAGGGGTATTTTATTTCTTCTTATTCCTGAGAAAGCATGGCTCAATTTACCAGGTAGAAAGTTACCTCACTTTTTCTAGTAGCTAGCTCCGCCCATGCGCATTTGTCATATGTTTATAATATGGCATGTGGTACACATGAAGGTGTTTTCCGAACACAAAAAGATCGCCATACTCAAAATATGACGTAAAATGGATTACATTTCCCCAAAACCTTGTATCCCTTTCATGTGCCGTGGATACGGCTATGGATTTCGAAAATCGATCCCTTCTTCACTTGTGTGGTAGACCTACCAATTTTCGGTAGAATGACATGAACAAAAGCGGTAGCGAGATATGGTCAGGAAGCTTATATGAGGAAAATCCCTATTTATACCCCCATTTTGACCATCTATCCCTCTTTCGAAATTTCCATTTCTTGGCTATCGAACATTTCCGTTTTCCGCTATGCAATCGGACCAATAGTTTTTTAGATCTCAGGGGAGGGGGCAAAGTCTGCCCACCCTCCTCCAGCGCGGAATCGTATGTAGCGAGTAGGAACATAGAATAGTATTAAAGCTTCCTTTACGGCTAGAGATGCCTTTTGAGCCTTCTCTTCGTCATTATCGCAACACACTTTCCATGCGCCCCGAAGGTTTTGGCACTGGTGCTCAACTCAAATAAGTAAACAAATGAATAAATAAAAAGTGAATTCTTCTAATCGGTGCCAGACGTCCCATGTCGTAATCCCAGTTGGATTATGGGACAGCACCCTCCTGTCAGAGTCTGTGCGGGTACATGGCTGTACAGCTCAGATGATCGTCGTCGACAATGCTAGGAAGTGATGTTTTGCGTCGATGACGCGCACGTCAGTCATGCCAGTGAGTTCTTGCGGCGCAGTGACTCCTGACTTGTCTTCGACACCGGCTCGTTGTCCACGTCAGTCATACGTGGTTTGGCCATTTCTCGGGTCCGATGCCACACTTTGGTTTGCGGGAACGGGCCATTATTTACGACACTCGACTCTTCAGAACACCAATGCCGCAGCAAGAATCGCGTCCGAGAGTCGTGGATTTCGATTTCGTGTCTGAAGCGCTCTGTGGCCTGCGCTTTCCAAACCCCTAATGGATGTCGACGCACAGAACTCATCACGCATTTGCGACCAAGGTCACGGCTCACGTACAGAAGGCCAAGCAGCCTCGTCCCTCGTAGACGGCAATCTCAATCCCGGAGCCGAATCACACATGACAACGCTTGTGCACAACCGCATGTATTTTCACCCGTTCCAGGGCCGTGGTCCGCTCTGCGCGCGTGGCCGCCGCGCCGACCCGAGCGCCGCCGGGCCTCAGCCCCCGAGCTCACTTGCGGGCCCAGATCCTGCTGCTCCACAGCGTGCCCCGGAAGCCCTTGGCGCGCGAGTAGATGTAGCTGTCGAAGCTGCCCAGCAGGCCGCTGATGAAGCCGCGGTTCAGACTCACCGGATGGGAAACCTGCGGCAGGGCGGGGAAGAATGGGCGGAAGGTCAAAGTGACGGGCCTCGGGTCAAACGCTGACAAATTGTGAAGTTCGGTAGAACGTGGCTATTCCTGCCATAAGGAGCACGCCCCCAGTCGCATTGCGCGGTTGTAACAAAACCCAAAATACACATTTAACAGAGTAAAGAAGAATATTTTCTCCTAGTTTTCAATGACGCATTGGCCAATAAATATTTTTTTCGCTATGCAAAATTTCCAGTTATTATCACATTCCCATAAGAAGATTGGCATCCCCATAGAATGCAGGTACCCGAAATGTTATCACATGCAAACGGGTAAGCTCGGTGTCGCATTGAATCCACAGAGGAAGTCGTCTATGATAGCTGTGAGCCGGCAGTGACGTTAAACCGGCATTGACGCCACTCAAGGCCCCAGAGACGGAAACCGGACATGACGTCAAGCGCATCCAACGAGAACAGGAAGGAACGAGAATCGTCGATTATTTCCGGCATTGAGCGTGAAACAATTTTGGCATTACGCTCGTCCAGTTTGAGAAGGAAGCCTTCAATAACGCCAGCGACGACCCCCGAATGCGGGGACGCCGGTCATGGCGTCACTTGCGTCTGTCGTGTCATTAGAGTCGTCTCCACGACGGTGGAATTGCACACTGCAAGCTGTGACCCTTACAGTTTTAGTCCTCACAATGACAGGAAGAGTATTGCGGCACGTTGTGTCTGGTTACACTGTGAAAGATTTAAAAACACATTGTGCGTTTTTAAAAAACTCAAGGTTAATTTACCGTAACTGAAGATTAAACTTTACACTTTGAGGGGCCATTTCTGGTCCCAGGTGGGGCTCAGCAGATTGCAGACTGCAGATTCAGCGTCGTGAAAACAGCCGCCGTCGCCGCGCCGACTCACGTCCAAAGTCGACAGGAAGCCGGACACGACGTCGCCGAAGCGGAGGTGCGCGCGCAGCGCGCTCGGCAGCGTGTGGAAGCGCAGCGCCAGCAGCGGCACGATGTCCTGGCGGACGACCGGCGCCGGCAGGAAGCTGAGGCGGCGCAGAGCCGGCCGCAGCTGGCGGCGGGCAGACGCAACAGGCGTCAGCGGAGCCGCGGACGGCCCGAGGAGTCCGGACGCCGCGAAAGAGGCGTTTTGCTGATTTTGTCGACGGGCATTTGCGCGGAGTGTTCGCATTGGTAGGCGACTAACTGGCCATTTTTGATGCGTATTTTTTATTTGAAGTTCATCCTAGTAGTCTGCTGGGACGATTACCTCGATTAGATCATGTGCCAAGCAGAGCGCTTTAGATAGACTCTTCGTGCATGACCACGAAATTCCATGCAGCCTCTGATTTCGTGACGACAGTTTATAGTGCCGACAAAGATGCAACACGATTGTGCGGTGATCGGCATGATGTCTCTTGGCCAATGGGCAGCTGACTCGCGGGTCACCCATGGGTTGCCGAGGCGACTCGAAGCGAGCTCACCAGGATAGCGAGGCCAGCGGTCTGCCGGCTTAGCCAACCACTACTCTCTCGGGACGAGCCCTCGGCGAGAAAGGTCTCCCAATCTTTCACATGCTAAAGCTAGATTACTCCAAGGTATTCCCGCAGCGCGGTGACACCATCTGGCGACCACAACGTCCGACCCAGTTTCGGCACCCCCGGATGCCCCCGGCTCCGGGGGCATCCGGACCCCCCCGGGAACTGGGTCGGACGTCGTTCTTCCAGTGTGTTTGGGGACGGGGGCGACGGCAGACCCTTCAACTGGGTTTCGAGGCTGTTGCCTCTCATGGGGACGACTCGAGGCCTCCCCGTCCGCGTATCAGAGCAGGCTCCCCCCCTGAACCCTGTCCCCCTTCCATCACCCCCTCACCTGAACGCCGCCCACCACGTTCGAGATGTGCGGGATGTTCAGCTGCGTGACGCGCTGCACGAACTGGCCGACCGGGATCTGCTGCTGGTGCAGGTAGTCCACCAAACCGCCGATCACCGTCGTTGGCTGCACCAGCCGCGTCAGGCCCAGGCGGTGCAGCGCCGGCTGCACCGTCTGCGGCGGCCCGCGCGACTGGGGTCAGACGCGGGCAGTCGTCGGCAGAGGCAGCGATGGGCTCCGTGGGTCAGCTGAACATGGCGATGAAAAGCCACCGGATACGAAACGAAACCGGAGTATACAAAACTAAGACACAAACAAACCATATCAGCACGTGGTATGCAAACCAAAACCAAAACAAGATGGCTCTGTCCCACTGTTGATTTACGTCCCCAGTGTTGGTTCCACCCCCTCCCGCCCCAATATTTTTGCCTGTTTGAACAGGGACAGCAGGCAATACTTCAGAAAAACAAGTAAAAAGTAAAAAAGCAACAAAAGGCAATGCCTCAGCCGCAGTAGGTAAGAGACAGGCAGGAGCTGTAGAATAAAGTTTAAGGGGATTTATCTATCTATCCATCTATTTATCTACCTGCCTGTCTATCTATATATCTATCTATCTATCCCTCCCTCTCTCTCTCTCTCTCTCTATGTCTGTACACATAAGGATATTTGCAATTCTTGCCTGAAAAAAGTGGCAAAAAAGGAATAAATTTCCGTTGGTCAAAATAAAGTGGACTAAATCCATCGAGAAACTCCCATTTAGGGGAGGTTAACTTGTCGGGCCCTCGGCAGCCAACCCTCCCCCCAAATCATTTACACGAAACGTGACCCCCACAAAGACAGTTCAGAAGGCTGCATTATGTTCATGCGTGCGCCGAACATCTGCAGCTAAGTCCAGCAGCCGCCTGAGCCAGTCGGCCCGCGGCTCGTCCCGTTGTGCGTCCCAGTCTGCGTCACGTGACGCCGTCCCCTCACGCTGACGACGCTGGAGGTCACGCCGACGGTGACGCGACGGAAGCCGACCGGCACTGGCGTCAGTCGGAGCGACACCAGCCGAGAGTAGAACGTGCTCAGCGGCGGCAGCGACACCACTGAAACGACATCGGCACCACTGAAACGACGGAGACACCACTGAATCGACAGGGACGCCACTGAAACGACAGAGACGCCACTGAAACGACAGAGACGCCACTGAAACGACAGAGACGCCACTGAAACGACAGCGACACCATTGACACGACAGAGACGCCACTGAAACGACAGAGACGCCACTGAAACGACAGAGACGCCACTGAAACGACAGAGACGCCACTGAAACGACAGCGACACCATTGACACGACAGCGTCACCATTGACACGACAGCGTCAACACGGGAACGTCAGCGACATCACTAGAGCATTGGGAACACCATTAAACAGTAGGGAAGCCATTAAAAAGACGGCGGCAACATCGACGAAGCGACGGAGACAATATTCAGACAATGCCTATACTGCTGAGGAAACATTAGCACCAGTGAACGATACTCATACCGCTGGAGCAGTAGGGACAACAGTGCAATGGAAGAGATGCCATTGAAATGTTGACGGCATTATCGAAACGACGTAGACACTATTGGGACGACACCGACACTGCTGAAACAAGAGCAGGACCACTGACACCACGGCGACGCTCATGAAACGACAGCCACGCAACTGAAGCAATACAGACGCCACTGCAAAAACAGGGTCCTACTAAAAGGACTGACGTCGAGAAAATGCGAGGGAACGGCAGGGAAGTAACTGGAAAGAAACGTGCGCCAGTGAAACGACAATGAAATCTCTGAATCGGGGAGGGGGCGGGCGCCTTTAAAATGACGCGGTCGCCACGGGGTTGTCTTTCTTAACCATGCCGCAGCGGATAAATCCACCAACGCAATGCCTTTATGAGGTAGGCGCCGACATGTACACTGCCAAGCCCACTGCGGGTCCTCAGACGCGACACAGAACTACTAACGTCGTCCGCCGTGGACGTGCAGTATCTGGCTGCCGATGTAGCTGCAGAAGGAGGCGACGGACGTGGGGGCGACGAAGCTGACTGCCAGCCGGGCGTCGATCAGGGCCAGGGGGTCCTGCGGTGGGGAGAAGAAGAGTCAGACGCATGGGGTCCTACTGTGGAAATGGGGGAGAGTCATGACCCAGAGGTCCCGCGGCGTGGAGATGGGAAGATCAGGAACGAAGGCCCCTGACATGGAAGTAAAAGGAAGTCCGACCGGTAACGTGCAATGGAAATGGGGGAGCTGTGATGAAAAAGATTACGCACGGTTCGCTTGACCGCATTCTGCAGACTCAAATTGAGGAAAGGTCATCTTTATTAGAAAGTTGTCAGCATGCATAAGAAGATAACACAACCTGCATGGCTGACTGTCTCCTGATTACAAAGAAAACTGTCGGCACCAGAAAACGAAAGAGCGAGACCGACTTGTCCGAGTCCACGTCCACGCAAAACCACAGACCCCACACTTCAAACCATGCCGTGGCCACCACCGGGACACACTCACCACCAGGTCAGCCGCTGTCACGTGCGATCCCAGGCCGTGCAGGTAGCTGAGCAGACCGCTCGAGTACATGGAGACGGGGAGTACGGGCGGCAGCACGTTCACCACCGTCTGCAGGAAACTCAGTCGCTGCGAGATCACCGGCACCTGCAGCGAGCGGCCCGCGTCTACGTCACTGGCGCGGACACGGCAGCGAAACGGCCAGGGGTCTGCTGGCGGAAGGGGCGGTACCGGGCGGTGGCGTAGCGATAGGGCTCTGGGGGTGCGAAGGGACAGCGGACGACACAGAAAGTGTCGTCCGCTGACCCCGACGACTTCACCCGGTCCGGTCGGTCGTCGAGACGGTGACCCCGTCGACCTCGCCGGCAGGGAACCGCTGTCAGGCAACGTAAGCAGCGAAATCTCCTGCAGCCGTATCGACGACTGTGGGGTGACTACTTGACATCCGATTAAAGGAAATCTGATATTTATTTATAGCAACAGAAAACCGTTCAAAACAAATTTTGACCGTATCGCGTCCAACAGTTGTCTCTCTACAATCTACGCTCAAAGCTACGTGCAAAGTGTGAATGAAAGCAAAATGCTAGGCGTAAAAAAATTTAGAAGTATGTAAAGAACGTGTAGGATCTCTTCTAAACGCACTTCTTCCGCCTGCACCATCTTACATTCAGCCGTTCCGCTCACTCACGCACCTCATCCCCACGCGCCGTGCATTCGCCACTTCCGTAACACCGCCTGCTGCGGACAAAGCACCCACCGCCTGTAGCTGGACGGCCGTCAGCAGGCGCACGTGCGGCCGACCGACCACCAGCCTGATGACGTCAACGGCGGCCGCGTGCGAGATGCCGGCGTAGCGGGTCCTCACGAGCCGCACGGCGGGCCCGACGTGCGCCGGCAGCAGCAGGCCGGAGAGGCCGGAGAGTGGGCCGAGCGGTGGCGGCGCCAGCACGTCGCTGTAGATACTGCCGCCGATCAGGTCGCCGTGGAAGATGGCCAGCGCGCCGGCCGCCAGCCAGGCCAGGAGAGTCGCCCGCAGCATGGCTGTAGGCGCGGTGGGGGGGGGGGGGGGCTACAGGCTCGGGATGTGACCGACGAGGTGATAGAGATGTGGTAGGCTCAGTGCTGTTGGATATTCGGTCAGCCGTCATTCACGGGAGGCTCAGATTGTTCGGGACTGTGCTATATTAGCAGTGGAATGTGGGAGGATAAACTGCGAGAGATCTGATCAGCTGTGAGAAGTTCGGTATACGGTCAGAGGCTTGGGCTGTGAGCGACTCGCGCGTTGTGAGTCGGGATCAAATGTGAAAAGTTTGGCTGACTCAGAGATGTTCAGGACATTGAGTAGCTCGGTCAACTGAAAGACGCTAAGAACCAAGGTTGGATATCCCAGAGCGATGGGGTTTGGGGGAGTCTAGACCTCACTTTTCAGGGATTGGACTCATGGCAGAGAGCGAAAATAAACGGTCTGACATCGCAGTAATACTCTTTCCCTCTGATAATTTTCGGATATTTCCAGCCATGAGTCTTTTGGACCTGTGGGAGATTCGGTTGACTGCGAATGGCCTGCAACTGTAAAATGTCGGGTCGCAGATGAAGAGGAAAAGTGCACCGTTTGAGCTACGGCCGTAATATGCTTACCTCAGAACGCGGATGACATCAATCAAATTGCAGAAAACTACTCGCAAAAAGCTTTTTATTGAAAGGATTATATGTTCTGTTTCATGAAAATGAGCTTTGCCAATGAGAAAATAGGTATAGGTATAGGTACTTTCTGCGCGTTATCACCATGAATATCGTTTACATCTCCAACGTGTCGCAAAGGCAATGGGAAAAGCGTCAAGCTCTCTTACATTGCCTTACGGCTTGTTGTAGCCCTCACCTGTGTTCGTCGCCATTGCTTTAGCAGTGCTAAGCCAGCCCCCTCCGACTCCGTGTAGGCCGTTTGGCCACGTCGGACGCCCTTTAAAGGGCTCCGGAAACCGGGCAGACGGCAGTCGCACGCACCGCCGTCCATCAGGTGACAGCTGTCACGGGGAAGGAGCCGCCGATGTGGCAGCCGCCGCAGGCTAAAGGTCGCAGACATCCGTCAACTAACGCTTGCTATTCCGGCAACTGCTGACGGCCGGCACCGGCTCGCGGTGTATCCACAGGAGCAGCCAGTTGGGGGGGGGGGGGGGCTTGGGGTTGGGCAGGGGCCCGTATCCCCAATAGGCCCGCATTTTTTGGAGAAAACCATCGCACATCGTCTTTCCGGCAGGCGGTTTTCGTGTGATTTCAGTTCACACTGAGCCACCGTTTTTTTTTCGTATGACTTCAGTTCACGCACCGTCCCCCCCCCCTTAAGAAAATCCTGGATGCGTCCCTGGGTGGATCGCCCGTGTCCCAGGAGACTAAAGCCCCAGGAGAACGTCGTCCATCCGTTTCCCGACCCACTGAAGCCACGAGAGAATGCCGTCCGTCTCCGGGCGACTGAAATCCTGACAGGATGCAGTCCGCTTACCGGGCAGCTGAGAAAACAGTCGGATCCTAAACGCGGCTAATGTGTTCCCAGTCAGTTTCGAACCAAACGAACGAGTGGCCATGTCAACAGAAGGTTGCTGGGACGATCAACTGACTTTTTCTACCAACTCCTCTAGTTCTGGTACTACTTCCGGGAGGGGCGCGGGAACTCCTACACAGTTGGGGAAGGGGGAGGGGGGCAAATAAGCGCATTTTGGGTCATTCTTTCCAGTCAAGGCCCATACCATCAATGTTAAATTAAAAAAATTGGGGACGGCCCTTTGCTCCCCCCCCCCCCGCTTTCCCCGCCCTTGACTTTCTCCCCTATCAACCTCATCCTTATTGCCAGCCGTCCGATTACATGTTGATGTTTCAGTGGCACATGACAGGTACTTGTTCTCATAAATGCTCTGGATAAAGAGAACTAAAACAGATGGTAACAAAATGGTGACGATTAAATGGAACAAAGGAAGTTTAAAATAATTCATTAACATATTCATCGAATCGTTTTTTATTTTAAACCTAAATCTTATCGAAAAGTGCTGGTCAAAGTACAGAGGAAGAGACACGAATTTCTCTTGAGAATCCCCCTCACCTCTAACGTCACACCATAACAGTACCTCCAGGGGTAGCGCGCCGGGTCGCCCGTGGGCCTTGGAAAGTTATTTGTGACGACTTTTGGACACATTGCCGTGGTTTTACTGGCTTAAAGAAGAAGCAAGTGGAAGTGATTATTATTAGGAGTGGTGCTTGGGGTACATTTAAATAGGTGTTAAAGGGGATACTCGCCTGCGCAAGTTTCGCCGCGTTTTTGATAGGGCCTGGCCCCTGGAAAACTCAAGGCATCGAGATAGTGGAACTCTTAAAAAAATATTGGCAGTTGGGACGATGGAAGCCATTGCCAGGCATGATTTCACTGCTACTGCAGATGATGAGCTGAGCTTCCGGAAAGGCCATGTTCTTAAGGTGAGTGCATCATCTCATGGCATCCCATGTCATCTCAGGAGTTTATCAACCAAATGATGATGATTCTCCTGTTGCCCTTTGGTGATGAGTTTTATGGATGCTACTCATTTCTGGGCATTTATTTATATTTTCTCATCACTAGAATATTATTTTAGAGAAATTCTTCAGAACTATGCTGTGTTTGACATAGTAGCAAGGCCATAATGTTATTCATTAGGTTATCACCATATTAGTAATACTGTTACAGCATAGAGTATTTACACATAATGAAATGCATTGTTTTAGTTTCCTTAACAGAGCCACTAACCAGGGGCATAGGAAATCCTCTTTATTGGGGAGAGGGGGTGAGAAGCATTTGAGTCAGTTGTTGCTGGTCAGTGCCCATAGGGTCATTGTTAAATCTCAGAAAAGTTTGGGGCTGAAGCCCCCTTGGCCCAGTGGCTCCTATGCCTATACCAGGGACAGATTCAAAGCAGTTTTCATGCAGTACCTGGGTGTCCATTTGAAATAACCCAGAATAAGGGGAGTGTGGTGTTGAGAGTTATAAGTTCTAAAAGAAATCCTGTCGTAAGATTCACCTATTCCTTTGTCAGTGATTCTTTTTAAATGTTTTTGGACTTGATAGGTCAGGAGTGGTTAGAAATAAGGTTTGGTAGCCCTATTCATGCACAACAGTTTTTGAATTCCTTCATACTCAAACTGCAAACTGGGGCACTTTTTGATGGAGCCTGTTTGACACTGTGCTGGCCATGGTGTATGCTTTTGTTTGGAATTATGAATATTTTGCACACCTGAGGCAACTGTGATGCATTTTGGTATGCCCAAGAAGGAATACATTGGCAAAAACAGCATGGCATTATAGCAGCTTGCTCCTCTTCATGGACCACTGTTACTATTCATATCATGCAGAAAACACAAACTTTGATACTAAATGGGGAATTGGCTAATCTCCCATTATCATTTCCAAAGAAAATTCAGTCATACACTGGAAACAGATGTGCCCAGAAATTCACAGCACCATCTTAGGTGCACTGGGTTTGCTTCAAGAATGCTGTGTATGAATTGTGGACATCATTGGATCAAGAAGTATTAACATGATGATTAGTATTATATTAGTATGGCATGTTGTATATTAAATATAGTATGCAGTGTGTGCTGTCATATTACATCACCATTACCAAAATTCTTAGATGCTGGAACAGTCACACATCTGAGGAGAAATGCAAAACTAGCAGAAGCCTGCTTGTGATTCTGGTGGAGCTGTTCAGAGCCTGGTGGGGCTACCTAGAGCTTTTTGCAGTGTAGGAATAAAGATTCTATGTCACATTTTTCAGCATTTCCAGATCTTGGCATGGCTTCTTGTATTTATGAATCTGAGTACTCATTTTCACAGTGCTGTTTTACCATTGCTACCATTTTTGCTGGAAAACAGCTGTTCATTGCAAGTCTGCTGTGCAGCCAACAGCCCATTTTCCTGGCAACATTGTAAACATCCAAAGGCATTGGCACAAAAGCTTGAGGTCCTGATGCACATCTCTTGCACTTTTGCTGCAGCTTGTAGCTGGCCTGTTTGTGTTTTGTATTGTCAGTGTTCATGTCTTCAGTTGTGTAAGATGGTGGTCAGAGTGCACTGTGGCAGTGTGGATACCTGACATCCACCTGCAGTCCCCAAAACTTTATTTGTAGGTTTTTACTTCAAAAACCTAGAGGGGTTTTTGGTCCAGACTGCTTCCATCTGTGGTTCATTGTCAGTTTGCATGTATTCAGCTTATTATTGGTGACAGACAGTTCTAAGTATTTTTGTTCTTGCCAGATCCTCAACATGGAGGATGACATGAACTGGTATCGAGCAGAATTGGAGAGCCGGGAAGGACTGATTCCCAGCAACTACATTGAGATGAAGCCCCATGAGTAAGTTTTTAGTATTAGGTTTCAGGTGTGTTCTACAGTGTTTTTTTTATTATGTTGCTTGTATCATGTTGTCTGTTTTTTTTGTGTCTTGCATTTGCAACATAGAAATACATGACAGATTACATCTCAATAATTGCCTATCCCATTTTCAAGACTTTCAGCATCATTTTGCTCAGTTTATTTTCTTTCATTGCACTGTTACCTTTACCAAATTGTGGAAGGGTGCAAGTCATTTTAACATGTGGCAGGTGGTGTTCATGCAGTATTTCCAACCTTCTGTGTTAATTTTAGTTTGGTTGTGTATACAGAATTGGCTGCTGGATTGTCATGCTGCATGTAGTCCCTGGATTCATTTTGTACATTTGAGATTGTCTGTGTATCTGCATGGTCAGTTTCAAGTTCAGTTTTGTCCGTGACTTGTTCGGTACCACGGCCCAGGCTTACTATGATATTACCAGTGGCGGCCACTGGCCGATCGGCCTGTTCGGTCCCGGCTGACGCTGCTGCCGTTTTCCAGCTGGTACTTTGGCCGGATCACGCGCGCGGACGCCGAGAAGATGCTGATGAACAAGCACGAGGGCGCGTTCGTGGTGCGCGTCAGCGAGAGCTCGCCGGCCGACTTCTCGCTCAGCGTTAAGTGAGTGCGGGCGCCGCCCTGCCTGTGGACGGTACTTGAATGTCTTCTCGGCGCGATGTGCGAGATCGGAGGCTTTGGTCGGCGGAGGGACGACTCTGAAGTGCACTTGGTGCGCATTTCTTGTGCAGGAGCGGGTCTTCTGGCGGGATTTATGCGTGAATGCTGCAAATGTCGAGGTGTGAGTGACGCAGTGTCTTGGTTGTCAACGTAGCCTTTTCCTCTCCATTGCCAGCTGCCCTCGGGCCAAATACCAAGTACCACAGCGTTTGGAACCCATATTGCGAGGACGGGAGACCATTTCATGTAACTGATGGGCAGTAGACCAAAAGGACATAAGAGCCATGGGGAGAGATAGCGGGCTTTAGCCCCTCCAACTCCAGATTCTCCTTCCCTTCTCCCACCGTCCCAATAAAGAATCGGCACTGAAGACATGCAGTATGTTGCGTTTCCATTTGTCTGTTTTTATCGAATAGTGTTAGGGAGCAAGTGCGAAATAGTAATACAAGCTTGACCTTAAAATGGAAAATGATTAACGAATAGCACTAAGACAAACCATTATTGAAGGGTCGAGATGAGCGGACGAATGAAAGGAAATACTGGTTAGCGCAGCAGGCAGCACAAACTGCGGACTATTTGTATGCATAAGTAGGAAGGGGGAACGCCTCGGTTACGGGTGTCACATTTGGTTGTGGCGACGGCCAAGAAATGAATGCTTGACCAAAAATGAAACGTCATCAGCCGATCCTGTCGGCGTTCATGGCTGATAAGTAAAAGAAAATCTCGGGAACATGTTAACGAGTTAGATTGTTTTTATCTAGGAATGCCAAAAGGCTCAACTTGACTGGCATAAAGCGGACTGATAAGTTTTTTTTGAGGGGGAGGGATATTACGCCAGCCTAATGGGTTTGACGTTATTGAAGCCCCAGTATTTTGGCGCAGCTTGATATGCCTTCGTCAGTGGAATCAGTGATTGGCAGGCAAAAGGCACCAGTTGCAAAATTTTGCGCGCCATTGATGGTACATGCATGTAAGCTTTAGTAGATGCATGCGAGGCATGAAGCAGACGTTGTTAGATGCACTTGATATGCGACAGTACCGACCAGTCCTGCAGTCATGCCATATGATATGCGATAAGTGCGCAGTAAAAATATGCGCTAGAAATGTCATCATGATGGCCTTGCTGAAGGGATCAAACGGGCAGGCAGACTTATGCAAGGTGCATTAAATTGACTGGGAACGTGACGTTAGTACGACCCCGGCGCTCCAGTCGGTGACTGAAAATGATTCCAGCAGTGCGTCGTGTTCCATTGATGACTTAGTCATTGATTTAGTCATTGATTTCTGACATGTCGCCTGTCGGTGCCGTGTACAGGTTGGCGTTCATTGCGTTAATTTTGTTCGACATTTGTCAGATGATGTCAGAGTGGTCTCCGCAGGCTCCCAGGCTGTTGGCGTGATTGTGGAAATAGTCTGTCTCCTTGATGCCAAGAGAAGCATGGGTTTGCACGCATATATATATATGCAGTGTCCCAAAATTAAATTTGAGTCTGGGTGAAGTGGAAAATTCCAGTCAAAAAGGACCGCGAGAGTAGGAAATAAAGAACCGTAAACGTATTTTGAAAGAAATTCATTTTTTGAAAAGCAAACAGGTTGCGTTCATCACATTTGAACCTATGTGCCCAAAACCGTTAGAACATATAATCAAGGCATATCATTGAATCGTTCCTAGTATAATCTTATTCGTAAGAGAAATACAAATTGTCAAACAACGGTAGGTATCTTCCTGTTACAGCTCAGGATAGCTTTGGTCGTACCAAACAGTGCCTGCAGGTATAGTATTAATTCACACACCACAGCATATGTTTAGCTGTACCACCACACGGCTGATATGCTTGTTACGAGCTCGCACGTCCCCAGCAGTCCAACCTACCCATCCTTTGCATACCCTCAAATATATCTTACCTCAGTGACCGAATGTACTTCGTAGGTGTGGGGTCAGAACCAGTGCATCAGTTTGCAGGATCGCGATGAAATATCTCCTCAAAGGGAGCCTAACAGCACGACTCCATTTGCTATGAAGCCGCCGCTTGCACCGCACACGAACGTATGCACAGTCGTCTGCTCTCCAAACTGATGGACGGACGTTTGTCGCATTCGAGTACTGGATATACACGAAGATGCTTCTAATTTGCCCTTCTCCGAAACTGGTAACGCAAGTGCCCAGTCTGCTTTTAACCTCATATCTTGTACAATGTCCAGTTGTTGGATAAAGTCGGCGTCCCATTTTGTAAAATAGTTAGATTTAAAGCTACCGCACTTGTTTTTAGTTCATTTTCGGTCTGTGGAGGCTGGTTCTGCCTACTTTGGTATTTGGGTGTCGCCGGGTGTTTGTGAGGTCCGAGCAGTATTTTGCAGTGTTCAGGGGTAGGTAAGAAGACAAAATTGATACACCAGTATTCTTGGACGCTTTTTCTGCTCCTGGTGAGAGTTCATTATCCTGTCCGCTCATACATACACAAACTGCTCGTAAGCATGATGAAGATTATGAAGATTATGGGTCATTGCCATAAGTCAGAAGATTATGGGTCATTGCCATAAGACATCCCATGCGAAACGTCATTTAACATTTGGCAAGTGGGTGCTGCAAGAAAGGAAGGCTTAAAATTTAATCTTGCCGGCAAACATTTTTGTAAACTGAACACATTGTCCCGACGCTGCTTCTCATTCAGCAGAGGTTTGAGCGTCGGGAACAATTGGAAACTCAGGGCCCTGTCTCTTCCATACTAGTTTGAGGTGGCGGAAAGGGGGACGGGGTGGCTGCCCCAACTTTTTTGAAATTTGTCATTGCCGCGATGGGAGCTTACTGGACGGAATCGACCCAGAATGCTTCTTTACCCCTCCACCCCACGTAACTGCTTGGGAGTTCCCGCACCTCTATTGGTAACACTTTGGAGCACATCAATTTATGAGGGATTCCTTGCACCAAGGAACTTTCTTGTTTTCGTCCTGGCCTTCTACCGACAATGCGTTGCTTTCTAACGGAAATAATTCAAACCAAATATATCGATGCCGTCCGCTCCAACCTGTGGCACGGAAGTATATGGCGCTGATCCAGGCGCCGATCATCCTACATAAATAGTTTACGCGGAAGGCCGCTAGAGGCGCCACTGCCGACTTAAATCGCGAATTGCTGCTGCTGTTCTTCTCATATTCTTTTCAAATGAAAGAACTTTGAATACGGCTTGAACTGAGGTGTATAGCTGTTGACCACTTCGGGAAACAGTCAAAGAACTGTGAATACGGCGTACACTGAGGAATAAAGTCGGCGATCACTTCAGGCAACCGTCAAAACAAACTCTCGAAAGCCCACCCGCTATTCGTCTTTCAAAAGGGCCGCGCTGTTCCGCGCCGCCCGGCGCAGTTTGTTGCGGCGCATGATGTGTGCAGTTGCAGACGAGGTGAAGCGGGTTCAGATCCATGTTGTCTCGGCGGTTTTTCTGTCAGTCTTCTGTGAAGGAAACAATGTCACGATTCAGCATTGTAATTCCTGTGGATATTTGTTCTTGTACTATGGGTAGAGACTTTGGGACGAGATGAATGTCAAGGACAGCATCTGGCCAGTACAACAGCTATGGTGGTTGCCCGTTGCATGAAATGCATTTAATCGAAGGGGCCTGTTCACGTGGCTCAATATGGTGGGGGAGGAGGTATCGAATAATGATGCTGGAAGTATAATGATAAAAAGGACAATCGTAAGAGCCAGTGCTACTGGAAAGTAAAGCGTTGGGTCGTGATAATTGTTCGTTCACCGAGGAGTGGCAGAAAACTACCACGGCGCCGGGCGTTTGGGTCCGCTCCACTGAGCTAAGTTTAGAGGTCAAGCGCCGCGGCAGTCTGCACGATCGCGGTGCACAGCTTGTTGCACCGTTTGTACCGGTTGAAATATGGATGGCTTTTGCGACTCCGCTTTGCAGATGGATTCTTGAATTTTAAAGAACTTAATTCATCTTACGCCATATTCATGCTTCATTTCATTTAAAATAGAGATAACAGGAATGGGAATCCCAACCGAATTTCTGTTGCGTTCACTAAATGGACCTTGCGACGTCGTTTCCTGGCTCACTGCTTGACTGCAACTCTTATGGACGTGACGACACCCACCGCAGTAGGAGAACGCTTCCAGATGTACGCTCAGAACGCTTCTACCATCCAAGAAACTTCGCGCGAAATCTGCCAATCACAAAAACCTGGTGCCGTATTGCTATGTCTTTCGTGACCCGACAGATGTGTTGTGAGCCCTGTTCGTAAGGCATTTTGAAAGACAGGTCTCTCCCTTGTTGAGTGGTTTGATTCATACGAAAGGAATGCGTTCGATGTCGCAGTCTTCTTGTATACCTTTGTTTGTAGCGTGTTGCCACTCGACAGCTCGGCATACCAGAGCATCTTGGAATAACAGCTGTCCGTCTTGTTCATTGTTCGAGCTCCATAGGAAACTGGATGTCTGCAGACTATTGGGACTGATAGAAGACTGATTATCCCCTTTATTAGTGTTTTTTTCATTACAAGGGAACTTTCAGCATGACTGCAGTGTCTGTCGGGGGAGCTATCTGAGAAATTTGTTGAAGCTCTTAGCATTCTTTTTAATTATAGCACTGCAAGCACGGAAGTCATGCGGAAACTTAACCGCGCACCATTTCAAACGTTATGGCCTGTTACCCGAGACATTTTGCATAACGATTAGTATTTACTGGTTCGATGTTGCCAGCAGGCCCTTGGGTTAAGAGAGAGAGAGAGAGAGAGAGAGAGAGAGAGAGAGAGAGAGAGAGAGAGAGAGAGAGAGAGAGAGAGAGAGAGAGAGAGAGAGAGAGAGAGAGAGAGAGAGAGAGAGAGAGAGAGAGAGAGAGGAAGCGGTCGAGAAAAAGAAAGGTCCATTGAGCAAGCATCTGGGTGTGACTTTGATCGCTTCACGGCTTATCGAGGCGGGCCCCTCGAGTTTGAAATTGTTCCCGCGCCCAGTCGACCCACAGAGATTTGGTGATGCGTCAGCGTCATGCTATGTTACATGCAATTGCAATTGAGAACTTGACGAGTGTTGAGTGGCTTTTATAGCTGTAAATAAGCAAGGCCGCCAGCGTCAGGTGAATGTTGAGTACTTTAAACAAATCGACCAAACTATGAATTAGTTACAGAAAAAAGAGACAGAACTGGAGGGCTGTTGTTGCGTTTAAGTCATCTGCGAATCCCAGTAGTGTATGCTGATGATAAATGCAAGTTCAGTGTATCGTGAGGATACCACATTCCTGGCATCGTCTGTGGACTTTATCTCGCAGCTTGAGATGAATTAGTGAAGCTCGCGGCCTGAGCGGTTTGGGGATTGGACGGGTGTGACGTGGTTAATCAGCTGATGCCACCGTCGGACGGGTGTCTCAGTTGTTCGAGCGCCGGTCTCCCCGTGCCCATTGGGTGGGGTCGAGCCGTCTCGGCGCTCGATGTTTGGCCCGCCGACGGGCTGGCACCTGGCCAGTGGAGGGCCTGCGGACGGGCCGGCTCCTGGCCAGTGGAGGGCCTGCGGACGGGCCGGCTCCTGGCCAGTGGAGGGCCTGCGGACGGGCCGGCTCCTGGCCAGTGGAGGGCCTGCCGACGGGCCGGCTCCTGGCCAGTGGAGGGCCTGGGGCCGGCTCCTGGCCAGGAGGGCCTGCCGAGGGCCGGCTCCTGGCCAGTGGAGGGCCTGCCGACGGGCCGGCTCCTGGCCAGTGGAGGGCCTGCGGACGGGCCGGCTCCTGGCCAGTGGAGGGCCTGCCGACGGGCCGGCTCCTGGCCAGTGGAGGGCCTGCCGACGGGCCGGCTCCTGGCCAGTGGAGGGCCTGCGGACGGGCCGGCTCCTGGCCAGTGGAGGGCCTGCGGACGGGCCGGCTCCTGGCCAGTGGAGGGCCTGCGGACGGGCCGGCTCCTGGCCAGTGGAGGGCCTGCGGACGGGCCGGCTCCTGGCCAGTGGAGGGCCTGCAGTGGAGGGGCCGGCGGCCTGGCCAGTGGAGGGCCTGCGGACGGGCCGGCTCCTGGCCAGTGGAGGGCCTGCGGACGGGCCGGCTCCTGGCCAGTGGAGGGCCTGCGGACGTTTTCGGCGCGCCGTTAGACCGTGAACCTCCGCGCTCGCTGGGCCACGTCGAAATGAGCGGTGTTTGGCCGTCTTGGAGCTCTGAGGACGTGCTGCCGTCCGGGCTGGTATCCGTATGAAGGTCCTCTGGCATTGTGCTGTGGAACCACCTGGGGTACGTCTGGAGCCTTCTAGTCTGTGTTGCTGTACCGCTGGGGTGCACGAGGAGCCCCCGTATCGCCGTACTGCTCAATCCCTGGGGTACATCTGGAGTGTCTTTGTCACGGAGTTGCCGTTCCGCGGGGTTCGTTGGGAGCCCCTTTACCGGCGTCCCCCTGCGGACTTGCTGCGCCAGTCCGGGGCGCTGGTTGAGGCTCGATCGCTGTGCTCGGTCGCAGTGCTCTCCCCCGGTGCACGGCCACTGTGCACCGGCCGACCAACTGACATTGCAGGAGGTTCGTTGCCAGTAAGCTGGGCGTGGGACTGGCGGTCGGTATTTTTCCACGCCCAACTGCGAATAAGGTGAAATGCGACTCACAGCTTGCCCAAGCTTAGCTTCCGAAATCCTTGAAATTTATATTGTTGAAGTTTGTTTCGGGAGAAACGTCTTTCGCACCTTCGCTATGATATAAGTTTGGTCCGTATGGTTCCGGGGACGACGCTAGGTCTCGGAACCCGTGCTGAACATGGCGTGTCACATGAAATTGAACACCCTGGCCGATTTTCTGGTGAAAATTTAACGCGCTGCCAAGGGTACGAGTTGTCTGGGTAGCGTCGGCGAAGCCTCGCTATTGTCTGTCCGGTAAGCTCAGCTGGACTCTGGTTGGTGTTAGTCATTTTGTGCACTTGCGCCGTCACCATACCGCATACGTTTTAGTCTTTTGATTCGGGTGCCGCGGTCGTTTGAGGCGCCATTGTTTGCTGGGGGACGGGGGGGGGGGGTCGGGCCGACGTTCGGCTCGATCGGGCGGGGCCCGGCAGTTTGAGAGCGGCATCGGGCTCTCCACCGTATCGCAGGCACCCCTGCCGGAACGCTGGGGGTCGGTCGACGGCCGGATGTCGCTCCGTTCCGTGACCGACCGACGTTTCCATTCCGAGCGGTCGCCACGTGGGAGGGGCGGGGGGACAAGGTCGCGTCCTGATCGCGCTGTGACGTGACGAGATGACCGCGCCGCCCCGGCTCTCACGAGTATGTGGCTGGCAGGGGAGATGGTGGTTTGTCGGTCCTCGCTGGTGTGGCCCATGAATGTTAGACGTCGTACGTGCATTCCTCCCTGATTAGAATTATTAACTCGTCAAGGTTTTTTGGGCTCTACGGAGTTCGTCGTATGAATTTGCGCAAGGACTTTTGATATCCGCACCCGCTGAGAATGCGACAGGCTGTCATGGACGTAAAGAAGCTTGTTGCTGTTACTTGTTACTGAGCGGCATTTGCATTGTTTGTCTGGTGCCCACCTGCTGGGGACCGGCGGAACTGTGATTCCCAGGGTTTGTCCGTCGTTTGCGTGTGACTCGTCGTGTCATTGCCGTTAGGTTTGACGGCACGATTGTCGTGCCGCTTCTTGTTCAGTAGTCTCATACCAGAGGCCGTGGTAAGGCACGGATCCATCTCCCAGTTTTCATGTGTGCCAGTTGCAGTCAGAATCGCATTTTGTTTCCAAACGTTGGTCGAATCTTTCATACTGGTCAGTACGGTTTGTGTTGTCCACCGGTAAAGGTGCCTACTTCGCCATGGCTGTAGGATCCAGTGCTTCGAACGTGACTGCACTCTGTGTGTTTGGCGCCGTAACGCGCCGACCGTAGGGCGAGTTTCGTCGTCATGGGTGTCCGATCACGTGACGCATCATGACCTCTGTCTGGCTGTGGTCACCGTCCGTCTCGGCGAGACATGACGTCAGCATGCGCCCACCGTCGGTTGTTGACGTATGCCGACTGTTTGGCTGCCATCACCGCCCGTCTCTCCGTCCGACCTATGACGTCACCACACGCCTACCGTCGGTCGCTTGCCATGTCGTGACCTCCGACCGGCTGTGGTAACTGCGTGATCCACCTCTGTCTCCTCTGACTGGCACGTCCGGGCGTCTGTCTCGGCAGATGCGGGGACGGCGTGCAGCACTTCAAGGTGTTGCGCGACGCCAGCGGCAAGTTCTTCCTCTGGGTGGTGAAGTTCAGCTCGCTGAACGAGCTGGTCGAGTACCACCGGTCGTCCAGCGTCAGCCGCTCGCAAGACATCAAACTCAGGGACATGGTGTCGCAGGAGGTGAGGAAAGGGACACCACGCCGAGGGACGCATTGGCGGAAGAGACTGAGGGATGATGTTCAGGGTCGTAGTGTCCGAGGGGATGGGAAAAGGAACAGCATGCTCTGGAGAACACAGTCTTAGGAGGCAGAGGGAAAAAGCATGGCCGGGTGGATTTCGTGGGACATTTAGAGGAAATAAGCTTGAATGCGTATGTTGGCAGCAGTCGCGAGAGTTGTATATCGAGAGGCCCAGATCGCCAGTGTGACAGTGGGTCGGGCGTGTGCAGGCGAGATTAGAAGACATGTTAGCCGGAACTTCGAATCCGTAGTATGCCCGGAAGAGTAGCCCGTGTATTGGAAGGAGCATGGGAATTTGTGACAAGCGTTGAAGCATACTCGTGAAGCAGCTCGAGACTCCGTTGCGGCTCAGCTGTACGGAGGAGGTTAATATTGCCACTGTGCAACGCTGGCGGCAGTTTCCGCAGCGCAGTCGGCTATCTGACCGGTCCACCCTCCGTCCGGCAGTACCACGTGCAGGCGCTCTACGACTTCACGCCACAGGAGCAGGGCGAGCTGGAGTTCAAGCGCGGCGACATCATCACCGTGACGGACCGCTCCGACCAGCACTGGTGGTGCGGCGAAATCGGCGACCGCAAGGGCATCTTCCCCAACACCTACGTCACCACCTACCACACGTAAAGGCGGCGGCCGCCGCCGACCGCGCGCAGCTGGCGCCGCCGGCGCGCCGGCTCCGGCCGCGTCACGTGACGACGGCCGGCGGCGCGACGTCGGACGCCGCGTGACGGTGCGTCCAGTCGTTTTTTACCGCCGCCCGGCCGCCGCCCAGGCCAGACAACGAATCGTACTCGCGCGTTGTCGGGTCGGCGGCCGTTCGGGGGTTGCGCCGCGCGCCCGCCGCAGGCGGGGTCAGTTGTCAGTGTGCGTGCGTGCGCGGCTGCGGAGGTGGCGTCCCCGGCCACGAAGCGGCCGCGTCTGAACTAGTTAAGTTACTGGATTCTAACAGTTTATTCGTTGTATTGTTTACTTAGCGGCTACGGATAAGCATTATTTTTGCTGCTCGGCGCTGACGGCTGGCCGCTGGAGGAGGCCGGCGCGGCGCCGCCCGCGGCGAGACGAGTTTGTTGGCGCACGCTGCCGGTCCCAGCGGCCCGCGGAGGCGTCACCCCTTCCCTCTGCGCTGTCTCGTGCTGTGCCCATGATTCGCGCGACCTCCGCGCGGACGCTCGCCAAACCTATGAAATGGTGCTTTCCGCTTGATTCCTGGGTGGGCGCCCCGCGCGTCGTGTTGCGACTCTGGCGCCGTCGCGCAGTCCGGGCAGTGCTCCTGCCATCTGTTGTGGGCTGGATAACTGGTGGCCGTCCGGGCGCCGCTCCTGCCATCTGTTGGTGGGCGGGATAACCGGCGGCCGCGCCGCGCCTGCCATCTGTTGGTGAGCTGGATAACTAGCGGTGGTCCAGGCGATGCGCATGCTGTCTGTCGATGGTCTTGAAACTGGCGGCCACCGGGCGCCGCTCCTGCCATCGGTTCGTGGGCTGGATAACTGGGGACGTTTGGGCGCCACGCCTGCCATCTGCTGGCAGGCTGGGCCGTCCGGCGGTCGTGAAGGAAGTGAGAGGACTGGTGCTGACAGAGCCCTGTGCTGCTGACCGTTTTGTACATAACACCGCGATGTCCAGTGTCCACGTGCAGCAAGTTTTTCAATAAACTGATGAAAAATTCGAGCCTTGAGTTTGCATGCTGCGGATGTTTCGAATCGGGTCCACTTTCTCTATAGCGTTTCGGCTGGCCACAGACGTAAATGGAAAACTCGAGAACTCGAGACAACGTTTGAGCACAAGGTCTAAATCGATCATTTCAGGGGAGCATTCCTTGTTCACCAAGAACTTTAGCCAATTACCACCATTTAAGGAAGACAATGCGGGAATGTGCGCGGCAAACGAACGAAATTGCTAGTTGTACTAACAGTGGACGACTGTCTTGCTCTGGGGTAAAATTCAACTGGAACGATTGCGTCGTTCCAGTTAACGTGTTAATTATCCCAGCACGCCTCGGGCCAAGGTACGCGACGTGCTAGGAGACCGCAACATGAATGCACGAAGTGCTCATCTTCAGATACGCGACAAAAAGGGTGGAAAAATAAGTAGTTACGAATTCCCTTGTAAATATTTTAAGACTGGTCATTTTCTTGGTTTTAACACGCGCGCTGCAAGAGAGTCTTTTTTGTGCCCCCACCTGTTTTTCTTGAATATCTCGAGAACGGATCGGAGATGGCTGCTGCTTCTTTGCGACATTTATGGCAATTGAATAACTCGTCGAATGACGCGGAAAAATCAGAAACCGTCCGTAAATTTTTCAAGTTTCAGGCATCTGAAGGCAGGCAAACATGACGAAACCATGGCTGTCGCTGACAATTGGGAACTTGTGAAGGAACTAGCATTCTACTCAAGACTACCGTCTGAACACAATCAGTCGATGTCATTCGGGCATAAGTGATGGATGTACCAAGACCACAGCGAGGGCCAATAAGGGTCAAGGTCATCAAAGGTGAAGGTCAGGCAGTTTGTGACCTGAACCAGATTTCCTTTGCAACATGCCAGTTTGTATGAAATATGCATCCAAAGACCCCAATAAAAACATATGTGCGGACATGGAAACGCATACATATATACCAGAGTCATTTCAGGTCAAGGTCATCAAAGGTCAAGCGCAACTTTTTGTGACCTGGTCCAGATTTGCTTTGCAATATGTCGATTTGTATGAGATATGCATTTAAATGCCCTGCTAAAGCACGTTTGGCACATATATGACCAAATGTACCGATGTTGGCGACCTTCACTGAAATACGACAAAGATACACGTTGCGCCCTCATTTACTCTCAAACTGTCTAGTGTTGTTCGAAATTTGATCTACAAAAGATGAAAAAATGATGCCATAGGTCAATGATCTGACATAAATTCGACTCGAAATCCTCAGTCAAGACGTCAGATGAATGGAAGTTGTCGTATTCCACGTTTTAACGGCCAAACAAACACCCTTTTCTCGTTCCGTTTTGAAAGTTGTACGGAATGGCCTGTACGGTCCGAGAAAGTGTCCAAAGTTGACCTTTTCGACCCCATTTGACCTTGAAGGTATTGATCTAGAGTCGTGAAAACTGCAAAGAATGTAAATCGTTGTAACCCCACCCTGTCCACAAAATTTCATGTTTCTAGCTCTTTCCGTTTTTGACCGTTTTCTTAACGATCTATTTCCAGCGAAGAGCAGCAGACAGACCAGCCTAATCCGCAACGAACTCCACGATCTGTCGCCAACGTTAGAAAACAGACAGTATTTTAAAACAGAGCAGTAAGTCATGTCAAACGGATAACGGAATGTGTCTCATTCGGCTATAAGACGCGCTAACCGGACTTCATTTTTCCCCCTTCACCTGTAGCTAAGCTATCGGCTCTCAGCCACAGGCGGCAGGCGACAGCGACAGACAAGACTTTGTTCAATTACGTTCTAGCTCCTCCTTTTAATTTTCAAGGGAAACTGTCGTTCTTAACGCTGTTCCCGGAGGGCTAGACGATATGGGCGATTCCCGGCAGGGGGAGGGCGGATTCGGCCCCCCCGCTGAGATCTCGAGAACTACACATCCGATTTCATCGCAACAAACGGCAATCGATTGGCCATGACGTGAACTACATTTTTATAAAAGAAATTTGCAAAATTTTGAAAGGTGTGAATACAAGGAGGCAAAAGACAAAATCAGGGGTATTTTTGGACTTCTTATAACTCCATTGTTTATGGACCGATTTCGATCAAACTGGCATGAATCGAGAGATTATAGATAGGACTTTTGTCAATGGTACACACATTTGGAATTTTGAGAAAATTCATGGGCGTTCACAGGGTTTTAAAAATAGGAGGATTATGTTTCCAACAGCTGAATGAACAAAAAAAGGCAAAAACACTTTTTTGGGCCTCTGCTAGTCATGTTATGCTAAAGAAGTATAAATCGCATTACAATGCTTTTATAATGTTAGCATAGGCGGTGCCAGGGACATCAAAAAGGGAGAGCTGTCATGGTCACACGTTCTTCAGATCAACTTGTGACGTTTGACCTTAAATGACCTCCAGTGACCCTGGAGTCACTTGGAATGATCTTGTGTGCGTTTGATATTGTCTGTAAACATTTTCAATCATTTGATTTCACTCTATTTCAAAAATTTCATTTCATGGCTGTTGCGATATAGGGTACGCGCACTGACATTTTAAGTCATAGCTCAGTGACCAGCCCTGATATCAAGCTGAAACTTGATGCACAAGTAGAAGGCAGTTTTTTACGCCACAGATATTCCGGGCTTGGCATTTGAAAAAAAAACAGCGCCGAAATTATTGCAATGAAACAAAATTTTGACTTTTGACCTTGACCTGACTTTGTAAAGTGGCCTCAAATGAACAAAATTATATCTCCATATTGCCCAGCTCTTTAGCTATACATTCATATAAAGTTTTGATTTCTATCTCAAAAACGCTGTTTTTGGCAGACATTTTCCTTTTACCCTCAGCATGGCCAAAAATGGCCTGAGGTGCCTCTCAGAAACGTTGCCTGGCTCCGCCCCTGAGCAAAATGGAATTTTGAAATTTTGTGACGGCACGTAGAAATAATAGCTAGGAAAAGTGAGCAAGTTTCGTGAAGCTGCGTCAAAAAGCCTGGGATTAGCAAGCAAAAAAAACCGAGGGAGGGCGAATTCAGCCCCCTTGCCGGGAATAGGGTTAAATTTAGGTTAACTTTGTCATTTCACTCCGAACCTCTCACTATTTGCGAGTTAGTGTCAAGTCGTGATATAACTGAGATGCAAAGTCGCATGGGAAGGGAAGTATCTGTTTTCATATCAAAACCATGTGACAAGGGCTAAAGGTAGTCTTTACATGGAATTAGTTACAAGGGGTTTCATCCGTTGTTTGGCCAGCCAGTGTACTAAAGTGATGCTGTGCGTTTTATCACTGAATTCGGATTATTGCTAGGGCTGTTCGCTGAGTTTAGCGACCGTTACGTAGTTTCTTGAAATAAACAGTCCTTACAAAACTTGCTCCTGTCCTAAGCCAAACTCAATACCGCGAAATTCCAGGTAACGATCTACTTTGAGGCGAATGCTGGACGTGCCACAAATGAAATGGCACATCAGTGTCAATATCACTATTAACTCGTTCCAGCTGACGCGTAGGCCAAAAGTCGAGGTCTGCAGCGACACAAACCAGTATTGCCAGGACAACGAGGACGACGCTCCACCAATGGGCATGGTAATCATGATCGGTCGTCACGTGTTTGGCTACGATAACTATTTGTAGACAGGTTTTTGGGGAAGTGAGCAGTTGTTCGGATGTGCAAGAAATTAAGAATCGGGATCTGAAACGGCGTCCGGTGGTTTTGTCTGGCTGGCCGTGAAACCTTAACTCGAACCGGAATTCAAACAGAATTTTGAACGTTTGCTGACCTGCTTGGTCGATTGATTACATGTTTTTCGCCGCAGTCTCTTGAACGTCGCTTCCGTGGTCAACAGTATATCCACGGAGATGTGTAAAAACTACTCCCTGTAAGGTACATGTGAAAAACGAATTATGGTGAAAACTACTCGGTGATGAGCTACAACTTCTCGGGCAAGGATGAAGTCTGAAAGACAATTTGTCAGATGACATCTATGTTGGAATCTTAATCGTCTCGACAGACATACCGAAAGTCACAATACAAAGTTCCTGGTGCTTATTACTCTTAACCTTAAAAATCATTTTAAACCGACGGGTGGTACAACGATATACGGGAAAACGAGGGAACTCGGGTCCCCTGGGCATATCGCCCCCCCCCCCCCCTACAACTAAAACTGTTGGTGCTATCGCTCTCATTCTGTCGTCTGTCTGTCTGACTGTCTGTCTGTCTGTCTGTGTCTCGACCGGCACATCTTCGGAGACCCGACTTCAAGACAGCGGAACGGCAGGAGCTCCAGGCCCCGGTAAGCAGCACCGACGCAGCCAGCAGTAGCGCAATATTGGTCACCCAGGTTGAGAGCCTGGCCGAGAGTTTCCAGACGTTACAGTGGCCAGCACCAGCACTGCTGCTGTTGCGCCTCGTAGCCTGCCTACTCAGGGCATGCCAGGTGGTCCACGGGGAAGTGCAACTGGTGGACCGCCAGGATGACAGCTCGGTTAGACACATTCCAGATGTTGTAGAAAGGAGACGAGTTCCGATAAAAAATCCCAGGGGGTGCTAAGTGGTTATCATCAGGTAACCTGTCTGCGAAAAAACCTTATCTCCCCCGGATGTGAACTTTTAAACGAATTTTGGTCGGTGATAGATTTTACGTGTTAACTTGTTGGACCAGAAATGCAAATTTTCTTTACGAAACAGGTACCCAAATAAAGTTTCCGGACATTTTCTTCAGCTTAGCAGAGGCAGACAAATGGTGCAAGGCTAGCTTCGGTATACTTTGGTAACGTCAGGGAGCTGTCATTATCATTACCTTCTATGATGGTTTTCATTCCGGACAACAGAATGGCAACGGAATTAGCTTTGTGACGACGTCACGTAATGAATCTTGATGTGACCACAATCGGGCTTGGGACCCAGCAGTGTCGATTTAGTGTTACTTGCCACTTTTTTGTTATGTTTTTCGCAGTATACGTGAGTAAAAGGGTCTGAAAATGTCATGAAAAGCCCAGAGCGGGCACAATTCGACATATTTTTTTGTCTTTGGCATTGTACTGCTCCAATTGATAAGGACATACCAAGTTGTGCCGAAATATTTTGTCATTTTATAGCGTCAAGTGATCCTTTTCCTCACGTATGCTCTGAAAACGTGATCAGTTCACAACGAAGTAAAAATATTCTTGAGGACTCATACGGCTCTTACTTTTTGTTGCAGCAGGCAACAAGAATATGTCTGTCGGTCACACCGCTGTCGGTGGGGCGACCAGAGGAGGTTTGTTGTCTCCGGTGGTTACAGGACAAATGTCGTTTGTCGGAGTATCGGATAGCATATCGTAAGCAATCGTAAGCAATAAGCAAACATATCGGAAGCACAATATCGAACGCAAAATATTGAACATGATTATGAATCAATATAAATATTCCAGAGGGAAAAATGCCAAATGGCAAAATATCGAACATGGGCGAAGATGAAATGACGATATTTGTCGAAGCTGAAAATTTCGAGGTCAAAATGTCGAACAGAAACACAACGAACGCAAAATATCGAACTTGAAAAATGTTAGCCAGAATAAGCATATGAACTGTAATATATCAAATGACGAAAATTCGCGAAGTGGTCAGAAGGCATGGTGCAGAGACCGGCATGGAGGAGCAACTTTTGCTTGAGAAAATACGGAGTGGCACAGTGAAAGGACGACTTTATTGATGAAGAAGTGGACAAAGATTCCGCCTGTTAACCTTCGCCGGGCCGGGGGTTATGAAAAACCCCTCCGGTTTTCTGAGGGTAACCAAAAAAGGAGCAAAGATACAAAACCATGGGTAAATTTGCATACATTCTTTTAAAACTTGTGTCAATTTCAGGCCCAAGGTCATCTCGGGTCACTGACCTAGAACAGGCGAAATGAGATCATCCTTCCAAAAAATGAAACTGTCATAGCGTACTGTAAAAACTATCGATTGCCATGAAACTTGACATATGGGGAAAACATGACGAAATTCTGCTATATCAAATTTTGAAACTTGCAGGTCATTGATGTTAGGTTAGCTAAATTTTTGGCATTTTTTACGTTTGCTACTGAGATTCTGGGACTGGTTCGGCGGTTTTGGAGCTTGGATATACATCACAGTGCTTTTCACGTCATTTGCACAAGTAAATGCACCCCTCGATCCGAATTACGATGTCGAACACCGAATTTCTAGACTCTAAGCCGAGTGCGATGTTTGGGGCTAACAGTTTTGGAATGTTTATTGGTAATCATTTGTGCTTCGGAAGCATTCGTATATGATAAGAACATACTTGTCAAGGTTCGCCCAGTCCCAATCCATTTGACCCAGGCAGACCTAATTCAATCTTTTGAAATGTTATGTTTGTTTTCAAAGCGAACACACTTGGCATGGCCACAGATGATAACAACTATACCCATGCCTTCCTTTTGCACAGTTTGCACAGCCTCAGTACTATTATCTTTGGTCGCCAAAATAGAAACTCTTGATGTCGCTAAAATAACTTCTCGTCATATATTAGGTTCTTCTACTGCGGCCGCGTCCTCCGCCCGCTGTATGTATGACTTATGCAAAGAAAGCAATTTGGGACAAGGGTTTTGTGATGTGGGGCGGATATTGCATGAGCCGATGTAGGATTTTAGGCTACGTCTTGTCTGATCAATGGAAATCCTGGAGATGATACGACTCGTGTCAGAAACTCCCGACTTTATGAGCGAAAATTTCGACCTAGGTTGACTATGTTTTATCTTTGCTCTTAATATGATAGTTACAGGTTTGATATATATCCTTAACACATTTTCGGCATGATCTAGCCAAAACACAGTCTTTTGCAGTGAGAAAAACGGGATTCCCGATTACAAGAATATAAAATTTTTCAGTCACTTTCAGTCTCACGTGAAATGGCCTCATTTGGCCTGAGGTGTCCTTTTACTGCATCAGATAGGTAAATGAGGCGTTCTTTTTACGGCTAATCTCTTAAGAGATACGTAAACAACTTGATTATCACAGTTTTCGGGCCAAAAATGTCATCAAGTGATTTGACCTGGGATGACCTCTAGTGATCTCATTACTGACTTGACTGGACTAAATCCTGGTGTTTTTCCCTAGTTTCGACAGGGGTTTTCCAACGGTATTTTTTTTGGGGGGGGGACTTATAGTTCTCGAGCTCTTGGGGTGCCATGAACCTCCCGGCCCAGCGAAGGTGGATCCGGAAGCCGGCCCGGCGAGGGTTAAGACCATGGACGGGGTTCAAGTCCTGCTTGTCCAGTCTTTTCCTGCCTTCTTCCACATCAGTCTGTTGGGGACGAGTTCTGACCATTGTTGGTAGGCAGCTGATGCGGCTATAGTCGTGGACCGTGGGCAGAGAGAGACTATGTTAGCCATGAATGTCGCCTTCGAGTCGATAATAAAAATATTTTCTAACTCATTGCCCTGTGTTGTAAGTACGAGGAAGTGCCCTGCCAGCATGACAGCGGGCAACAGCTTATTCCTTTCCCCGAGCAAAAAAGAAATCGGGATAACAGGAAGGGGAAAACTGGCCACCCGGGGCTCTAACCCCACATAGCGTGGCGTAAAGTTTCAGCTTGTTAGCCGCCGCCGCGCTATCAGGTCCAGCGGCCCAGGCGCGGAGAGGAAGCCGGGCCTTTGGCTTCGAAGTCGAAGCCACGATCATTTCACGAAGCTGAAAACAAAGCCGAAGCCAGTTCTCAAAAGGAATTTGATTCCGAAGCCGAAGTCAATGATTTGGAGCTTCACAAAGCCACAGTCGAAACCAAATATTTTACCTTTGAAACAGAAATTACATTGGGTTTGCAAATATTAAATGACGTGACTAAACGAACTGCAAAAATAACCTATTGACGCTCGTATAACAATCGTGTCAAAATAAAGAACTTAGGAACTCGGGCCTCATTCAGCAATGCAGTTTTGGTTTTTGTTGCATTACTATATGGATCGAGGTTACCTCAATAGGGATGGTGCCTCAAAAGAGATAAACATCTCGATTTCGTGGAGTGTTGGTGTTGTTTGCCCGTTGCAAAGCTGGTTTTCTCGTTTGCTGGTCTCTAATGTTACAGCGATCTTACATCGTTGACTAAAATGACAGCATTACCTTTTGCGTTGTTGATTTGCTGCAATTGGAGCTGGTCTTATTCGGCAAACTGAAGCCATTTTTTGTGGTCATACTTACCCAGCATTACTCACGGCACACTGAAACTGTTTTTTTCGTCCATACGTACTTAACAATACCCAATGATTCAATCCCTTTCATTTCAGCAATTCACCATTCTGGGAAGGTGACGGTGTTGTGTTGTCCTAAGTATGTCAAATAGAAATGAACAATGAGATTGTTGCGTATTTATTTGCTCAACGACTGAGATTACACTGAAACATGTTAGAAAGTGCAATTTTTCCCCTTGGGATGCTTTTCCAAAAGCAGGAGGTGCTGGGACATCCCATGAGAGACACAAAACTCAGCTGATGGGTTTGGATGCCAGTACCGGGACCGGAAGGGTGTTCAAGAAACTCTCATGATTACCAGGATACCATACCAGTGCCAAAAAAAGAAAAAAAGAGAGGAGGCTGAAGGAAAAGCCACAAATAATGCACTTCAGCTAATTCAGTTTTCGGTCCCTGCAAGAGAGAGCTTGAATATAAAATTAGAATCCAGAGAGAGAGAGAGAGGAGAAAAAAAGCCACGGCCAAAAAGGCCAGTCGGAAATTCGAGCAATCGCGTCCAGAAAAAGCCAAAGGACTGACAGGAGGCACAAAGAGAAAACAGAACAATGTGCGACGTGATGAAACGGATGCCAAAGATGACGAAGGCGTCACTTGCCTGTACTGCTAAGCTTCATCGGGCGTCCAGCGTTTCGCGAGGGGTAGGCGAGGATCACGGAAATGTAGGCACATAATGCAAGAAATGAATGCACGATGAATGCGTTGGTCTCGACGACGACAGAAAATGTTCTGTGTACGATTTGTGCCATTAAAGGCCCACGCATGTCCTCAGGTTGAAGTAAAGCTTCGCATTCTTTGTAGCAAAAAGTTTTATTTTGTTCCGTATGAAGATTTGTACGCACGTGAATTGAAGCTAAAAACAAGAGTACAGGTACATGGCGAGACAGCACACCCAAATTTTGAATGCAGCGATATTTACAAATAGCATAAATCTGGATGTAGCAAAGCCAAAACGCAGCTGCGGTGATGATAAATAACAGCGTTGCCGATGGCGCGCTGTCGATTACCACGTCAGCTGACGTCATTCGACCATGAATATTTTAAAAACCAATACTGCCGCAAAAGTTACAGCTGAGAAAGGTGTCATCGTGACTTGGCGGAAAAAACCTACGTCAGAATTCGGTGGATGTAAGCCCTTTTTTGGGGTCGAGGCAAATAATCTACACCGATCCCACCCTTTCCATTCTTTCGTTTCCTCCGTCGGCTCTGGCATCGACTAACCGTTTCATCATCCACTCATTGACGGACTGTCGTTAGGTTAGTTACCTTACTCGAGTTCCCGCGGAAAAGAACAGGGTACCTCGTACTCCGCGAGGCCCCCTTCCCGAACTTCGCCCGACCAGCACGGTTTCTCGGGGTACAATACACCTGCTCACGCGGGACCAATCGGAAATCTCTGTGTACCGACCGCCCAATCAGGAGCCGCCACCCGAACAATAACCAATCGGGAGCTGCTACGTCACCAGCTACACAATGTCCTGCCACCACCTGGGCAAAAACCAACCGGGTGCTACCATTTCATTGGCCGCGCGATTAGCAGTCACTAAAAGAACAACGACCAACTGAGAGCTGCCGTTTCACGTGCCGCCCTGTCAGCCGCCGCTACCGGAGCAGTGTCCCTCCCCTGCAGGGCGATTGGCCACAGGCGCAGCCAAAAGGGGGCCGCCCCCCTTTTTCCGCAAGTCCGTAATGTTTGCGAAACCATTGCACATCGTCTTCCCGGCAGGTGGTTCTCGCATGATTTCAGTTCACACTGAGTTAACACACACGGCCCCCCCAAGGAAATCCTGGCTGTGCCCCTGCGACTGACCCACCGTTTTACCATTAACGGCATACTGAACTACCGCTTAGTAAGGATTTTCAACTGCGCCTCGGACGAGGCGAGAGTTGCCACAGCTTTCACATTTATCCCCGTATCAAAAAACAGCAACGAATCAAAAACGAGCGTGTAGCACATTTCTTTTTTGTTGGAATAATCCTTGATTTGAGCCTTTCAGGCGATTGTAATTGTCAGCCGTTGTTATGCTGCTAGTGCTGAAAACAATCCTACATTGTCGCAAATTGGAGTTCTGATCATTGCAAATGTCAAAATCATTGTCAGATCTGAAATCAGCGACAAAAATTACCCAATAACCAGCCAAAAATCATTTTTAATTCACATAAGATCAGTGGCCTCCCACGACCTTGGACATGTTATTGACCATTCAAACCTCGATATGTGGTTAAGCGTATACCCAAACGTATCTTGTACCGAAACTTGGTTCTAAATGTCGTGAAACTCTTAAAGAAAGAGGTCAAAATGAGGCTAACATGTAGACGACGACTTATAGACCCTCGAGAACGACTTTATAATTCTTTGACTTGACTCAACCAGACAATACATATACATATACATATATATATATATATATATATATATATATATATATATATATATACACATACTTATGTGCAAGATGCTCAAAAACATAAGGCTATTTTCGGTTCAGGATGCGGGCCATGTACCGGCAGTGTAAGAAAATCTTGATGGGGGCAGGGGGCAATAACTCCGTCGTCTAGCAACGGTTAATGAAATAAAATCTGAAGAGTGCTTTGGTTACGGTCTTCATAAAGGCTTGACATTTTATTAACCCTCGCACAACGGAGGGAAGGCGTTTCGACGTCCCCTTATGACTTTTGGTGATAAGAAAAAACGGCGCGCTGCGCGGGGTCAGATTTTCACTACCTTGCTGAACATCTTTTCAGCAGATGTAGGATTTTCAGTTGGTGGTGTTAGTTCACTAACGTAGGTCACGTAGGTCACGTAGGTCATCATTAACGTAGGTCACGTAAATGGTGTCAGTCTCCGATTTTTAACCCGTCCCCGACTGGGGGGGGCAGTTGATCGCCCCCCCCTGAAGTTATTCTGGAATTGCGAGAGAATGAACAAACACAGAGCCATGACACTTTGTGTACCTTTTGCTTCATTATTTTTACATCTTGTGTCAAAGTTTTGACCTCAGGTCAGGTCAGGTACTTGACCTAGGTCAGGTCAAACACACCTATGTCCAAAAAAGTTTAGCGCCCTCTAACTTTTTCGCAAAACAAGACATCTCAATAATACTTTCAGGGATTGGTAATCGTGATAGATGCAACAAATCTGCTATCTCAGATTTTTCGAAATTTTCCGGGTCATTGACCTAAGGTCAAGCCCATTTTTAAGACATATCGCCGTTTTCTTTCGGAAATTGACGGAATATTAAATAACATTTTTAGTCTGGAGTGAAGCAGACATCTAGTTACCATCATTGGGCAAAGTATCAGTGACTTCCAAGCATTGACCTGAAATCAGGTCACGAATGACTGTAGTCAGCCAAAATGTACCACCGTCAAAACCGACGATGAATTACTCAGAATGGGTAGAAAATAGCAGAACTAGCTTGAACAAACGTAATTAATACCAGGAGCCTAAAAAAGTTTGAAAAAGTAGCATATTTTGGAAATAAACAGCCTCTCGCGAATAAAGCTCCGCCAACTTCGTAGATTGGTAACTAATGAGTTTTTCCCAAATTTAGGCATGAAAAAACATCGCAAGAACCACAAACATCAATAAAATTGACATAGGTCGTCTTTTTCGCGAAAATAAAGTAACGCCAAAATTAGTTCCCGTCAATTTGGTGCCGCATACGGCAGCGGCGCACCGCGACAGCTGGCGGGAGAATTACGGTGTCTTTAACTCAACGTTTCGGCGTATATGTTGAACAAATCTGGGGAAATTAGACGTGTATCGGCATCCGCGGACCTTTACTTGTGCGCTGGTGCCTTTACCCAGGCACTGTTAGTCACAGCCCTTGAGATTCAGGCCATTTCTCGGTCTCATGCAGTCGGCTATGAGAAAACATATATAGGGCGTAAATTGCTTACATATTATCTGAAACTAAAAGTGAGACCAGTTTCGAGCTCTACTCATGACAAGCTTTCCAACGGTATGCTTATTTTTATCGTGCGACTAACCGTTCGTGAGTTAGAGGGGGGCAGTCAACTGCCCCCCCCCAGTCGTCCATGTTCGAGATGGACCGACGGTCGTGCGCGGGTTAACAGTCTAACCAACCATACCGTGCGACTGCTCGATTTAAAATTTCCAGCGATGATAGATGAGGACATTCTTAAGGGGTTGTGCTATCTCAATTTTGTTTTCAAGGGCAAGGTCAGAAGCCCGAGGTCAGCTCAGTTTCCGCACCATTTCCCTATTTCTAACGTTTTGAACCGTTCCTTCGCCTTGTTGATGCCTGAAATGTATTCTTGGGCCAAGAAAGTCGCTAAACACGACCAATGATGTTGACCCACATAAAGGGTCATGAATTTAAATAGGCTAGGTCAGGCTTAAATAGGTGATAGGAAAAAACGGCGCGCTGCGCGCGGTCAGATTTTCACTACCTTGCTGAACATCTTTTCAGCAGATGTAGGATTTTCAATTGGTGGTGTTAGTTCACTGACGTAGGTCACGTAAATGGTGTCAGTCTCCGATTTTTAACCCGTCCCCGACTGGGGGGGGCAGTTGACCGCCCCCCCTGAAGTTTTTCTGGGATTGCGAGAGAATGAACAAACACAGAACCATGACACTTTGTGTACCTTTTGCTTCATTATTTTTACATCTTGTGTCAAAGTTTTGACCTCAGGTCAGGTCAGGTGCTTGACCTAGGTCAGGTCAAACACAGCTATGTCCAAAAAAGTTTAGCGCCCTCTAACTTTTTTGCAAAACAAGACATCTCAATAATACTTTCAGGGATTAGTAATCGTGATAGATGCAACAAATCAGTGATATGGAACAAATGAGTGATATGGAAGGTACTCATGGCAAGCTTTTTGATGGTATGGTTTTCATTTTTCCGATGCTTCGTTCGCGAGGTATGGAAGGGGTGGTGTCGGAATGCCCGGGGCTCCAGCCGCCGACGTCATGGTGCCAGTCGGACGCGGTTTAACGTGACTTGAATGTCGGCATGATGCAACTTTGTGGACTCCGCCCAATAAGCGAATCAAGGATGAATAAACCAACAAGCCTCCATGACCCTTGACAACATTCGCTATTTGACCTCCTTCGACAGTACAGGTTGAGGGGGTTGTGGTGGACCCCCAGATCTTTTCAAACCCGAAACGACAGAGTGACGAAACGGATGCGTTGCTTGGTCTATTGGCTGCACGACAGTTTAAGGCAAACGGTGGCCTTACAGGCGACTTTAACTGTCGTCATATCGGTGGATTCTGATTTTGATTGCAAACAACGGCACATGCCCACGGCTATGGAACTACTGCTGTCATGCGATTCATTGCTTCTATTTACTTAATGGTCCCTTCGAAGTCAATAATAAAAGGTGAAAAATGTTGGCGAACGCAATTCGTGATTTTGGCTCAAGATGACCCTGGCCCAAGCGAGAGCCTCAATGCGGAAGTGCTCGACACCATGGATAACACCCACGCATAAGACCAAGTGAGACTGAGTCCCGTAAAAAGCTGAAAACTTTTGCGTTACAATGGCGACCGTCGTCGTGCCATGGTTTTTCATGACATGCTCTCGAAAAAAGGGTCATAGCTGCGAGACCTGTCGAAACACTACTCTAACATTTTGCGAAAAGTACAAATGTTTAAAACTTAGTGATATGAAACTTCAGAACGATCAAAATGGTCATTTTGCGCACATTGTAGAAACATCAGAATTTGCACACCCTGGTAAGCAATCCCCCTGAGAGATTGCTGGCGATGGTGCGGCATGGTTTTGAAGTCAAGGTTGTTTTGTCACAAATTCATGGGGTGCCACTATCTTTCACGTACAATGAAAAGGCCCCAGAAATCTCAGACGACCGCTTAACAGCCTATCGGTAACTGATGATCGATAAACACGTATATACGCACTACTGGCGATGCTGACGGGATGGGGAGTCAGGACCCTTCCCGATGATGAGAGGCTTTAGCATTAAGGCCAATGGAAATGACTGGAAAGAAACGGTTCGGATTCCTATTTGGAATTCCCTATTATTTTCGGAAACCTCCAGTCATATATACGACATCGGTGATCAGCAAATGCGTCTGATGAGTTGCCCGAAAACTATACATTACACGCGTGTGTTGGATCAATGAACAAACAAGCAGAAAAACTGACAAAGGTACATAAAATGGACAATAATCTGAAGATACGGCTGATCGGTAACCCGCCCCCGACTGGGAGATGGGTGACTGCCCCCTTGAGGTTTTTCAAGATTGCGAGAGCACGAACGGACGTAGCACCACGAAACTTTGCTCACCTTTTCCTTGGTCATTTTCACGCATTGTGCCAAAGTTTTGACCTTAGGTCACGTCAGGTGTCCGACCTAGTTCGGGTCAAAGGGGCCTATGTTCAAAAAGGTTTAGCCCCCTGCAACTTTTTTGGGAAATGTGATATCGATATGAAACTTTCAGGGTTTTGAGATCATGATAGATGCAACAAATCTGCTATCTCAGATTTTCGGAATCTTCCGGATCATTGACCTAAGGTCAGCTCCACTTTTAAGACATATCGTCGTTTTTTTCGGAATCTGACGGATTTTTTGTGACATTTTTAGAGCTGGGTGTTGCAGACATCCATCTGCCGTCAATGAACAAAGTATCAATGACTTACAGCCATTGACCTGTGGCCAGGTCACGAATAACTGCCATAAACCAAAATGCGCCTCCCTCAAAATCGGCGATAAACAGCCCAGAATGAGTTGAAAATGGTAAAACTGGCTCGCGCAGTTGCGAGTTATGCCAAGAAGCTCAAAAGGTTTCAGAAAATTGCACCTTGTCTGTAACTCAACATTTCGGCGTGTGTATCAAACAAAGCAGAGAAATTAGACGTGTATCGGCATCAGCTGACTTTTACCTGCTCATTGTTGCCTTTACCTAGATTTTATTAACCACAACACTTGAGGTCCAGGCCGCTTCTCGATTTCATGCAGTCGGCTGTGAAAAGGCGTATGTAGGGCGGAAATGACTTACACGTTATCCAAAACTAAAAATGAAACCAGTTTCAAACGCTACTTCTGGCGAGTTTTCCAATAGTGTGATTATTTTTATCGAGCGACCAGCCGTTCGTGAGTTGGAGGAGGGCGGTCAGCCCCCTCCCCCCAATCGAGCGTGATCGGCGCTGACTGCCAGTCGGGCGCTGGTTAAACTCGGGCACTCTCCCGTGTACTGCGCTGCGGCCTTTGAATGCCGCCAGACAGGGGTCGCTGGCCGGTCCGGCGGTCGGGCTCTCGTCTGCGGCTCGTCGGTCACGTCATTCAGCTGACGCGGGGGTCATGGCAAGGCCGCAACCGGCGCCGGCGACGGCGACCCCTTGTTGATCGACGGCCTGATGCAAGGACGAGAAGGTCGGGAAAACAGTTGCGCGAACTGCCGCCGGTCGTCACCCTCTGAACAGGATGTTCTCGGTGCCGGCAAATGATCAGATGTACCCATTGGCGGATCCAGGGGGAGAGGGACTTTGGGGTCGTGCCTCCCTGTTGAAAACTCGGGGCCAACGTGTCTCTTCGCCTCCCCTGCGGACGGAAATTACAGATGTTTGTTTTCGGAACAAAAATTTACTGGTGAAGAGGACCGGAACAGGTAGGACATGTAGCGTCCCGTTGCACCCATATGCCAAAGCAAATCAGCAAATCGACTGAGGGAAATTCCAGAATATCGTCCGGCTCCTTGAGTAATTGTGTACACCTAGAAATCACTCCATATTTTTGGAAACACATAATATTTTTGTTCGTTTTTCCAAATTTGCATTTAAGTCCGTAGAGATGGAACTTTAACAGGAGAGATGCGACTTGCTGAGGGACAAATGGGACCAAACAACATAGTGTGTGATGACAGGCACAACGTCCGCGCAAGTCCGTATGGGAACTGCAGGCACACTACAGCTTCACTGACGTGTTCCATTTCTTCCTCCACCCTGTGGCAGACTCAAGACCAATGCCATGGGAAAACGACGACAACAAACAGAAAATAAATGCCAATACCCCTCACCCTTGACCCTTGACACCGCCCTCAGTAACTGAATCTTTTCAAGCCACAAAGCACGCACACACAAGAACGTTAACTCAGTTGAAGTGGCCACCACAAAAAAAAGTAATTCTTGCTCTCCCACGTCCGCAATGGCTGAAGTGACCGTAAAAAAACGAGGTGAGGCTGCCAGATACCAACAAGATATCTTATGTCGGTCAAAGCACAGCACTGTGTATTCTCTGAGAAAAGCACAAGTCCCGATTTCCATCTTCCCACTTCTTCCGGTTCCCCCCTACACACATTCGTTTCCGAAAATGACGAAACAAAGTGGCCGAAATCCGAGGAAAATCACCATCTGGGTGTGGCTTGGTTTACATGAATGAACGTTCATTCATGTAAACCATGTAATTAACCAGTAAAACGTTCATTCATGTAAACGTTCATTCATATCACATTGTCCCTCCCTCTCGTAGCAGTATGTCCTTCTCGTAGCAGTGTGGACTACAGGCCTTCAACGGATGGGCTTATCCACCACCCACCCGTTACCCATGGGCAAACCCGTGGGTATGGGTAAAGTCATGGACAACGACACGGGTAACGGGTGTATAACGGGTGAGCAACTGGCTTTCACGGTTAAACCATGGGTAAAAAACGAAAACTACGGATTTAAACAGAAACGCATGCTCTTAGCAAAGAGAATTTACTGCTATGAACTAAGTTTACTTATACGTATAATACGTATAACTATAATGATTATTGTAAGTAATACGTATATAATAATGATACATTTACCATATAGTCTCGTAATATACTGACAATAATAAACCATTTACTAAGATTCTGTTATATTACAGGGACTTGAGCTACCATTTTTGAGTCTACAAACCAGCATGTTCCAGCCTTTGCCAGCTGGCCTGCGGACTTTTGTAGGCTTTGACAAACTCAGCTCTGATGTCATTTTTTCCCCGCAACTGGAATTCAGATTTTTTTTTCAGATATAGGGCGTTCGAGGACCAATCGACCAGGCGCCTACCAAATTATCAGCACCGGTTGTGTTGCAGATTGGCTTTAGAGATAATTTTTGGCCCGGATTTCATATTTTTGACTTTCAGCTCGATCTAACGAAGGGCTTGGGAAATACGGTGGCGGAAATTTTCCGAGTGATCGTGATTTTAGCGAAAAAACTCTAACATTGTTTCATATCTTAAAAAGCAATGATTCCATTTCCACAAAAAAACGCACATGCAACATGTTCTAGCGCGACTTAATAGATCTGATTTTTGTTTCTGAAAATATCTCCGCACGTTTGACCTCGTAACCTAGTTTTCAAGTCATGTGGTCACCATTTCAGGCCAAAATTAACAATCTGTAAAATGTTGTCTGAGGTGTTAGTTCACATAGTCTGGGGTAAAAATGACGGGGTTTTATGCATAAAAATGCTGGAGTGAACTTCATCAAGCTAGTCTTCAATCAGGCTTGTACTCAGGTTAAGGATAGTTTGCCACACTTCTTATCATGCACTTTTTGCGGGTTCTCCGCACGACAGCTCGTACAATAGAATACATTGCCCTTGTCGATAGTTACTTACAAGCCTATGAACCTTTGTGTCCCCTTTATAGCACTAAGTTTGCTCAAAACGCTGTCTGAGGTTGCCCGCCTATCATTCACACTGAACACGAGAATGCACTTGACGGTGTCGCTGTTACATGTGTTAAAAAACTACCATTTGTCTACAGCAGTTGAAAAACTATGATTCTATGAGGTCCTCTGGAGGCTAGCTTTTACCGCGACGCAAAAGTACCATCTATCCCATTGCATGTGCTTTTGGTGGCCTAGAAATAAAAAGGTGCACCTATTTTTGTACATACTGTCACGTACCGCCATCAGATACAGATATCACTTTCAAAACATTGGGTAACAGGCCCCTGGTGGACGGGATGAACGGTCTGGAATGCATGCACCAGGACGGTATTGTGTACTACCGAGTCCGACGGAAAATGACCGAGATCCGCACGGTCTACTTTGTATCTATAGAGTACTGGATAACCAAGCGGGAGGAAAAATTCTTTCAAAAATCTCCTCTGAAAACCACTCCATTCTCTGACCACGTCTGTTTAACCATTTCCACATATTCCGTCTGCTTTACAGACACATACCGGTGTCTTGTTCAGTCAGTTCAGTGAGGAACCGCTGCGCTAATACAATTATTAACGTTAATAATAATTCACTCTTGTTAATACAAATTCGCCATCTAACTGAAGTATTTCAGCTAGATTGCATCTGTTCCTCGAGATCACTATTTTTATCCGACATCCTTACAGAAGTCCATCCCGCTAAGCTAGTCTAGCAATACGTTCACGCCTCACTCCGAAGGGCATGCTCGCAGCGGCGCATTATGCACTCAGCTCTACGTGCACGGCATACCAGTGGCACTCCGACTTCAGAGGAAACTGAAACAGCGTCTCACCAAAAATATCGGAAAATGTGGAATTAAATCATACGTTATCTGTATGCAATAACACAGTTTATGAAACTTTTTAAACTAAAATAATGAGCTCATTTTGTTCCCGCATTCATCAACATCGCAGGCCTCCGTTTCCCCCAATCATAAGGCGAAAGGCGGCCGTAGAGATAGCCAGCTCATCCGCCTCAGCCAACGCTAAAATACATGTGATGCAGTCCCCTGGTGAGCGTCCGCGAAACTGCACGTCGGCCGCCGCCAACGCAGCTGACAGAGCCCCTGTGAGGCGAGACGAACTACTGCCTCTCGCCGCCGCCGTCGCGACACCACCGTCGGACTCGCCGACGAAGGATGCTCGACTGAACGAAGACACTGGCATCCGCGGCGGATAAATGACTGTGTTTGTAGGGTAGCCATTGATTAAAATGTCACATAATTACATTTTGCATTCGTTAACAATGCTAGATACTCGTATATGCAGGAGCGTCTAAATCTCTCTTGAGATGGGGAGGGGCGACGTGATTTTAACCTCGTTTCTTTCTATGCATTGCCATGGGGTTAATATTAAATGTTGTCTGTGGTTGGGGGGGGGGGACAGTTACCTCCCGTCCCCCGGCTCCTACGCCCCTGGATATATGTACATGGATTTGTGCACAAATGATTCAACAATGGCCGCATGCCCCTAGCAGTAAAGATCATTTATCCGCCCTTGAAACGGGAGGGAACTTGCGCTTGGGACGCTGGGTGTGAACACATGCTGATCAATTTCGTTGCGCGGATTCAAATGGATGCCCGTCTGTTGAAGCTTTCTTTACAGATAACCGACAAAACACCGAAAATGATGCGTCGTGTAATATTTCGTTTCTTTTGTATACGTCAGTCTGAAAAGGGTAGGGAGTCATTTATGGTTGAATTGTTTTAGACGTATTAAGACGTATTAAGACAGCGTAAGGCATATTAAGACAGGCAGCCGTATACAATTAAGACAGTAAGACAGCTTGACGCTATACTTGCGATGTGCCTCAGGTGTTTCTGATACTTCAAGCGGCCTCTGCCGCATACACGCTTTTCAGTGAGGTCTTTGCGTGTAACTTAGCGCTCGCTCAGTGCATCTACCTGGAGCTTCGGATTTTGATGTGCAAACGCGTACTACTTGCATGCTAGTTGTCCGAGCCAAAGCAACGCTGCGGGCGCACACTAGCAAACGCAGAAGACCCTATTTTAGGGTTTCTTTCATCACTTTAAACATGTATGCATTTCGCCAGTCTTTTAACGCAAGTCTTTCCTGCATTCTAACCTTTTCTCCATCTAAGTCGGGCATGTATCGGAAAAGGTTCGCATCGAAAAGGAACGGGCCTAAAATAGTAACCTAGCCCAACCTAATCTAACCTAACCTAAGCTTTTTGTTGGACCGAGCTTAGTCCGATCGCACCCTTTATCGGCCTACGGTCTTTAGTACCCTTTACCGCGGCTTTGGCGCAAACCTGGAACGAACGTTATCCAATGCCAACCTTGTCCGATACAAACCTTTTCCGGTGCAAATCTCATGTTTACGGACCTGTTTCCTTACGAACCTTTGGAGCCTTGTTCTTTCGAACCTTTCCCATATGAACCTTTTGCAGTACGAACTTTTCGCGTTACGAACCTTTTCCGATACGACCCTTTTTACCATGGTTGGTAAAAAGGGTGGTATCGGGTTATACCTTTTACCAGACGAACCTCATGCATACGAGTCTTTGGCTACGAACCTTTTCCCATACGAATCTTCGACTTACGACCCTTGGTCCAGCTGCCGTCCAAATTCGGCGTTCAAAGGAGACATGCACGTAGCTGCCCCCCCCCCCCGTTCCACAGCATACGGCAGACGGGATAATGGCGATAGTTATTATTCTCAATGACATGCTGGCATGAAGCGCTCGTTCCAGCATCTAGGACCATGCAGCCCCCGCCATTTGTATGACAGATTAGATAGGCCAACACATATGCATAACAACCATATACAACAACCAATAACAACCATATGCAATATTTCACCTACAGTTCATTTGACCTCAATGAAAGACCTCGTTTTTTTTTAATCTGACCTGAGAGCAAGGTTACCGGATCAAATGTAAACACAAACGAGATTTGCAAAGCTGTGCTACACAGTCCTGACCACAGCTAAACACTTTTTATATTAAGCGGTCTTTTATGGTACGCTGGTGGTTGGTTATTGGGGCTCAGGGGCGCATCTACTTCAGGGTCATTCGGTGCCCATTTATGATACACTGAATTGGACGATCTATTACCCCCAAAATCGCGAGAATTCTAAAAAAATACATTGTACCTCATTAAATAAAGATAGCTCCCAAAAATGTGGCAATTCATTTTACTAACAACTTCTTTATCTATTGAGTTAAGAATGCCATATTTTCACACAACAATTGAAATGCGCTGCATGTTTAGTCCAGCAAAGGCCATAACGATAAAACATCTCCTGTTGATTTTATTACATATTCCAAGCGTCGGTCTCAGTGGCTCAAACACACCCGAATGGGCTTCGTGAAACTGTTTACAACGTTTACGTATTGAGCGATGGGGACCGTTCAGATAGCAGGCGTCATTGTGAATTGCGATATCGGGCTTCCAGCTCCCCAGTACGCATTGCGGCCACTGGGGCCACTGAGCAAAAAAAAAAAACAAAGCAAAAATGTGCCTCGTCTGTGAACTAGCGGCTGTGTGGAAGTTTGGAAGTTTGGGAAGTAAGATGAAGAAGGTTTGGTTCCTGCTCGAGTTTGTCAGTAAACCAGTCACACACCGCCATCCGTTTCTCCGAGTCTTGCGATTCCAGTTTATCGGACGTACCTATGTGGTGTGAGTGTAGTTTTAAGCCCTCTTCAGAATGTTAGATAAGCCATTCCTAAGCTCGAGCTGCCAAGAGCTCGAGCTCTTGGCAGCATCGGCAGACGGGTTTTGTCGGGCTCCGTGAGAGTTATGCCGCGACGGCGGCGGTGTTGGCTGGAGTTCTTGTTCTTGAGATTTTGGTCTTCCTGAGTGAGTAGCCTTGCCCGGAGCTGAAGCGTTCAGACTGCGCATCGTTCCATAAACTCTGAATTATGCATCCCGCGGCAAATTGATTGTCTGTTGGGGGCATCGCATCTTTTAAGACTGGAACGGCGTGCAAACTCTAAACGGGCCTGTTGGCAAGATTTGGGTGCTGCGTATTTTTCAACACATAATGCCGTTCCCTGGATCGTGAAACCCTTCTTGATCAAGCCATAACTCCAGCAGTAATAAACGTTTCGGGGACAAAAAAATAACGTGGCGCGTGCACCGCACGTGCATTATTATGTGAAAAATCAGATGTCTATTTAAAACTGCGTCCGTTATTAAGAAAAGTAAGTGACGCATTTTTTTGCCCACGCTTTGCTACTCATCTGACCAAGCTGAGAACTGAAAGCCTTCCGGGCCACAGATTACCCCTGGACGAAATTTCAAAAAAATATAGGACTATGGTGTGTTTTGTCATGGTCGATTCGTCCTGGAACGTCTCATACTTGGAATGGTAACACCTACAGGATAATATGCCATTCAAAACGACTACACCGATTCAAAATGCTTCATGTTGGGATGAGTGGCGACAAACAAAATATGTCGTAAATCAGGCCCAATATGTTGTGCATGGTAACTGTCGAGCAAATGTAGTAGCGCTTCCGAATGGGTGCAAAAATGCTACAAGGCCAGAAAATCGCGTCATGACGACTTTCCAAATCTTATGTGCTTTGTGCTAAGGTATGGTTGGATGTATGAATGCTTTGGAAACATACAAGTGTCTGATTTTAATGTTCATTGTTTACAGTATTTGGCATGTTATGGATCATTATGCATAAATATTGACAGACAACGAGCAACGTACGTACAAAAAATCTGCTTCCTTGGGGTTTTCTGTGCTGTTTGACTTGAGGCTGTAAGACAAAACGCTGATTGCTCCTATCGTAGTAAGCTGAAAAATGTACGTCTGTGGCCCTGCACTGCGGAAAATCGTTACCCGGGCAACCAAGATTTCGCAGACCGGAAAGCATGAAGACCAGTATCTGAAAATGTCTGTGTCAACCGCGAAAGACTGGGGGTGTTACGCGAACACAGTCTCTGTCCTGTTTTAGCTTAGCAAATAATTTGTAGCGGCGGAGCTGAGATCTGGCACACCCTCGGTTTGCCTCATGTGGACTCAGGGGCGTCAATTTGTATTCTTTAAAGAGGCTCCTGGCCCACCCACTGTTGATCTGGGCTCACCCAATGATGGTTTGCCCCCCCCCCTCAAATTTTCTGCCGGTTTTAAAGTGAAATGAGTACCAATAACGAAAAGAACGGCCGTAACATATAAGAGATGGGGAGAATGTAAAGAATGAAAATTAAAGCGAAGTGTCTGTCTATCTCCCTATCTTATATACCTATATATCTGTAATATATCTGCATACATCGGGATCAATGCAATTTTTCGTTTGATGAATCGTAACAAGAAGCTCATAAATTCCCGTTGGTCAAAATAAAGTGGGCCGTTTAGAAACCCACATTTGCGTGGAAATTAGGTTGTCAAGCCTTCGGCTCGGCCCACGATCTCTTACAGAGATCGGTATCCATGTGTGGGCTATAATTATGAGTTCCAAATCATTGGAATATGATACCATTGCCCGCAAACGTCAATGTAACCTTCACGAATGGAAGTGTAACGGTTTCGTTCCACTTGCGGACTTAAAAGAACAACATCAGGGTATTTGTTACGCCATACAGCTCCATGTTGGTTGTGCCCGTCGGAACTCTAACCTCCTCTCCATCCCTCCCGGGCCATATGCCAGTGCTTTTAGTTCCTCGGCCACCGAGAGGTCCAATTTTTTGTAATATTCATTTATTTGCATACAGCTACATACTTTGGAAATCAAGGTTCATGCGTTTGTCGCGGTGGGCAAACACAAACCAAATGTGCTGTGGATGGTTTATATATATAGGGGATAGGATAGGGGCGGTTTATGCCGGTAAGGATGAGTGGGGACGTGAAGTTAAGGGTAGATGGGAGGTGGTCCTTCATTGAATAATGACAGGTCGCCTGGCGTGGATAGCCTTGTAACAGTGCTGGATTCAGGGTCTCGGACACATGAGGCAGATACCGGCAAACGTTTGAACTATTTTTTCACTCACTTCGGCCTCAGTGACTGGTCTTAAATCTTAATTTAATCAGTATCCGTATCTACAACGATGTTCCCAGTATATTAGAACCATCAGTATTCATTCATGCAGTACGGTTCATCATCTCCAGCATCCAGGTCCATTCATCTAGGTAACCAAACGGGGTGACTGTGGGCGACCGAAAGTGTCAGCGGTGCATTGATAAAATCAAATTATCTTTCCCATTTTGATGTTTTTTTGTCTCCTAAATCCGCCCCTGCCAACGCATGTACAAATATATTTCTTACCATGCATTTTCCGTAAAGTCGTTATTGCGTTGAAATCAGTACTGTAAACCATCATCACATATCAAATCATTATAGGTGGGCATCGTTACTAAAAAATGTAACTTCGTTACTCGTTACTCCGTTACTCAAAAAAGCCAGTCCGTTACTCGTTACTCCGTTACTCTGCCTTAAGAAGTAACGGAAGTTACCGCTACTCCGTTATTCCGTTACTTTTTTAAATGCAGTGAAAACCAAGCGAACCCGGGTTTTAAGTCTTTTATGCTGCTTTGTGGTTGTAAAACGCATTCCATATACAAAGGGAAGAAACAAAAAGCGCTTACCCAAAACACTCCGCTAGCTGCCCACTGCCCTCACCAGCCGTTGTAGAGTCGGCGGCGCCGGGACAACAGCCGCGGCGGGTATTCTACCACTGTGTTAGCCACAATGTTCAAACCAACGAATTCCTGTTCATTGCCCGCGGCGCCGACGGAGCGGGAACAACCGGCGCTGGAGCGGACGCATGCAAAATGCGACAAACAGCGGACATCTATCGACTGGGTTTGATCAACAATGCCTCTCGAAGTATCCGCCCTGAACATAATGGTCTCCGTTCAGAGCTCGTTTCGGTCTCGCGAACTTCTTGTTTTGTTTTGAAATTATGAGTGTGTATTAGTTTGTGTACGATCGCATGCGTGGAGGTAAGATTCCTGATTTCCCTGACGTTTTTTTAATACCAAACGATGAAGGACTCAAAAAAACATGACTGATATGGATTTTATTATTGTGAAATAAAAGACTAAAAAAAGGTGCTTTAGTACCTCTTCAGCACCCTTGAAAAGACAAATTAGCTATGAAAACATGGTCATAAGTAAGATGCAACGGAGGATGTTAGCCGTTCACAAGTGGAACATTTTGGAACGATGACGTGACCTGACCTGACCCCTGTGAAAGGCCAAAATTGATATCAATGAACTCGCTATTGTCTTACGGTTCAGTATATGTCGCTTAAGTTCAGCTTTTCAGGGACAAGGTATTGTGTCTATTTACCTAATTCCAAGGACGTGTTTTGACCTTTCATGGCGTCTGGTGGCCTCAAAATTGACCTGAGGTCAAAACTCTTGAATATTTTCGTCTCGGTTTGACAAAACCTTTCCGCCGGTGTTTTCCTTTTTTCCGTGCGATATATGGGAGCCGAGATCCTGGGAGGTGCGGAAATCCGCGCTCCCCCTCCGGCCGGGCAAAGGGCATTCTGAGCCCGGCCGGAGACGGGTTAAAAACACTTCATTTAACCCTATTCCCTGTGTGGGGGGGAGCAGATTGTGCTACCCGTGTCTTTTTGCTTGTCGCTCCCACACTGTTTGCCGCAGCGCCACAAGATTTTCTGGCATTTCATGGAACTGATACACACGTGTTTTGTCGACATTTAAAAAAAAATCGGTCCCGCAGAGGCGGTTCCAAGCCCCCGTTTTCGGCGGTAATGTGCTGTGCGTGAAGCTGCAAAGTTGTGCGGTTCACTATCGCGACATTCTGAGTAGAAATAAAGATCACTGACTCATTTATATAGTCATACACATCCTAAACAATGCGTATGCACACACATTTTCAGGTGAACGCACACCCAGGTACTGAAAAAATGGGGGAGCACACTATTGTGCTTATGGTGCCCTCCCAATTTTGTTTACCTGGATCCACCTCTGCGCTACATATAAACTTAAACTGGCTTGTTAGTTGTACATCTGATGTTTATATCACCCAAAACAAACAAAACAAAGGAAATTTCTTATTTCAAAAATCACCCTTCTTGCCCTCCCTGGAACTGTCTATGGTTTTCTATTTTAAATTTCAGCTTTCGGTATATAAAAGACTTGGACATTCCAAGCTGAACCGTGTTATTCCCATGAAAATTGGTTGGTAAATACGGCCGCAGTGACCTTTCAAAAATCCCGAAATTTTGGAGTTTGTTTGCCCCCACGCCCTATTTTCGCAATTTTTGAATTTTTGGGGTCCGGAATTGGAGATCTCGTTGAAACATATTAAATGGCATTCATCCCATCAACATTGGACGAATGCATCTCGAGATCTCTGGAAGGGCGGGGAGGGGAGAGGGCAGAACTGGTAATCTTCACCTTTCGGCCAATGCATATTTTTCGAAGGTGCAAAAGTGGCAACGGCTCATATCATGTTTGAGTTTGGGTCCTCACTTCTGCGTCTACAGAAAATAATGTGTCAGCCGAAAGGTGTTTCGGCCAGTTGATATTTTTTTCGGGAACGCAGGAGTGGTAACACGAATCGCATGGACAAAGTAGCCTGTCCTCCAAGTTAAAAATGATTTAACGTAACCTAACCTAAAACCTACTGTATGGTTGCAGGGATTGCCCTAAATGGGCATGTAAAACTATTTTTTTGTTAGGTTCAATTTGCCTGTTTTTTGGTTTGGTTAGCTCGTATGGGCTGAAGGCACACATGTGTCAACTGAATCAAAATTCAAGAGTTACCTAACCAAGTCAGTTTACACATCCAGTAGGGGCCAGTGCTTAGAAAAATACCTGAATGGGCTAAATTGTTCACACAACTTGTGTTGCCACTTCCGCGTCTCTAAAAATTACACGTAAGCGTCGGCCGAAAGGTAGATTACCGCAGATCTGCCCCCCCCCCCGGGGTAATGTGAATCTCACTGCCTGCAGAGAATATGGTTAAGGAAAATAGTCCAAGCAATAGTCCGCAAGCTTCAGAATTATGCTTCATTACTGACAACTTATTGTGCACATTCTGTTCTCACCTGGAAATACCGTAAATAATGCTTCCTCTTGATGTGCCTTTAGGTTTGAAAGGCTACTCTTGTGACCCTTGATTATAACCTCTTTCGGTCGGCACAGGACATACGTAAAAATGACGTTTTTCCCCTCCTCCTTAAACTCAAAGTACGTTTCTAGATGTGGCCATGGGTGACCCAGACCGGGCTCCTCCTCTGCCTCCGAAGCTGAGGCACCGTCGGACTCGGAGTCAAGGTTTTCGACCTCCAGTGGCGGCGTAAAGACGCCTTGATGGGACATTTTAGTGTCAGGTAGTTAAAATTTCAGGCCAGTCAAGAATCAATCACCCCATGGACATCACAGGTCCAAAGCCATGGCGGCAGTAATCACGTGCTCAACAGCCTTGAGTGATCTTGGCGGGGAACCGTGTGGCGGTGGTAAGCAATCCGTGACTAACTTGAGACAATATTGAAAACTGCCGTCAGCTGGCTGTTCTAGTATAAATGACAATAACTTTGATATCTTTTAGTCTGAAAAATGACGACTGGGTAATTTATAATTTTAAGTCATATCAAACTTACGCATAATTCAATACTTTTGTCCCAAAAGAGACCAAAGTCAGCTGGTCTTTATACTGAACCATTGCCGCCAGCTTGCCGTCAACGTTTATCAGCTGACGAATATTGTCAACAAGTCGACTCCGCGATTGTCAGCTGAGTGCGCGCCCAGCCGCGCTTGTATCGCCGCACGCTATTGGGTGTTGGATATTCAGGTAGCCAATGGCGTGTGCCGATGCAAATAAAGCCGGGCGGTGTCTGTAAGGAGTTTAAAAAGTAACGGAGTAACGGAGTAACGGAGTAACGGACCAAAAATAACGGAGTAACGGACCACAAAAGTAACTTCCGTTACTCAGTCCGTTACAGTAAAATAAAAGTAACGGGTCCGTTACTCCGTTACTCAAAAAAGTAACTTCGTTAGTAACGGAGTAACGGAGTAACGGACCAGTGCCCACCTATGCAAATCATACATACACAACATCACATAAATCAAAGTCAAAGCCTCCAAACTACTGTACTTGGCTCCACCTTTTATCGTTTTTTATGGCCCCTAGTGCAGACGCATTCGTTGTATCAGTGCTACGGCACGTCATAACGTTCACTTATTGAACCATACCTCGTTTTCAGCATGCAGAACCCACTTACTCATTCACCATTTTGTATAAGCCCGTATAATGTTTTCTTCATTCGCTCTTAGCAGTCTGGGAACATTTCGCAGACTATGGGGGTCACAAATTTAAGGCATGAACATTATAATATTGTCAGATACTGGCTTACGGCACCGATATGTAAAGGAGCGAGCATTCGTCTGCGACGACATCAAAATGATTTGACGTACCTCCCAGACATTGTTCCTTTAACCCTATTTCCGGCAGGGGGGCAGAATCCGCCCCCCTCGGGTTTTTTGCTTGCCAATTCCAGGCTTTTTAACGCATCTTTATGAAACTTTGTGACTTTTCTTACCTATTCTTTCTACGCGCTGTGACAAAATTTCAAAATTCTACGTTGCTCAGGAGCGGAGCCAGGCCACGTTTTTGGGAGGCACCTCAGGTCATTTTTGGCCATGTTGAGGGTAAAAGAAAAATGTCTGCCAAAAACAGAGTTTTTATTATAAAACCTAAAACCTTATATGGATATATAGCTAAATAGTTGCACAATGTGCACACAAAATTTTGTTCATCTGTGGTCACTTTACAAGGCCAAGTCAAGGTTAAAAGTCAAGATTTGTTATTTTGCAATAATTTCGGCGCCGTTTTTTCAAATGCCAAACCCGGAATATACATGACGTAGAAAGGTGCCCTCTACTTGCGTACTAAGTTTCAGCTTGATATCAGGTTGGGTCACGGAGCTATGACCTAAAATGTCAGTGCGCGTACCCTATATCGCAATAGCCATAAAATGAAATTTTTGGAATAGAATGAATTCAAATGATTGAAAACGTTTACAGATAATATTAAATGCACACGAGATCATTCCAGGTGACCCCAAGGTCACTGGAAGCCATTTAAGGTCAAAGGTCACAAGTTGATCTAAAGAACGTGTGACCTTAACAGTTCCCCCTTTTTCATGTCCCTGGCATCGCCTATGCTAACATTATACAAACATTGTAATGCGATTTTTGCTTCTTTAGCATAGCATGACTAGCAGAAGCCAAAAAAGTGTTTTTACCTTTTTTGTCCATTCAGTTGTACGAAAACTAATCCTCCTATTTTTAAACCCTGTTAACGCCGATGAATTTTCCGAAAATTTCAGATTTGCGGACCCATGGTAAAAGCCCTATCCATAATCTCTCGATTCATGCCAGTTTTATTGAAAGCGGTCAGTAAACAACGGAGTTATAAGAAGTCCAAAAGTACCCCCCATTTTGACATTTTTGCCCCTGCATCCACGAATTTCAAAAATATGAAAATTTTTTTTTTTATAAAAATGTAGCTCACGTCACGGCAAATCGATTGCCGTTTGTTGCGATGAAATCGGACGAGCAGTTCTCGAGATCCCAGGGGGGGGGGCCGAATCCGCCCCCCTGCCGGGAATCGACCATAGCGTCTAGCCCTCCGGGAATAGGGTTAAACGCTTTTGGTCCATGAAGGGGTGTGGAATTTGGTCCCTAGAATACGTGGAAAAATTCGCAATGTTTCGGAGCGACACCGCAAAATTGTTTGGTTGGGTATGGCAAAAATCACGGGGGGAGGGGAGGGGGCGAATCGTTCCGGCATAAGAATACGGCTAATTCGTTTCCTCGGTCTCGCAGCTACCACCGACCCCAACTTTCCGAAGCTCCTCCCCTGTATGAATCCCACACAGTCAACCATTTTGAAATTGGGACACGGTTTTCCTTAGACAAGTGTGACGAACGATGTCGCGCACGTTTCGATCACGCCCCTGGGCTTCCGCCGTGTAGTACGTCGACGCTTCAGGGCACCGTCCGAGGCAAACGGTGCTTTTACGCTACTGATGTGAGGTGAAGTTGTTCACCTGACAACACATTAAGCAGAGCTGTGTTCACCTGTATCGGTGGACAACTGTCAATAAAAGCTGGGGTGCGAGAGCTCTGTAACACCACCCCAACCTGTAGCAGAGCAACGCCTTAGGAGAAGCGCCGGCCAATTCAGTGCACGACCCCCTAGAGTCACGAGAAATGCCAAAAATAAAATCCAGAGACCTCTGAACTTCTTTTCCGTTTGTTCAGCAAAATTCCGTGCCAGGTTGCAGAAGGTTATTTAGTTCTGCCATCTTGTGTAAGTCCTTTTGCCCAGTGGTCACAGCCCTGCCGGACATGGTGTGAGATTTCAAACATTATTGGGGGGATCAACACAGGACCTCAGACCGCTTCTTCCCAGTGATTGCCATAGGCCTAATATCAGAACACCTGAATACTGGGAGGGGGGGGGGTCCAGCCCCTCCCCCCTGGATCTCCAGCCATGCTGCTGGACACCTCTCCGTTCATCACTATTCGCTTCGCCCCTGCCGCCGGTGAACTACGACCGTCCCCTGGCCCTCCCGCTCCGCTCCTGACCCTATCCACCGTCACCCGCGGCGCGACCGATCTGACAGCGGCGGCCGCGCTGTCACCCGGCCCCGCGCCGCCCACGGCGCCCGCGACGTATAAAGCCCGCCCGGCGGCGACGGAGGGCATCCGCTGTCCCCGGTCCGCCCCGCGCCCTCCGCAGCCATGCTCCGCTGTCTGCTGCTGGCCAGTGTGGCCGCAGGCGCGCTCGCCACCTACAGCGGCTACTACCCGACGTACTCGACACTCGGGCTCGGCGACTGCCTGCTGCCGCAGGACCAACTGGCGGCGCTGCGGATCGTGCAGCGGCGCTACCCCGGCATCACCGACGTGGCGGCGGCCGGGATCGTCCGGCTGGTGGTCAAGTACCCGCCGCGGCCCATCCTGACGCACATCCGGGTGGCCACGGTCAGTGGGGGGGGGAGGGGAGATTGGTCCTGACCACGGGGATTGCGAGGTGGACGAGGCCCGGTCCGAGTCCCACACGGCGAGCGAGTCCTGGTCCAAGTCCCGGCACGTATGCGCAGTGGGCCAGGCCTCGTCCAGGTCCCAATAGTCACGCGGTGGACCGGCCCTGGTCCGAAGCCCAGCAGGTACACACGGCTGGCTGCAGTCAGGTCCTGGTCCTGACTGCAGCAGCGACACACAGGGAGCGACCCTGCTCGTCACACACCAGGGGCAATTTCAATGCAGTAGAAGACTGACGATGGTCACCAACCCTGGCAGAGCTAGAACCGCCAGGGGCTCGCGGTTCCGCAGGCGCCTGCAGTGGGTTAGCCTGCAGCACGTGGAGGATGATTATGCATCCAGTAGCACTGCAGAACGACCGAGTCCCCTACGTCCGAGCGGGCACAGTGTGAGGCTTCTGCGGAGCTGTCCCTCGCCTTATCAGGCCATGAGTTCAGCACGAATCCTGGTAGTTGAGATTCCGTTCCCTTAAAAACTTATGGAAATATGTGGTGTGTTATACCATGACATGTCTATACAGTGCTTGGCATGGAAACCACATCGGCGTGTGTCGAGCCATTTCCTGGGCGTGTCCAGCTATTGGTAGCGACTACTCTCGCATCGTGCAGCCCAGCATACGCCTTTTCCAGACTTGGCCGACTTTGAATTTACATATAACGGTGCTGGTGATAAGTGGCAGCTAACCAGGTATCCTCAGATCAAGGTCTGATGGCAAAAATCGCGTTAGCGTGTACTGGGGACAAATTTAGTATCCGTTACCACTTCGGAAGAGCGAACGTGATAAACTTCAAGACCTGTAGTCGCAGGGGGACGAATGCGGAATCCCCGCGGGTGGCTCCGTTGCCATAATGCGGAGTGATCAACATCACCATCACCATCAGTGTCATCAGTCATCGTCACATGACTGTCTACCCCGGCGAAGACCACTGACGGCCGCCGCTGCGGCTTTTTCGGTCCGCTGACGCCGACCCCCTCCGCAGGTGCCGGTGATAGCGCAGCGTCTCAGCTACCTGAACTCGCTGTTCTACGCGCTGCCGCAGCGGTTCTACGACGACACGTACCTCAACGGCCTCCACGGCTACCTGGGCTCCCACCTGGGCCTTCAGATCCCGGTCGGCGCGCTCGTCGTAAGTGGTTTGTTCCGGCCGTCTCGAGCCGTCGGGCGTGCAGCTTGTCGTCCTCGTTAATCAAACCACTTGCGACCTTGCGCAGTATAGCCCGCTGAAAGAGCTTCCAGCGACAGCGGGCGCCGGATGCCCGATCCCGCAGCCAGAGCCGGCTGGTTGTCAGGTTCTCTGCCGCCGCGTCGCGGTCTCCGTCAGCGCACGCGGCAGGCGAGATGCGACGACGCCCCCCTGTTGCAGCCTGTTGCAGCCCGTCCAGCAGCACTACCGACCGCCTGTTGCAGGACCCGCTGTCGCTGGCCGACATCTACTTCTCCGGCCATCTGGTGTACCCCGTCTCCGTCGCCGCCTTCAACAAGTTCTTCGTGTCGCACATCTGGGGCGGACACGGCGGTAGCGTCTACGACCACGTCCTCGGCATCGGCGGCGGCGTCGGGATCAGTAAGTGCCCAGAGCGGGGCCGCATCGAAGTCCTCGCTGCAACCTCATGTTTGGTTTCTTTCCTGTGGACGTGGCTGTGGACGGAACGTGAAGACAGAGTAATGTGTAGGGAGTTTCAGTCATCGCTTGAACGATCCTACCGTCTAAAATGTCTCCGACTGAACAAAATAAGTCAGACGTCACCAGTGGGCCGACACCAAGCGGCTGTCCGTTTCAGGGCCGGGCGCCGGACTCTACGGCATTCCCTACATCAATGGTCTCATCAGCCGCATCAGGAAGATCAGTCTGACTCCGATTCCCGCCGGGTTCCGGCAGATCGTCCTCCCCGGCTCGTCGCTGGTCGCCGGAGTAAGTGGTCCGCTGCCGTCCTGAGGGCATCCAATCGTTCCTACTAATTTCTCCTGCCGCCTGGGTAATTGGTGCGCCGCCTTTCTGAGGGCATCCAGTTCCTCTTGCTTTTGTCGAAGTAAGGCGTCCGTTGTCGTTCTTAGAACTTGCGAACGTTCCGACCCGAAACGCATGCACCAGCCTTCTGTGCATGTGCATGTGCATGTGTGTGCTGCTGGAACCGTGCAGGTTCCAGCAGCGGCTCCTGGCGACGCCGTCTCAGTCGCCCGTGCGTCGCCATCGTCCGACGGTGCCGACGTCCGCTCTGACCGCAGGGCAGCCTGCTGCCGACGCTGTCGAAGATCGGTCTCCCGGTGCCGGTGCAGCCGACGGTGACCATCCCCGGCCTCGTCGACTATCTGGTCGGGCAGCGCGTGCCCGTGCAGAGGTTCATCTCGAGGGTGCGCGTCATCCGCATTCACTTCCGCCGCCTCATCAGGCGGATTAAGGTGAGGCGTCGTCGTTGTCGTCGTCTGCAGGACCCTCCACTGGATCGTCAGCGGGTCTAGGCTGAGATGCTATTCTACTGATGTGCCGCGGCGTCACAGCAAGCCATAGCATCTCGTACAAGCGTCACTACGTCTATTTTTTCAAGCAGGACGATGACACCTGCCGGCAGGCTTTTTACTCTGCGTTTCAACAAATAGCGACTTTCACAAATTTTCAGTCGCTCCGCCGCCTCGCGTCTTCGCAACAAAGCATACGCTGCTCTGACTGCATCTCGTCGCCTCTCCAGCCGCTCGTGCCCTCCTCACCAGCCCGGACGGCGTGTTCTCCCGGCGGGCGCTAACCGACTACGCGGCCTCTGATTGGCAGCTGCGGCGGATCGTGCGCTTCCTGCCCTACGTGTCGCCGACGGTGATTCGCCAGGATCTGCTGCCGCTGCTGGCGCTGCGCTACCACACGTTCCCGCTGGCCGTGCGCAAGAACCTCGGCTTCCCCGTGATCGCCCCCGGCTTCCTGCGCACGTTCGGCTACGGCGGCTACGGCCACGGCATTCTCAACAAGGTAGGTGCCGTCCGAGCACGGGAGCGCGAACGGAACGCCGCGCACGGGAGGAACGGTCCGGAACGGCCACGCCGGTCGTTATTGCTGAATGTCTGGTGTGGCTTGGCAATGGATTGGAGTTCCAAGCACGGCGGGGATACACTGGAACTTCGAAAACGATGAAATGGTCTGGAACTCTGAAAACGGTGAGGGGGAGCTGCACCTCTGACTGGGGTAAGGAGAGAAGCTGGAGTCCGGAGCGCGCTGAGGGTGTTCACATGCAGTCTTCAACGTACGTGACGCAGAAAAAATATTAATTAGGACGCCGTAACATCGTTGCTCAGGGAATGGGGTAATCAGATGTTCTCTTCTCACTGTACTGTGCACGCGTGTGCGAGTCCACCCAGTATGACAGTCTGCGTTATCACGAGCTCATCGACCACCAGTCCTACCCACTTCCCGATTCCGACTCCACACATCACCGGTTGACTCCTGTCAGCCGTGTTCGGCCTGCCTGTACTTCCGCAGTCTGCCCCCCACAGTCCGTCCGAGCCGATTCGGCCCGATCCCGCGCATCCCTGCGGGATCACCAGTCTCCCCATCTCTGCCGCAGTGGTACAGGTCACGCGTGGTGAACCGGGTCTACGTCACCCGCCTGCTCCGCGGCTTCGACACCTACGTGCACGGCCTCCTGAAGGGCTACAACGGCAAGCTCTGGGCCAGCGGCTACTGCAACTAGAGGAGCAAGCTGCCGGCATGGCTGCGGCCGAGTCGGCGCGCGCCATCCTCCCCTCGGCACCGGTGCCCCGTCTGCCCGGCGACGCGCGGTTTTCGATCGAGTGATTTACGTCCCGTGAATTTGGCTTCAGTGTCGCCGGCTGAAAGTGTCTGGGTGTCAATAAAAGGCTCATGCGTATAAGGTCTTTCAGCTGATTGCACTAAGTGCTTCATCGATGATTCGTGGAAACATTTTGAATTTTTTCCGTTATGGCACGTCAAAGGAACTTCAGGGAATGCCGCCATTTCAGCAACAGCGGTTATCGAACAACCCGCAAAAGATGTCGGTTATTTAAGCAATTTCCAAAAAGGCAAAAATAAAAACAAGAAAAAGAAATGAAAAGTAAAGAAGTGCTTCCGGATTTGATAATGTCCAGAATAATCAAATATGAAAATTGAAACACGGTACCAAAAACAAAAAAAAGAAGAAGAAACAAATGGACTTGACGTTACGTTACACCCGCCTCCCCCAAAACAAAGTTACGTTCCAAAACCAAAAGCGTTACAAAAAGTTATACCAATTGTCCATTTATCCAACTGTACAGAAGTTATACCAAGTCATTAAGTCATTCCTGCAGAAAAATATGCCATTGGCCTTTCAAATCATTTCAGACCTCTGACCTTTCACGCCTAGTTGGGTGGCGATGGCGTTGGTCCTGTCAGCTGTGGAGGTAACGACACCGCTCGTCCGTCCGTCCGCCCGTCCGCCCGTCCGTCCGTCGGACAGTCCACGACTGCTCCTGTCGGAAGCATTAACGCGACGGGGAAGGGGCACCCGACAGCGACGAGCCCGACTCTGCCATTCATTAGCCCTCTGAGGCACATTTCAGGGTGATATCCGACTGATCTGCTCGCATTTTTCGCATGCGGGAAGCATGCACTAGACGTCAAAACCGGTTGATTCAGCTTGGTCTTTGCTAGGTCATCTTCGCGCTTGCTTGTTGACGACTGGAATTGGGGTGACCTCAGGCAGACTCATTTATTCGGGCTCCCACAGCGTGTTGAAACATGATCAGCGGCACCCACGGCCATCACGCCAGACAGTTTCAGGCTTTCAGTCTATTTTATTCGAAAACCCCAACATCTCTTGCTAAAAGCATCATCAGGTAACTCGTATATGATATGCAGTCAACCCGAAATCCAATGCAGCTCTCTATTTTCAGAAATTTTCAGAAATCCCGAGCCATGCTTGTGATGGAAATCTCTCGCCTTCTGCATAGATATTAAATACTAAATACTATTATTGGAACGGTAATGAGCAGGTGTTTTAGATACTGTTAGGTACTAAGCCATTAGATAAACCATAAACTATTGCATACAGGGACGTAGCGAAGGGGCAGACATGGGGGCGATCCCCACGCCTGAGCCAAGCGGCCTTCGCTAGATATTTGTCGATTTCACTAGAATACGGAATAGTGATCGCATATATGCCGCACAAGTAAACATTGCATTTTTCCTATGCATTGCATTTCAAGTCAGTTACATAAAATTGCTTCGTTTTTCTGTAAATTTCGTCACATGCACATCACATATCACATCATTTGACATTTACCCCCCCCCCCAGCGATCAGGGCCTGGTAATCAGGCCTGATAATCAGGCTACGTGCGTGATAAGATACTACTACTGGTACGATACTGGATGGATAATTCCACGGCCGCCGCGTCCGCGTCCAGCACAAGACCGGCCTGGGTCAAACAGACCAGACGTCGGATCCAGCGCGAGCGCAACTGTACTGCGCCACGTCACTTCACCGCGGGCGAACATGTTCCTCGCCGACGGCGACGCCCTGATCTCACTCGATCGGTCCCGGAGGGAAGCGACGCCTGACGTTAAACACCGATGACGGTACAGACGCCTCCGCCCCACCCCTGGCGACCGGCACCGCAACCCGGCCCGGCCCATCTCTATAGAGAAGGGCCTGCAAGTACTGAGGCTCCAGACTCAGTACCCATGCACGGCGTCGGCGTCGGCGGCGAACAGGCCGTGGAAGTCCTTGGCCAGCCGGGCGTCGGTCGCGAACTCGGCGCGCGCGCGCTCGGCCATGGTCGCGGCGTCGAGGACGACGAGCGCGGCGCGACGCGGGTCCTCGGCATGCAGCAGCGAGGCCAGCAGGAGGCCGGCGTCCTCGGCCGCGGCGCCCGGCTCCGGCACGAACACCGGCTCCGACGGCGACCAGCGGGCGTCCGACCAGCTGCTGCTCCGGCCTGAGGTCACGTCCAGCTTCACCAGCTGGGGAGGGCGAGGGCAGAGAGGGGGTTAGCAGCGAGGGGAGGTCGCGCCCTCCTTCACCAGCTGGGGAGGGCGAGGGCAGAGAGGAGGTTAGCAGCGAGAGGAGCTCACGCCCAGCTTCACCAGCTGGGGCGCGCCGAGGCGGGGTTAGCCGTGCGAACGCTCCGGGATGGCATGACCGGCAGCGGGCTCGAGCGAATGTGAGGGCCGGTTTAAACAGCCCAGGGTACAACAAGAGAGGGGCGTCGGTCCAGTGGAATACAGCACAGACATTAAAAGCCGGACATTTGCATCGCATTTGTCGAATGTGGATTTTCCCCACTGTGGCACCACTCAACACTCAATGTACAAGGCCAATTTCATGACATGACATATGCAAAAGTCACCGACCATACCGGAAAGGGACGCTCCGAACTGGGCCGGCGCTTGACCACGTTTGCGAAAAAAAAAACACGGCATGCGAGTGAATCACTCCACAGGCTGCGGCCACATCTGAACGCCACAGCATCCCGCAGTCGCGACACCTCTCGCCACCTCCCCGCCGCCGGCACCCTCACCCGCTCCGCGTTGCCCGCCGCGCCGACGAAGCGACAGGCGTAGGCGAAGCGGTAGCGGCGTCCGTTGTAGGCGTAGTTGATGCGCGGCAGGTCCAGCGAGCGGTACCCGGCGGGGCTGAGCCGCTGCGGCTCGCAGTGCACCGTGCCGTCCGGCCGGCGGCGAGCCGTGGCGGAGGTGTCCGGCAGCGTCACCAGGTTCCCGTCCGGCCTGTCCGGCTGCCCGGCAGACCGGCGTCACTCCGCGGGCACCAGTTCGCTCTGCACCAGTGGTGCCGGCACGGTACCGGTGCCGCGGAGGTGTCGGCAGCGGCAGGCGGTTAGGGTTCGGCCCGTCTCAGCTGCGGCACAGACTGCCGCTGAGCCTCGTGGGAATAGCAATCCCGTAGACGTGGGTATGAAGCGGTTCCTTCCATGCGGTCAAATGGGGCTATTGTTGAAACATTGGGAACAGTGGAGGTCATTCCCCCTGGCTTCTCCCCTTTCCTCGCGTAGGGTTGTTTCGTCCTCCGTGGTCACTGTCGGCTAACCATTTCTGGCGCAGGGAACCACTGTCAGTGGCAATGAAGGCGTCGTGACCTAATAAAAGGCATTTCTGAAACGTATGAGCGACCACGCGAGCGCGTCATACCGATTTCTAACGACGACCGCACGAAAGGCCGAAATTTTAGAAGTGTTCAAAAAGAAAGAGCCATGTTTTATGCAGTGCGACTTGAGAGTTTGGCGGCGACAAACGAAATAAGTCAAGGCGAATCACACTCCTTCGTACCTGCGTTTCTAATGGAAGGACGAAACGCAGCATCGGATTCTCCCCTTCTTCCTCGTCACTGCTCAGGTACTTCACGGTCGCGATATCCATTATCTGCAAAGGGGGCCACGTGACACAGAAAACAAACCGGGATGGCGTGAACCCCACTGAGCATAGCATTAAGCAAACTGCCAAAATCAATGGCCAAGAACACCAGAGGACTCTCAAAAAGTATCACGTGTCTCACCGACATCTATCGCCTATTTGGTGCCGTTCTTTATTCATTCCGGATCCCTTCGCTCCAAGCGCTGATACATCCTTTGACTCCCTGACCATGACATAGTTGGACAAGGCCTTTCCAACGACCGGTTTACATCGAACGCTATTCACCAGACGAAGCTGCGTACTAACACTGTGTTCGCCACGCAAGGAGCAGCAGAGGTCGACGACGACGTTGCCGTATTCCTCGTAGGCGTTGACGTGGTGGAAGGTGTAGAAGGTGTCGGCAGTGAAGGTTGTGGAGTGCACCTCACCAGTCCAGCGATTAACCAGTCGAATCCAGGTCTGTGCCGTGAACAGGTCATCACAGTCCGTGGGTCTGTGCCGTGAACAGTTCGACACATTCAACAGGTCTGTGCCGTGGGCAGTTCGACACAGTCAGCATGTCTGTAGCGCTGCCTCCGGCACATTGAAACAGAACGCCTTGAAAGACACATCGCAGGAGTGAACAGTACTGACAGCGGGTTTACTTTATACATCACACTTAGCTCATAACGATGCGGTCCATTTCCTGGCACACGACGTACATGTGGTGCTTCTTCTTCTCATGGCAAGCTGTAGTTTATTGGCCGGATCATGTCGTTTGCACGAACAGAAATTTGGATGCGATCTTTGATTTTTGATGACGTGCCATCAGACATTTGCTGTTTTTTTTTTGTATGCACTTGAGCCATACATACGTCTCACCCCTTCTTCCGGCTTAGCGGCAATGGCTTCCGTGACCGGCTTCCTCTTCAGCTTGAGCAGCACCATCTTCTTCACCTGGATAACGAGCGGCTGCTGCACGAAGACGAAGTAGTTGTCGGTGATGCCGAAGCTGTGGAAGTAGGAAGGCTCCAGGGGCCAGCGATGAGGCACGCTGCCCACGATTCGGCCGCGTTCGGCCACCGCGCCGTCTGCGGAATAGAGGGAAGACCTTGAAACTACCTGCGCAGGGCGAATGACGCAGTTCGCAGCAAATTTAACCTTCAGGCATCGCGCCACGCATACGGCACAGGCAGCAGCGCAAGACGAAATATTTAACCGGGCACCGCCAGGGGGGGGGGGGTGTCAAATAGGGCGTCCCTCGGTTTTTCTGGAATAGGTTCTGAACCATTAGAGCCAGCCCAACCAAATTTTCATTACCTGTTCAACAATCAATTAATCATATTTTGGTACGAAAATCATTTTCATACTGGGTCAGATCATGGACATCTGACGTCATAAGTGAACCTTTGCATGCTTGTTTTTGGCTGTTCAGGCAGTGACGCAAACGCTTCGTTTTTCATAACATTTGCGAGCATAATGAATCAGCTATTTGGATCTGCAGATCTGCAGATATTTGGACCTGCAGAGGAAACGGTCCCCAAAAGGACATACAGTCGTGACATGTCAATATTAGAGGTTATGCTAGGTCACATGCATGATAACAATTGGACTGGTTCGCATTGTGGTTGATGGTAGCTGTTGCCGCTGACTTTCCCCATCGTTGAAGTAAGACAAGCAAATCAATATGTGCTTCTTAGTAAAGTTCACCAAATGCAACGTGAGGTCATGTCAGGTCAGGTCACATTCATAGGCAGATGTCAAAACGAAATGAAATACAGCATTGCCTGTGGAAGATTGTTCAGTAGCAGCAGACAATAATTATTGTTCACAGTCAGAAAAAGAAAAATGACTTTTTGCCCTGACCTGGCTTGACCTTGACCCGCTAAAGAGCAGACGGAACAGATTTTATCATCACGAGATGTCATTTCAGTTCTGTACCTGACGCAGTTAAGAATCGCAGCGAGTAATGTTTGCTCTTTGTCAGGAAGAGTAATGCAACCTTATCTGACCTGATCTAAACTGACCCTGACTGGATGAAACGCAGATAATGCAGAACTGATTATCCGAAGGCTTCACTTCCGTCCTTTTTGTCACGTAGATTAAACGGCCGCGAGTAAGTATCCATCTTTGGCATGTAAAGTAAGACCAATATTTCCCCTGACCTAGGCTGACCCTGTTCTGCATTTTTTTAACATTTTGTCATGCAGTTGATGCGCAAGATCGTGACCTTTCGTTTGATACCCAACTGAAGGCTCTGAGACTTTAGCGATGATTTGAGGTAGAAACCGATGGCAGTTTTTCCGACGTCGTGTTATGCGTTTTACGTGATCTGTGAAGTCATCAGTCACGTGACCAGGGCTAACATGGTATTTTCTGAATCGCAAGACTAAGGGCTACCGATTGGTGGTAGACTGGTTCAGCTCCGACGATTAGATCCAGAGATAGCAGGTGGGTGACCTTTTTGACATCCTTGAGGCTGCCGCGGGCACAGAAACACGCCAGACGGTGTCGGGTTAACCTTCAACACCGAGTGGGTGTTCAAGCGACACTGAGCAAGCGAGAAGAGAGACAGTAGCCCAGGTATATGAATCCAGCAATGGTCACGGCTTGTTACGAACAACGACCCATGTTTTTGAGTTTTGTACAGTGCAGGGACCTGGTTTTGTGCGCAGTGCCTATGTTTTTGAGGTTGGTGCAAGTCAAGCACTGGTTTTGTATGCAGTCATTCCTGGGTCTCGTTAAGACGTCTGCATCATGTCCTGGCCAGCGCCTACACCCTTGTTTGCAAGCCCTTCGTCATTTCCTCACATTGGCGTCCACCACGGGCCGCGTTATGAAGTATGAGTAGGTCCTGACCTCATCTCCAGAGCGTTGCTTAAAACATCTGATGGGGGTCCTGAGCCGAGCCTTGCCTGGTCCACCGTCGGCGGGAAATTCGATGAAGTTGACGGCAGGCCTGCTGGCGAAGGAGCTGCCGATGTTGTAGACGGTGCCGTCCGGTGCCACGTGGGGATGTGCAGTCGCTGTGTCAACGGACACCACCTTGCTGAGGTCAACCTAGAGAAGGTGAGAGAAGAGCGGCGTTGATCTGGATTTATAACGGAAAGATTATCAGCTTTCTCTCGCTCGTAGGTTTTCAAGTGGGTAGGCTCCACATTTCGGCTTTCGTTCTTCGGTTTTGTGCTGCAGATTTTATTTGCCTGAAATCCATGCGGGGCAGGAGGGTGTGCGTTGGTACCGGCATGAAAACAGAGACAGAGGACACAGGACTGCAACCTTTACCGCTGTGTGAAGCGGTGCACACCTGTTCCAGTGGCAGTCAAGGATGAAGGTGAGCAAAGTGATGACTTTTACACTGGGTCACTTGGGTTGTGGAGAAATGCGCCGGTCGCCAAGGCTTGCCGAAACGTCGCATGGCAGGGCCAACATTGCGGTGCCAACAAGAAGGAACACAACTTTCAGCCGCCACACCAAAACCTCAGTGGCGTCACCTGTTTCTCGGCAGCCAGATCCTCGTCGCTGACGCGCCATATTCGGTTGGTCTCCGTCATGGCGTACAGGTGGGAGCCGAAGTACGCGACGTTGACGGAGCAGTTGTCGGACATGGCGCGGCGGCGGCCGCTCATGTCTTTGTATGTGGACATCAACCTGCCGGGAGGCAGGCGCTGGAACGTCAAGGACCCGAGGAAATTGCTGCAGACTGCTGGGTGAAGAACGAGAGAAAGGGATGCAGGAAAATGCGTTGAAGTACAGAGGGCTGCTGAGATTGAAAGCGCCCGGAATAAATGAAGAAACTAAGTGGACGTAAAAGGAAATGGATGAAATGAAAAAGGAAGTCAAGTAGGTGAAAGGACGACAGAAGGGGACGAAAAGAAAATTAGTGGGAATACACCGAATGGAAATAAAATCAGGAGAACGTTTACACAAGACGAGGCATTACAAAGCTGAAGGTGTTCATTCATTAAAAAAAAAACCAGAAGAAACTTGGACGCATAAAGCACTGTAGGCAGTTCGGAGAGCATGTCAATTGACCAGAGTAAAATCTGAAACATCTATGGGGTTTCTTGTGTTGTTGATAAAAGGAGGTTCAGTGATGTCACATTGTTGACACAGACTGAGGCCGTAGTCGTGTCGCTCAAACGTGCCGGGTCTCACCGTCCAAACAGACTGCGGCACAGGTCCTGTCGCCCCAGTGTGCCGAACGAGGATCGCTCGATCCGGTTCGCCGCCATGTTGGCTCGATAGTCGTCGCTCTCCAGGAACCGGTTCTGCGACACGCGTCACGCCGCTTAAGACGTGAACACGCGGGTCGGCACGCCAACACGCCGCTTAAACACGCGATCACTTCACTTGCTACGCGAACACGCCGCCTGACATGCAGACACAGGCCTCGCTATAACGTCGACCCCTTTAACAGAAGTGATAACACCAACTCATCCCTTACCCTCGCCGGTCGAGGGGGTGGCTGCCACCATGTGAAGTTCTTCTGAGATCTCCGGCGAACGATCCAGCATGACATTGGCAACCGATGAAATTAAATTCTTGACGCATCTTACAAAAAACACATTACTAGGCATGCCAGGTCACCCAACCATGACCTCAGTATGGACGATTTGCATGGATGGTTTGCAAGTCGAGCTACGTGCTGATCTCTTGCTGACAGGGCTAACGACATGTGGAGTCAGTGATTTTTTTCAGAACTGTGCGGTTTATGCTGGAAAATATATCGGGTTTTCAAGGTCCAATGAACTTCCTGACGTCCAGCGAGACCACTGACCTTACCACTGACCTCGAAATCTTTTTGAAACGACAGTAGGGTGTTACTTGTCGCTGATATCAGTGGTTATTGTTTCTACCTTGTTCGATGACCAGAACTCTTTCTGAGGTAAAAAAAGCATACTTTTTCTCCTTAGCATGTCATGGAATATTCTTAGCAAACGACTGTTTTGTCCGAATTCTTTAACCTTTATTGCAAGGCAGGGCGGATCCAAGTGGGGGGAGGGGGCACTGTGGGCACGTTCCCTCCCTTCCCCCCGATCGGAGAACAAAGGCTCCCGTAGAGGTATACAAAAGAAAAGAAGCATGACGTGACGCATCATTGTCGGTGTTTTGTATGTGTCTGCAAAAAAGGCGGAGAAAACTGGGCATCCACTCGAATCAGCGCAACGAAAATTATCAGAATACGCTCGTGCCCAGCGCTGCAGGCGGAAAACTCTCTCTCGTTTATTACACACAGATCATGTAGATTTTATTTCCACATTTCCCGGTGTTTTTGATGAGGCTCTGCCTCAGCTGCCTCCAGTGACGAGCTGCCACTGCAGATGAGACGTTTCTGAAAATTTGGCACCTCTCACAGACCAGAAGGCAGGCACCCCTCCACAGGCCAGGCGCCCCCCGTACAGATCATCTCCACTCGGGGGCTGGCAACCGAGGCGCCCCGTACAGATCAGGCACCCATCATATATCTGGCACCCCCTCTACAGACTGGCACCCCGCAAGGGGCTTGACGCCCAATGAAGACCAGGCTCATCTTACAAGGTAGGCGCCCCGTACAGGTCAGGCGCCCGCGTGCATATTACGAGCCACTCTGGACGCCCTGGAACCCTACAGCCGGTAAGTGCCGAATCACCACCATCACGTGCCCATTGTATAAACGGCACCAATTACCAACCAGGCGCCCTCGTGTAAATCGGATATCCCCCACATACTCGGCGATCCACGCACATCAGACATCCCCGTCCGGATCATTCAACCTGCAAGGATTCGGCGCCAATTACCCACCAATCAGGTCTTAATGGCGCCCACCTTACAGATTCCGTGGCTCCCCGGACGCCTAAGTGCAACCATGGAGCCATGGACCACAGCCAGCTTTGTGGGGAAAAATCGGAAGTGACGCAGCCGTTTCGATTCCGTATTACCAAACGAAGTAGCAGAAAAATGACATCAAAAGTTTGAAATTGAACGTCGAGATGTCACAACAGCACAAGCAAAAAAGCGCCTCACGTCGTCTTTTTTCCCAGTATAGAAAAACATTGATATATGTGCGTTTTAATCCGTAGATAAAGACAAAAGCCAAATATCAGTTTCATTCTAAATACATGGCGCCCTGCTGGAGATCGACAACCCCTTGGAGACTGGCGCCCCTGGATTGGATCCCGGATCCTGGATCCCCTCCACTCTTTTCGTCGCGCTCTTCATCTCTGCTTCTACATCCCGGGGTCCTTCCGCGTCCCCCGGCACAGACACAATCGGTGACCTTCCATGGGCGTTTGCAGGTTTTAGGTGCCTTCGGCGCCTCTTAGGGGGCGCCCGGCACGGACCGGAACGGGCGGAGCGTTTAACCAAAAAAGTTAAAAATACTTTTTTTAGCTTCTACTAGTCATGTTATGCTGAAAAAGTAAAAATTGTATTACGCTGTTTGTATTATGTTAGCATAGGCGTGCCAGGCGCATAACAAAGTGGGAACTGTCATGGTCACCAACCTACGACCTTTGGCCTTAAATGACCTCCAGTGACTTAAGAGTCACTTGAAATGATCTTGTGTGCATTTCATATTATTTGGAAACGCTCCCAATCATTTGAATTCACTATATTTTTAAAATTTCATTTTATGGCTGTTGCGACATAGGGTACGCGCACGGACATTTTAGATCATAGCTCCGTGACCCGACCTGATATCAAGCTGAAACTCGGCGCACAACTAGAGGGTACCGTTCTACGTCATGCATATTCCAGGTTTGGCATTTGACAAAATAGTGCCAAAATTATTACTATAAAACCGAATTTAGACTTTCGACTTTCACTTTACCTTGTGAAGTGACCTCAGATAAACAAATTGGATTTGTAGCCTGCCCAGCTATTTACCTATACATCCATATAAAGTCTTAAGTTCTACCTTAAAAACGCCATTTTTTGGTAGCCACTTTCCTTTTACCCTCAACAGGGCCAAGAATGGTCTGAGATGCTTCCCAAAAACGTCGCTTGGCTCCGCCCCTGAGTAAAACGAAATTGCGAAATTGTGTTACAGTACGTGGAACGAACAGCTAGGACACTAGTCACAAAGCTTCGTGAAGCTGCATCAAAAACTCTGAAATCGGCAAGTAAAAAACCCGAGGAGGGCGGATGGACCCCTCTGCCGGGAATAGGCTTAAGATAGTTTAGCCCAGGGTTTAACCTGCGCAAGGCCGGGTTTCAAAATGCCTTTCGCCCGGTCGGAGGGGGGGGGGGGAATCCCCCAGGATCTCAAGTTCTGTGCGTCACACAGACAGAAAATGAAATGCCAGGGAAGAGAACTCATTAAGACACCGACGCAGCCAGAGGGCGGGCGCGGGGGAGGGCGCGGGCCTTCCCCCACTCCTTAGGCCTGCATTTCTTGTGAAAATTATTGCACGTCGTCTTCCCAGCAGGCAGTTTTCGTGTCGTTTCAGTTCACAATGAGCTCCGGCTCTCCCCCCTTAAGAAAATTCTAGCAGTGCCCCTGCATCAACATGAGTGGAATGAGCACATCTTTTCACTTGGGCCAGTACTGAGGTTCTCAGGATAGGTTAGTCTGAGTTGGGGTGGAAATGAGATGAAAGAAGGAAACTGTCTTTATAATTTTCATTTCGGTTGATTGCTAAGATGATTATTAACACGCCGAACAAATTCATACCACAAATGACTCAATTCATCAACAAAGTCGGGTTAAGCTACGACCTAATTTTACGCATGTTTGTGACGCTATTATGATGTATGACGCATGCTTGTGACACTATTACCGCTCGACTTACCCAGCGCTTTGGCAACGAGCTGAATTGCGGATGAAGGCCGTAACGTAATAAAACACTTAATAAACTTTTGCCACTGCCTGAAGGTTAACCTGGATTAAGTGAGTTCATCAGAGGCCATTGATCTTTGATGACCTCTGGTGACCTTATTTTGATCTAGGGTGTGAGGCAGGCCTATTTTTGCGAAGATTTGATTTCATCGTCTAATTCCGCCCTACGAAAGACTGTATTGTTATTTCTAGGTCGACAGTTTTGGTTTCATGGAAATAGTGTTTTGTGAGCAACAGGTACCCATATAAGGGGTCATGACATGAGCCAATGTTGGGCGTGTTCTGGTAATATGATGATGGAATAAGTCATTGGCTGTATTTTTGACAATGTCTGAGCTTGAAAATCCCACCAAAATCCGATGAAATGTAGACCTCAGATCATTAACCTTGAATTGTCCGAAAAATCCGAACTGTACGACTTGCTGCATTCTGCCACCCCTGCAAGTTTCATACAAATCCGTCCAGCCTTAAGAGTTATGAGGGCTACATCTTTTGGGGGTTGATCTCTTTGGTCTGACCTCGGTCATTGACCTGACCTGCTTGGAATTAAAAATTTGCACACATGACGCAAAATGGATAAGGAAAAGGTACTGAGGATTCGCGGCGCCGAAGTTCTTCCTACTCTCGGAAAAAGTTCAGGAGGGGGAGGGCGGACTTTTGCCCCATCAGCCAGGTGAGGGTTAAGATGGAGCGCTTTTCAAAGGAAAACAACTGCCTTTCAGACTCATTACGACTTTAATGGGACCTGGGGACGCAAAGAAGGCAGAAACCGGAATTTTGAGGGATTCATACAATTTGTCTGGCCCGGGAATCGTTTTTTGAAAAGGATGTATGAATGTAGGAATGTAGGAATGAATAATGTATGGATGTAGGGAAAGGACAAATGTGTTTCCATGGCTTGGGCCTCACCATGTTTCTAGGAAACCATCTATCAACGGCCGCTCTTCCCCACCCAGTGCTGACTGTTGTCTGGAGACCAGAAAAACCGCAGTTTTCTTCATCCACCGAAAATTCATCCGTCCGGAAAAATTTGATCCCTGGGAGTCAGTCATCCATAAGATGTAAAGGCCCAATAAAAACAGCAAAAGTAATAAAACGTTGTGCAGAGCTTACACTATGTGATGTGGTGGTCTCTTCAGTGCAGATTTATTAGCTAAGTGTTCATATCTTGTGATGTTTTCAGCGATTTCATAAAATAAAGCAACCAAAATCTGTTCTTTTTGTGTGAAGATGACGCCCCTCGATTAAAAATGGTACCCTTTGAGAAGGTCCCCCCACTCTACCACAATTCCTGTGACGGTGTTGCAAGGACTTCTTCCAAATGTCAGCGTTTATTTCAAAGTCAAAACAGGTCTTCTTTAACACGCAGATGTCCGTCCGCTGCAGTCTAAATCTTGCTAGCATTACGCGCCGCAATCCTCTCACTTCCTACCGAAAACTACTATTTTTCCGACCAGGTCGCATGCGCCTTGCTTAGAAACAGGCCTGGAAACCACGGAGGCCATTCATGGTGTCACCTGATTTAAGCCAGCTGGCCACAAATGTTTTTAGCCGTCGCCGACTGGCCGCCGTAATGACGTCACTCGTTGCTCACCGGCCGGCGGCACACGACGTCTCCCTCAAGGCCCGCCCGCCGGCGGCTACACCAGCTCTCAGCGCGTGAAAGGCATGTTGTCCGAATCAAGGTCTCGGACATGTTAACGGGGGGGGGGAGCAGTTGCCCCCGGTTGGTGGAAATTGCTCCATAGTGAAATGCTTTTGCCCCCGGCGAAGACCATAAAAAAAGGAATGGGAACTATTGCCTGCTTACATTGCTTGTGTTCAATGTTCCCTTTTTATGGCTAGTCAACTACAAATATGCTTTTCTTCTTACTTTTGGTTTCTCGTAATATTCTTTGATCTGTTATGAGCAGTATCCCCATATGGCAGCCATTGTTTGTTAGTCACGGTATGAAAACTGGCTTGTCCGCATCCCCGCCAACCGGTCGTTCACGGGGCGAGTTCGGGTGCGCTAGCACCCGAACTCGCCCCGTGAACTTGGCGTCGATATTGCGAAGGCAGTCGATACTGACAATCCACATGTATCAATCATGACTGGTGTTTGCACACAATGGTCACGCAATCATCTTTACTGTAACAGCAAGTTACAATAATCGCACTATGCGTAGGCGGGGGCGCAGTCAGGATTTTCTTAACATGCGCAGTGAAACGGGTTTCGCGCTAACGCGCACTGGAAGGGGACACGGAAGTGCCCCCTTCGCTCTCGCAAACGGAAAGAGCTAGAGGCGTAGGGTTTTGCGGACAGGGTGGGGCGATAACAATGTACATTTTGCGAAATTTTCATGACCCTAGGTTAATATCGTTAATGTCAAATGGCGTCAAAAACAATCACCTTTGGACACTTTTTCGTCCCGTATGGGCTATTCCGTATGACTTTTCGAACGAAACGGGAAAAGGGTGTTTGTTTGGGCGTTAGAATGTGGAATACAATTTCCATTCATCTGACGTCTTGACTGAGGAGTTCGGGTCGAAATCATGTCAGGTCATTGACCTATGGCGCCATTTTTTCATCTTTTGCAGATCAGATTTCAGTGGAGGTAGCCAACATCAGCACATGTGATCACTTCTAGCGTTCACTAACCTCCGCAAGGTCAAAAGAAGTGAAGCAGTCATTGACCTTGGATGAAGTTTTTTTTATTCAAAGTAAGTTTTTTATCAACTGTCTGCGCTAAAGTTGTTTCGTTATAATGGGCCCAATTACACGATTTAAGCGCTGTAAAACATAAACGTTATATATATATTTGTATATGTATGTGTATGTATGTGTACGTATGTATATGTATATGTATATGTATATATGTACACACATATAAGTATCATTGTGCCTCACGTGTTTTTATTAAGGTCTTTGAATGCGTATTTCAAAGAAACCAACATACTGCAAAACAAATCTGGACCAGGTCACAAAATTTTTATCTCTGGCCTTTGACGACCTTGACCTATACTGACCCTGGTATGTGCACGCGTAACAGTGTGCGCACACGAGTTTTTATTAGAGCCTTTGAATGCATATGTCATACAAATCGACATGTCGTAAAGCAAATCTAGACCACGTCGCAAGATATTTTGCCTTGACCTTTCATGGCCCTGACCTTTACCGACCCTGGCATATGTAGGCATATCAGTGTGCGCTTCTTTGAATGCGTATTTCATACAAACCGACAGGTTGCAGAGCACATCTGGATCAGGTCACAAGATGGATGACCTTGACCTTTGATGACCTCGTCAAAGGCCCTTATTGACCCTGGCTTGGGTGTTCGTATCTCCATCACTTATGCCCGAATGACGTCGCCTGACTGTGTTCACACGGTAATCCTAGGTAGGAGACTAGTCTTTTCACAATGTTCCCATTTGTCAACGACAACGGTTATTTTCGTTATGTTTGTTCGACTTCAAATCCTTGACATTTTAAAAATTTCCGGCCGATTTACGACTTTTCTCCGTCAAATAACGAGTTATTGAATTGTCATAAGGTCATAAAGTAGCAGCAACCAGCGCCGATCCGTTCACAAGATTTTCAAGAAAAAAACAGATGGGGAGGGGCACAAATAGATCTCGGTTCCAGTGCGTGTGTTAAGAAAGGACGGCGGACCTCAATGCGAAATAAAATCATACGAAAACCGCCTGCTGGGAAGGCGATGTGCAATGACTTTCGCAAAAATGCGGGCCCAAGGAGAGCGGGCCACCCGGGCCCCCTTTTGGCTGCGCCGGTGTGTTGATGTTCTGCAGAGCATTAAAAATACTGCAACTAAAAATTGAAAAGGTAGGTTACTGTGACTCAGCTATGAATGAAAATAGAAAAGGTAAATTACTATGATTCAGCTCTGAATGAAAAAAATCGCGTTCTTTGAGCGTGCCAATTTTTGAAAAGCGTGCCTATAAATATGAATATATATATATATATATATATACATCTACATAAGTATTAATTTGTGGGAGTATCATTATTTCAGCTACATCAACAGCAGTGACGATTTTAATTTGCCAGGAATGGTAGTAAAATCTGCCAAAACGCTATGAACGGCTATTTATTCAAATTTTCCCCACCCCCAAGTCAAAATCCCTTGTTTGAGGCCCTGCCCCGACTGTATGTTAGGACATCATAATGATATTTGACTTTCGATTGACCTGACATTCACCCAAAGGAAAAAAAATTGGCAACAAATGTTGATTGATTTTATAACTAAGTAGTTACAAAAGCACGGTCATGCTGTGTGATTTGCTCAACGAGCAACGCTGCCACGCGCCGTTGGTGGGTCGTCTAGCCAGAGAGATTCCGCCTCACTTTTCAGTTATTTTCTTGAATGATCATTTCCTGACGTAGATGTGGATTTCTCAGCTATGGCGCAATGTTAAGCTGATTTTCAGGAATACCGTAGTAGGCATTTGTGAAATGCTTACCGATAAACATACCCGTACTTTTCGGTTATCTTTGCCGCTGTCGGTGCTGTTTTCTGCTTTCTGCAGGCCAAAAATGGCTTTTCCGAATCGTGCTTTGTAAGTAATGCCCCCCCGTGACACGAGTCAGCCCGTTTATGAGATCTGCAGCAATGAGACGTTGTTGCAGACAGTGCAAGACATCTGTCGGCCAAATTTAGGAATGTTGTGTTGAAACGCGGCCCCGCACTTTACGACAAAGTTTTACTTGCTACTGAAATCAGTGGAATCTGGAAATTTGCGGGTGTCTATGTTAGCAGTCAGTTTAATACTTTACATTACATTTCTTTACTCAGTACTGTTCCGTCTGGCCGCTTCGCTCAGTCACGAGTCCAGGTGTGATAGTTTCTGTTGTAAAAGTGTACTGCATTAATAATTCTGCGCAGAAATCCTTAGCATTGCAACGACTCTGTCTCCGCCTAAAAACACGCAGCGACGGAACGCAACTTGCCACAGCGCGTTTGAGTTTAGACTACGGGTGTAGATTTCTGTTCTTTTGAGAGGGCCCTGGCCCATCCAATATTGACTTGGTCCCGCCGAAAGTTGGTTTGGGCCCCCAACATTTTCTGCTAGCTTTGAAGGGAAGTGAGCAATAATAACGAAAAGAACGGACCCAACAGATACGAGGTAGGCAGAAGGTAAACATTTGATAAATAATAACAAAAGAAACTCATAAATTCCCATTGGTGGGCTAAATTTATTGAGAAATCCGCATTCGGGGAGATTGTTATCATGCCTTCGGCTCGCCCCCCACCCGTAGTCATTTACAGAAATCAATATCCCTGGTTTAGACCCTGGCGGGCTTTAACTGCGCTGACGCCATAAATCATACTTTCCGAAATATTTCTTTAATATTTGCTTGATACTGATAGCTTGCAGATTTATTTCTATTGCAGATATATTATTAGTGTAGATTTATTCTGTAAACCCTGGAACTTAGTTGACGACTGAAAATGGGATGTTTGTGTCAAAGGCCTTAGTGACATCCAGGAGCCATCAGAAGACCAATCGCTATTTCCGCAAATGACTCGCTGTGGTTTGCAGGCCGATTTGCTATACAGCTGCTAAGATGGCGGCGATAACCCAAAACGATTTGGTACTTCCTTTTGCAGTGACCTAAGAAATTGTCACCCAACAATTTCAAGGGGCCAGGTCAGATATAGTTCAAATACAGAAGTAATGTGCTCCCTGCTCGATTTTTTGGTTTCGTTGCTCTATCTTAGTCAGGAACAAAATGGGGAGAAATTGACAATCATCCCGCTCGTCACGCTCGTAGGTAAAAAACCTCACGCCCAGCAGGGTTTAAATGCGAATACACATCTTGAAGATGTAATGTGCCGTTCGAGTGGTTAAGACCGATCAAAGCGTAGCTAGATCATCGCATTTCCAAATCCATTCGACAGAGAGACCAGATCAAATCCGTCAGCTGGCCAGATGGGTGTGTCCAAGTCAGGTCCTGACCTGAACTGGACCTGAACCAAGTCAGGTCTAAGTCAGCGGCTGGTTCCTGGTAGGCCACGAATCAGCTGACCTGATAGGTGACCTTGCCGGCGGCGCCATCGATGTCAAACTTGTGAATGCAGGCCAGCCCGTCAAACAGGTGGTTGTACCGGTCCGGGCCTACCTCCTTGATGGCGGCCCCGTTCCTGTACAGGCTCCCACGCAGCCACGCAGGCAGCTCGCCTGAAAAGCATTGTCACGTCAGCGGCTGACAAGCCGACGTCAAAGGGCGATTCCGTGAAAATTTTCGTATTTATAATTGTGCAAATAAATTTGCTTTCATTTTCAGTTCTCGCATGTTCAAGATTCCATACCACTGCAGCGGCACCAGACCCGGGGAATCCCTGTCCTCTTCTTCGGAGGCAGTTCACTTGCCCACAATTTGCCCAGCACGAGTGACGTTGTGTCTGACAGTTTATCGAGCGCGAGTGACGTCATACCTGTCAGTTTTCCCACGACGGGCGACATGACCGCCCTGTCGGCGTGACGCAGCCAGAAGGAGGGCGATTTGGCGACGGACGCCATCGTCTTGTCTGACACTGGTGACTGGGTGGTTAAGCGGCCCCTTTCTGCAACCTCGTGCAAAGTTCCAGGGTTCTGCGATCGCCAACAGGACTCCCTGCGGTACGACTGAATTCTGAGTCGGGAAACGCTGTGGAAATAAACGCGCCCTTGAGCCTGGTAGACAGCAATAGCTCTTGGCTGCCGATCGCTAAGACAGTTGTCTTTCCAGTTATGTGCACAATGTGTTATGTTCACAATCAACAGCAGGATGTGTTATGTTCATAACACACAATATTTTATGTTCACAACACAGTTATGTTTACAATCGGCAGCGGGAGCTCGGTCACCGCCTGTTCTCCGTCTGTCTCCCGCTTAAAACCGCCCTGGTTGGTCGCTGGGCTGCGGTGTGTGGCCAGTCGATTGCCTGGTGAGAGGTCTGCTATCCAGGACATGCAGCACATTCGCATACCGGTTCTGACCCCGATCCGATCCCGATCCCTGATCCCGATCCCGATCCCGATCCTGATCCTAATTTCGATTCCGATTCCGATCCCAATCCTGCTCCCGATCCCGATCCCGATCCCGGGTCCTGATCCCGATCCCGATCCCAATTCCGATCCCGGTCCTGATCCCAATCCCGATCCCGGTCCTGATCCCGATCCTGATCCCGATCCTGATCCTGATCCCGATCCCGATCCCGGTCCCGATCCCGATCCTGATCCTGATCCCAATTCCAATTCCAATGCCCCCGGTCCTGATCCCGATCCCGACCCCGATCCTGATTCTGATTCCGATTCCGATCCTGGTCCTGATCCCGATCCCAATTCTGATCCCGATTCTGATTCTGATTCTGATTCTGATTCCGATCCCAATCCCGGTCCTGATCCCGATCCCGATCCCGGTCCTGATCCCGACCCCGATTCTGATTCCGATTCCGATTCCGGTCCTAATCCCGATCCCACCCCCGATTCTGATTCCTATTCCGATTCCGATCCCGATCCCGGTCCCGGTCCTGATTCCGATCCCGATCCCGATCCTGGTCCTGATCCCGATCCCAATTCTGATCCCGATTCTGATTCTGATTCTGATTCTGATTCTGATTCTGATTCCGATTCTGATCTCGATCCTGATCCCGATCCCGGTCCTGCTCCCGATTCCGGTTCCGATCCCGATCCTGACCTCGATCGGCACACGATCGGGATTGTTGACTAGACTTGACAACGAAACGCTTGGATTGTCGACAGTTGCAGCTACAGCTTCTCTTCGTTGGAAACAGCCAACTCTCTTATATGCACAGGTCATCGCTGTCGAGACTACTTTCAATAGCGCAATAGGCTAGAGTAGCAATAGCGGACCATCAGATTGGTATTGCCTGTTCCAGATTAGGCTAGCTCGATGTTTTGGTGCTATGTCGTGTTTTTTCTACACTTCGCAGTTCTTATTTTAGTCGTTAGTGTTACATATCGTTGTGTCAGTGGTCGAAAAGTGAAGTGTTCAATGTATTGCATTGTATTGTGTCACATAGTTAAAGTAGTCGTCTATAACGTCAGCAAAACGCCTGTTTAAATGCTCCAATATTTTATGTGCCGTAATACCGAAGGGCTTTGAGTAATTATGTCACGCGCACCGATGCGCGCATACACGTGGAACGTCCACCGCAACGCCACGCCATTTTGCACTTTGGGTCGACGATATTATTTCGTCAGTTCCAGCTTCGCCAGAATGGGGGAGGGTAGGGAGGGGAGAGACAAAAAGGGTCCGTGAACACACACATCTCGAGGCTTGGCGGGCGGCTATTGCCTCTGAGCGTCGAGGTAGACGACTTTCACTACCGCCTTGCGAAGCGCGAAGGAGAACCGACCGGCGGCGCGTCCCGAGAGCGTCTGACTTTCCCCTCCGTCCTTGCAGTCAGCTGTCCTGGTTCCGGCCTCCACCTCCTAAGCTCTCCGACGACGTGTCGTGTTCTTCAAAACCCGGCCTGGGGAGGGTTGCTTCATTTCGCAACTGGTGCGCATCAAACGCGACTGTGACCGTAGTAGGTCCCCGCGTGCATCGCCAGCCTGCTACCGGCTGGTTCCGCTTTTTCATTTTATGCTATTTACACGCCTTGTTCCAGGTCCTGCCTTTCGCTGTCGCCACTGCCGTCACCTGGCGCTATTTCCGTCCCCGCGCGGAGGGGCGTACCGTCTCCCGGCGGTTCACCATCGCGACGGGCCACCTCGCTCGGGCCCTCGGCCGAGGCTGTCGTGGGAAGAGTTGTCTTCCAGCCGGCGGCGCCCTTCTCAGCGGCCGGCTGTCGCCGCTAGTCGAATGAATGTTTTTTTGTTCCGTTTTTTTCTTTTAGTTTTTTATGTGGAGTAGTGCAGCTGCCACCCGGTTGAGCTGTGAAGCCCGACGAAGGATGGCTGTTGTGATGGCGTTCCGACGACCTCCAGAAACATATGCGTCCTGCCATCTGTCTTGGGTGGTTGGGGAGGGGGAGGGAGGGGGTACCGGCAGACCCGCCGGGACATCGGTTAGCCGCTGTGTGGTGTTTTTCTTGTCCCCGGCAGGCATGTTCATGATTTCGGTGGCCAGGCTGTGGACCTGTATCTTCGACGAATTATATTCACGATAGCGGAAGGCTCATGCTTACAGTCCAAACCTTGATCACTTTACCGACTCGGCATAAAAAAAAAAAACACATCAGAACGCCAGAAATCTCGGAAAACGCCTGTACAAAAAATGGGCACGGTATGAAAAATCTATTGACTTAGGTTCTACCTTACACATATTTCCAAGGAGACCATGCTAGTGGCTTGTTTTTTTCCATTGGATCCCATGTAAGACAACGTTTAGGACGCTTTCGGCGGGCCAAAAACAGCTGCTAATAGTGACTGAAACCTGAAACTACTGCTACTGTGCAAGTATGTACATGCTTCCGAATGCATGATTGCCTCTCTGTGGTCAATAAAAAGTCGGAAACGGACCGATATTCATGACTCTAACCTACGATGACCCTGATCCAAGTAAGGAGCTAAATTGAAAGCCACTGATATCACAGATGATGTTCATGATATCAGCGCTCTGCCAACTAAGCTACTGATCGGCAGCTGAGTAGGTAGAGCTCTGGTCTCCCCGTCCTAGCAAGACGAGTTCGAGTCACTCAGGCACTCGATATTTGACTGTCAGGTCAGATGGCAACTGGCCAACAAAAGGTGTCAAGCTGACAACTACTCAATCGTGTCGCATCTTCGGCAGCACGTTTAACTTTCGCCGTAAAATCAGCCATTACCCGGAATTACGCGATCGGGTGCAGGCGTCCATGCGACAAGCTCTGCTCAGCTCGGGCTCTGATCCCAAATACCCCCTATCCAACTATTTGGATTAAATTTATTTAAATAAAAAAGCGACTAAGATTGGACGTAGTAAAATGCTTATAACATTTGTTTTACAATGAATACTATCCCTGTGCCAATATTTCTCCATGGCATCGCCGGAAGAAAAGGGTCACTGGCGAATGACTCACAGGGGAGTCGCCTGTTAACGTGCTTGCCTCAGATTTTCGGGTGGAAGTCGGCCTTGCATAAGAGCAGATAGGTGGGAGCGTTTGTCAATAGTCAGCCTACAAGAAACCTCCGGGGAGCGGGAACACCTTAACCTGGCGATGGCCGAGACGAAAAAGCTATCAGAGAAATGACCAGAATGGGTCTAAAGAGAACAGGGGTCGGCTGATGTTGTCATTGCTTGTTAACACTAACGTACCTTGGACAGAAATGGTTTTATAGGAGCCCGTAATGACATTTCTACTCAGTTGTTCTGGACCATACGTGAGTAAAACCGTTTGGTCTTATAAGAAATCCAAATAGTTCTGCACGACTTAAGATGTCTTCGTCAGTGGGATCTCCGAGACAACTTAGAAATGGTTTTCGTAATTTCGTCGTTTGACGGCGCCATCGTGGACCCTTCTCTTTGGTTTTTCTCTTTGCGCTAATTAATTCCATTTTATCTCCACATCTGCATAGCGTCACTTTTCAGTCACCAGTGCACCGGGTTAGATGACGATGTATTTGCGCAACAGATGGTGACACAGCCCAGACTGCACAGACAGGCTCAATGCTTCGTTACAAAGGCGGCGTTAGGACTCTGCGACGGGTGGGCACCATCATAGCTGTAATACTTCGTCAAGGGGATGGAATTAATGGTTGACCAACTTGGAACAGTTCTGTGTCCGACTTTTCGTCAAATTAATTTTGACACTAGGATTATTTGTTTTTGTTTGTTTGTTGTTGTTTTATGCCCACCGATATTCAGGCATCAGCAGAATAGAATCACACGGCATGTTCCTTTTGGGTATAGCGTGACTCAGAATAAAGATAAAGATGACAGCTTGCTGATGGATGAAGATGATAGCTTGACTCAAAATTTTCGGCAGGAACATGCTTGAACTATGTTACACATTTTCATACGTTTCTATGTCTTGCAAAATTTATAGGGAAAAGCAGCAGTTTTATGTTATTAGCATTATATTTAAGGCTCAGGAAAAACACATGAAGGTTACTTTTGTAGCATAAATATAATCAGTATTCCATATTCCTCCGAAACCGCTGAACATCCAGTGTAGACCGCTTGGCTCGTGGGAGGCGTGGCTCCCATGAACCCCCTTGGCTACGTGCCTGCTTCTGCGGGGGCTTTTATCTTTACTGTTATCGTTGATATCTGTATATTTGTTTACATCCGTCACCCGAAAATGTCAGTTGCAGTATTACTGCAACTGACATCGCCTATGACACAGACCCAATACATCCCAAAAATGGGGACTTAACACGGCACTCTTATGAGATGCCCTCTTTCACTATATTTGCCAGCCTTATGCATGCGTTGGACGCCATTCAGAAACAGAAGTGCAGCCTTAACGCCAAATTATAAATCATTTGTTGTGATTAGCAGGACAGAACCCCACAGCCCCAAAGCATGTTTTTGTTGTTAAACACCAGCTCTTTGGTGTTCATTCCCTACTTCTTCAACGTTCCTATACGAGTACAAATGACTAAAACACCAAGGTCTAATTTCCCCTTGGCATAAGACTTCATTGGCCAATCAGGGTTTACTGTCATCCGCTGTATGGCGAAGTGGCCGCAGAAGCCGAAGCGCTGTACAAAAGCCAATCATCCGTTACATGAAAGCAGACAACAATGTCACAGGAAGAAAAGGAAGCGAAGGCCTTCACGCATTGTTTTCAGCCATGGCAGGGATCAGATGCAAGTAGCGGAGACAGAGGGAAGTCTCCGCTACTTGCGGAGACAGAGAGAGACAGAGGGAGACAGGGAAGTCTCCGCTACTTGCGGAGACAGAGAGAGACAGAGGGAGACAGAGGGAAGTCTCCGCTACTTGCGGAAACAGAGAGAGACAGAGGGAGACAGGGAAGTCTCCGCTACGAAGACAGAGGCAGACAGAGGAAGACCAGTTTCCCCTTCCCTCCTTTGGTCGATGGTTTCCGCAAATTGGCTATGATCACAAATGATTTGTTTAATCATCGACACCATCCACGGACGGGAAGGATCTTAACTTGCACCGATAAAGAGGGGAGACGTCGTGCGCCGTATTGCCGTAGTCCCGGAAATACTGCTGGGGTTAGCATCCATCCCCTCGGCTCGTCCTGCGAGGGTTAAAAGGCAAAAATGTTTCAAAATAAATAAATAATGTATCTTTATTTTCAAGACCTCTACGCATGCAAGCTGACACTGTAAATTTGCCAAAATGTATATCATGAAATGATAAGAGTATTGCCAAGCAGTTTCTATTTCAGCTTTGAGCCCCTCACCAAAACCCTAGTTGAGTTACTGGACACAACCATGACATTGTGCGCGTGGTAAACATGATATTCTTGATCCATGGCCAAAGCTAACTTTAATCATAACTCTTACATATCCTAGCTCTCCTATCAAGTCGTGTCACGCACTACTACAGGCACAAAAATGAAACTCAGCGCTACTGGCGGCAAATTCACGGTTCGGATCCAATGCTCTTGTATAATATGATACATTCCAACACACTATCCCTGAGGAAGGCCCATGACCGAAATATAATATCTATTTGTTTTCGTGTTCTCTTCTTGGATATTATGAGCCTTAAGCTTGATTCGTCTTACCCTCTGGTCCCGACCTACTTGCCACAGGCGAACTAACATCCTGCGGTTACACGCAGTTCACGCGCTGTTTGTGTTTGTTGGCTTGTTGTGGGTCAGAACGTACAGCCTCTTGGGCTGAAGCGTCCGTGTCTTGAGTCAAGTCTTGTGTCTCGTCCGGCGTCAGTCAGTCGTCTGCAGTTCGTGCAGGTTGGTTGGATGGTTTGGGTCAGGCCGCATAAGCGTCCGATGACCAGCCCACATCACGAGTGTCAACGATCGAGAACCCACATCACGAGTGTCAACGATCGAGAACCCACATCACGAGTGCCAACGATCGAGAACCCACATCACGAGTGCCAACGATCGAGAACCCACATCACGAGTGTCAACGATCGAGAACCCACATCACGAGTGTCAACGATCGAGAACCCACATCACGAGTGCCAACGATCGAGAACCCACATCACGAGTGTCAACGATCGAGAACCCACATCACGAGTGTCAACGATCGAGAACCCACATCACGAGTGTCAACGATCGAGAACCCACATCACGAGTGCCAACGATCAAGAACCCACATCACGAGTGTCAACGATCGAGAGCTAGCAGCGTCATGATTTGAACCAACAGACTAGCAATTATAACTCCAAATCTCTATCCATTATGCTAACGAAGACAGCACTTCGTGTACTGAAATGACGCTCAGTAACAAATTTGTCCGGCGCGGTGCCGGTGTCTAAAATCGGTATCGGGTAGCGCGCTGCTAATCTGATTTGGCAGCCATGTCAGGCGTTCTTCATTGGAAGTTTTTCTCGATGGCCTTGAAATCAGAACGAGCGCTGTTCGCCAAAGGAATATAGTTTAATTTCCTCAGAATAATAAACAGGTCGAGCTGTCATCGGTTTACTGTTTTCTTTAAAAACTGCGATCTCGCATTGCGATGAAAAAACGCGATAAGAATGATCAGACGCAAAAAGCATTGCTAAACCTAGCATTTCATGTGAGGCTGTGTCTTATGCGCCTCACTAGAAGAACCGCCACTGCTGCGTTATGTTTCTCCGCACAACACGTGGCTTCTGACGACCACAGCCGCATCAGCTGAACCCGTTCGATTCCAGAGCCGTGACACGCCGACTGTGCTCCGCCGGGGCTCCTGCCAGTCCAGCTCAGCGACGGACAGTCTGCTCACCTGGCCGCCGCTTTCTGAAGGAGGATCCCCTGTAAGGCGACTCGCACCTCACTCCCTTGTAAGGCGGCTCGCACCGCGCGCCCCCAGGCTCGAGTGAGGCGTTGCCATCCGCCGGTCTGCGTGACCTCGGCTCTGTATGTGATATCTGGCATCGAGCGAGGCCTTTCTCATAACGCACGACTGGCGTAGATTGTCAAGCGATCTACATTCAACGGAACTGCTTGTGTGTAGGGGAAGCTGCCCAGATTGTGCCACCTGTTCGAAGAAGGAGAACTGAGATTATGGTATGGCAAAATCCGTGTCATTTATTTCCGTATATCTGGTCTGGTCCTCCGACCACCAGAATATCTGGCGTTTAAAGACCCCGATCTTTGTCTAACATTTTTGACTTAGCCCCGCCCGGTTGGGGATTCGGTTTAGTATCTCTTGTGTTTTTTTCTTAAGTAACTTTTTAGTGGCAAAAGACAGAAGGTTGTTTTTTGCTGCAGCCGTGTTTTAGACATTCATACATCTCGAATAAAATTCTCATAATATTTCTTGCAATAGGTCGTGACCTATGTACTTTTTGTCAATGCCAAGTCAGTCGTGTTTTTAACGAATTCGAGCAGTACATTTCATTTCTTGGAAACTGGGTACTGCAGTGTTGTGTTACATGTTTCTTTTACAAATGTTGGTGTCAGTGGCCTGATTTTATTGTATGGGAGGGGTCAGATCATCAGAGGTCAAGCTAGGTCAAACGTGTATATCATACATTGATGTCAAATGCCATTATAGTTTTGTATACGGGATAAATGGTATTTACACTTGCAAGAATGCTTTATTATGATCCACCACGTCAATATTATTTTAAATGACGTAATGTGAAGCCAGTTTGTAGGTCAGGGTCACGCCGGGCACGAGAAATTTGAAAATTCAAAAATGAGAAATTCGATTGCTCCCTAGAATTCGACTAGCAGTGATCTGAAGAAATTATCGCGGCCAACTCAATGATGCGCTAGAATAAACCGTGTGCCCGCCTACCTGCACACCAAATTTGGTGGCTCTAGCTCGAGTAATTTTTGACAAGGAGCGGTCTCCGATAAACGACATGAGCGCCTCCTGGCGGTGACCTTGAGAACCAGGGGCATCGCGACCCCAAATGGACGAATCCCTCCCAACCCGAGGAGGACCGGTGAGCCAACTTTGGCACGCGTGTCATCGCTCGTTTGACCTGTGACCTAACAAAAGTGTAATGGAACTGTCATGCTTCTCGTTGCAAATCTCAGCTATGATGACATTTTCGTGGCTTGGAAGGTCACCCATAGGCCGAGGCTCAAAACGCATGCACTTTCCGGTAACTAATACAACGGCCAACACCTTGATGCTTACAGAATCGATTCATGTCAAAAGCTTAGGAACGATGTCGTTAAGAGAACTTCGATACATTTTGACATGGTCTCTTTGGGGTCATTACCGTGACCTGGGAGATCACCTTTTCACCCGAAATCCAAAAAAGAATGTTTTTTTTTTTAGTTGCTCACGTGACGAGTAACACAACGGTTTTCACCGCGTTGCTGTTTCTCCCATGGTTCCGAATTTAGTAGGGGGTCATTTTAAGACCGCCTGCCGGGCGAGGGCGTAAAAATTGTCCCGCCGGGCAAGGCTTAATTTTTAGTAGGACGCTGCAAAAGGCGCAATGAGGGCAACCCTGCCCTGTGTGCGCCACGAAACTGACCTGATCCGAAACTATGGTTGCTTAAGCCCGAAAATAAAACAATCCGGCATTTCCTAAGTGTTGAAGAAAGGTTACCGAAATCATGGGCGTTTTGGGGTTTGAGAAGGGTGCAATCTCCCCCTGCAGGGTCTGTTTCAGCATGCCAACCAGGGAGCGAATTCCGTTAGTGGCAGCTAAACCCCCATTGGAGAAGAGCACAGCGAGGATATCTGGTTGAGTGTGTCAGCGGCGAGCTATCCCTTCTAAATGAATTGGCTAAGATCCGAAAAACATCTAAACGCAAGACTGATAGCAGGTCCTCATTCCAAGGATGACGCTAGGATTTCCGGCCTGCGGGCTGCCTGAGAAATGGGAGGGGCGTTCATTACTTGACGAATGAGAAAAAATGGCGCTTTGCATTAGCTTCCGCGATCTGTGTCAATGGCGGGGGTGGCTGAGGGTTGCACTTCTCCCAAGGTTTCCAAAGGTTCCCCCTCTGCAGATGAATTTCCCTCCCGTGTTCTCTCCCGAAAATGGTCCCAGACACGTGCGAAACTTTGAAGCAACTATCAGCACACCACTATCTATTCCTGCCCCGATTGTGCTGCTGGCGCAATAAGGCCCGATGAACGGTGGCGCAAAAAGGGCAATGGCTCTACCATGAAAAAAGAATGCGGATAAAAAATGCACGCACGTAGCATCTCTATTCTGGTCAAATGGGAAACGTAATTTCACAGCGGAGGCACTACGTGAGATAAATTTTGCTCCACGGCATTAATGGCACAATTATGCACGGGTAACACAAGCCAGCAAATCATTTCAAACTTGCACTGGAACTCCAGGGGCCCAGCACACGTCTACCGATGCCCCAGAGGACGAGGAGAGGCTTAAATCTGCCGCCATGCAGTCTTTCTCAGAAAGCAACCTTTATCTGACAATCGGCTGTCCCAATGAGGAAATGACGGGGGGTGGCGGAGGGTGGGTGGCGCTCATAGGGCAGTTCCCCTATCACTGAGACAATGCTGCAGACAGTTCTACATGGTTTGGAGAAGGAATCGATCCGGCTTGTCGTCGTTTCGCCGACTGACCACCGCTATCCAGTCTCCACACATATATTAAGCAAAGGTTTCCCCGTCGGCCGACGAGATGGCTGACACTCGGTCACTTTCCGCGGTGCTCAAGCAACAACGGGCACGCGTGGGAGATTTGGACAGCTTCCACATGGCAGTTCTATCATCTTATTGTGCACGAGTTCTGTGATCAGGCAGACGAGAAGCACCGAATTTTGCGCTCCGTTTTTTCGGGCATCCACCCACAAGCGTGCGAGTCTCACGCGCCTTTACGCAGCAGGTTCACGCAACGTCCCAAACCCCACAAGCATGTCTCCGAGGCGAGGAGAAGCGTCCAGTGCGCCGAGCAAAGCCGCCGTCGGCGAGGCCGAACGTTTTGGCGCAGATCAAGAGACAGAGATTGGCGTGTGCCGAAATCACACAGAGGGCGGCGGAGACTCGGCGGAAGTCGCCGGCCGGGCGCTCAGCCGCGGACTAGGGCCAGCAGAGCGTTCTTGTACGGACCGGACGTCTCCCTCTGAAAAGCGGAGGAAAAACGTCGCCAGATGAAGGGAAACGCAATGCGGTGGCGCGTCGAGTTCGACTGGAGCACCATGCTGTTCCAAAACTGGAAAATGTTCTTGGGATGCTCACGATAACCTTGCAAAATACGGTTATTCAATAAAACTGGTGTCCATTCATCAACCAACGCGCTGTCTATGTTGCCGTAAGTAGCACCAATCAACAGCTTCAGCCACGCCAGTTTCATTGGTGGGTATGTACGGAGTATTATGAGTACCCAGCAACAAGAAAAGCACCGCAGTTTTTCTATTTCGCGGTCCATTTAGATACTAGTGACAAAGTGGGGAACTCCGTGTGGGACACACTTCATGCCCAAGTTTTTGTGAAATATCCTGAAGGCAAACGAGATTTTGTGGCTAATGTTCATGTTTTTATCAGTGTTCTCATTAACAAAAACACAAGGCAGCACAGCATCATGAATCATATTACGGCTCCTCAATGGCTCTAACACGCTGATATATGTGTTGCAGGGTGTCACTGCCACTGAGCGCGTCATGCAGGGTGTCATTGGGGTGTCAATGCAGGGTGTCATTGGGTTGTAACAAATGAACCGGCACATTCGACGTCCTTCCACTTACCTCGATGGAATGATCCAGCTTCTTGCCGTACTTATCGAGGTATTTGGCCTTGATGGCGCCCAGGTCCAGTTCGCTGCGCGACACGATAATCCGAATCAGGGTCTTGTCGTCGGTGCCCGCGCCCTGCATGCTGTCGTACAGGGCGTCAGCGTAGTACTCGATCTTGTCCTTGGCCACCGCCACTGTGGAGAGCCCAGACCGCATCAGCTGCGTGGTGGCAGCAGGGTTCGCGGGTCGCCAATTACGTCATCGCCATAAGCTTGGAGAAGATGGGCGGGTTCAGCCGACCTGCTGCGATGACGGCGTGAGGGAAATTTGCGAGCAGAGGGCGAACGGCAGAAAGAACGCACGTCAGGGAACTTATTACCACATTCCATGTTTCTGTTTCACAGACTCCTCGCGATTTTCACGGTGAATTTCCGAGTTTCTATTCTTTTGCCTATTTGCTCTCCTACCACAAGATTCTCCAACACGATTACCATAACAGGTCGTCGGTATTATCCGTTAATATTTCGTGACATAGATCACGGTTATTACATCTAGCATATATCTCCCATAAACATTATCAACTCTGCACCATATATTTTCCACTCATTTACTACTCACAGATAATAAGAAGAGCCTTCTGGAAGCCGCCGCTCAGTTCGCTCTTGATTGCATCCTGGAGGGACCTGCAGTATGTAAGCACGGGTTAAGTCCCCAAGAACGGTTTTCTTCGTTTACCAAATTTATCCAACAGAAAATGCGAGATTATGACACTCCACGTTGACGGAACTTTAGATACAACACATCGATGAACATCAACTCAGCACTTCATTCGTTAATGCTCTTTCCTCAAAAAGTATAAAATGTGCATAAGAAAAATACAACCGTCAGAACAAATCTGTGGCTTTCAAACCATCCGGCCCGGCACAGCGCTTTCGGGCACGTCTACTTGCGACCGGGGAAGGTCGGTAGTGACCGGGCTGCCATGTCTGTGGAACTGACTTTTTCGAGATGGCCGCGTACTCCTTCTCAATGGCCAGCAGCTGCGGCAGGCTCTCGCTGGCGAAGATGTCCCGGAAGACAGCCTCGTTGGTGCCCAGCTTCTTCTCGCCTGAAACGGACGACCGGCAGTCATTCGGTGAGCCGCCTCTGGCGCAGAAACATTTTTCCTGTAATTTGATCCGAATGGTAGATGGCGTGATGTTAGGAATCCGAACCGGTGCTAAGCATAGCATGTTGCACTGGCTCCGACCCCTACACCCGATCGAGCAATACCAGGTGACGGCTTACTTTGTGGCAGAGGTTTAACGTGCCGCCAAGGGGGCCACATGACCGTGTGGTAGTCAGCTTCACCCTCTTCCGGCCAGTTGACAGCTGTCCCGTGGGCCAAATATCGAGCGCCGAAGCGACTCGAACCCATATTGCCAGGACGGAGAGACCAGCGCTCTACCAACTGAGCTACCGACCACGGTCATTTATGAACTGCTACCAGACGCGCAACGCCGAGCCTATTGCAGCAACGGTGCACACAGTCTGACTTGAAAGACTGTCCAACACAGAGATAAATGAACTTAAAGAGACAATGGCTGCAGTATTTCTGTCAATTCAAGCACGGCCCATCATCAGTGCGAGATGAGTATGAAATATTGGTACATTAAGAAGACGTATAATTTGACGAAAGTTGTGTTCATTAGCTGCGCGCAGTGTGTCCAGTGTGACCCCTCGGACACTCGGAGGTCTCCTGTTAGAGGTTGATGCAGATCGCGAAAAACGCAGATCACACTGAGCACCCCTTAATTCACCGGCATAGTCCAGTGGCGAGTCATTCAGACGGTCCTGGCCGGCCGCTGCTCTTATGGGTCCATTGCATCCCCCCCCCCCTCTTTCCAGCGCCCAGGCCCGCCAGATCAGCAACCTCTGCCACGACTTAGCCCAACGTGACCTCCGTCCTTACCGGCCTTGTAGAGATCCTGCGCCTGCGCCTTGGCCTTCTGGACGTCGACGCGGTCGGATTCGTCGCGGCTGCCGCTCAGGATCGAGACCAGCAGCTTCTCCACGTCTCCCTTCATGCCCTTCCGCACGGCCTCCTCCAGGGTGCTGTGGCACTCTGGCGGCAGGTGTGACGTCACCGTCACGCGCCACCGGTGACGTCAGATCGGCGGATGGTGCCAGAGAGGATCAAAGCGGCTTGCATACTCATTCATCGGGACAAAAGGCGTGCAGAAATGTGCGGTAAATACCGAACGCCGCGAAAAGGAGCAAATGGAATAGTGAAGTTTCTGTCGACAGACACTGGTCTGCGTCTCACGCTATACACCGCACATACCCTAACGGCAAGCCCACGACGAGCAAGCACAACACGCAAATGGAAGCTCAGGACTATGGCCAAAACCGTAAATTCAGAGATTCTCTCGGCACAGCAACGCCATCTTTACCACCCCATCCCTATCGTCCGTTCAAGGTCGTCGCTCTCGCCCTCCGTCCTCCCGGAGCGCCGCGAGAACGCGTCATCCTCGCGCCCAGCTCGGCGTGAGTTCGGCCGTCTCAGCACCGTCAGCACCCGTCACTCACTCCGCGAGTAGGTGTCCTGCAGCAGGTGCAGCTCGGCGTTGTTCCTCGTCAGGATGATGTCCAGCACCACCTTCTCCTTGGTGCTCATACCCTTGAAGGCGTTCTGCAGTTCCCGCGCCAGGTACTCGAAGTAGGAGTAGGTGAGCGCCATCATTATGGTCTCCAGGTCGCCGCCCAGCTCCTTCTTCAGGTCCTCGGCCAGGTCCTGTCGCCGGACGACGCGGGTAAACTTAGAGAGGAGCTGCAGAGCATGTGCAACTAAATATATGCATGTCAAAGCAGACTGCATTTCACGCCCCCTTCTACACACACACACTTTTGGGAAAGCTTAACATTAGTGTGAAGGGCAAAAGCGTCTTTGCTCCCTCCCATTTTTCTGGATGCACCTACGCTCCTGCTAAGGAACCACGGCCCCCTTGGGGCTGAAAATGTAGCGTTTCTTTGAGCACCAAAAAAGAAATCAAATAAATATTTCCAGAACTCGCAAATAGAGTGGCCAAAATCCAAGGTATTTCCAGTTTTGAAGGACTAGGTTTGTCCTGACCCCCTCCTTGGCAAAATCCTGGCCACGCCCCGGGCAGTATCTGGCCCGAGCCCGACATGGTCGGCCAATCACGGGGCTGCCGTGACGGAGGGTCGCACATCCCGACAAAGATCTCTCAGAACCATCTGGTTTGGCGCCCGGAGCAAAATTACTCCACGTTTGAGATCACTTGTGTGCCGGGATCAGGACCTGGCAATACGTTCCGCACAGCATGGATTCTGATCCCAACCGCGCTCATTTCGATTCGTTTGGGTTAAATTCATTAAAAATAAAAATCAGTGCAGTTTTCATTTAACGGCGTTAAAACCTCGTACACCTATCACTTACCCTGCCGAACTCCCGTTTGTAGACCTCGGCGATCTGCACGCGCTGCTTGATGCACCGTTTGGAGAGGATGGCCACGATAGGGCCTTCATCAGCGCCCATGCCCTTCATGGCCTTCCTGAGGGTGACAGCGGAACAAGTGCATCAGATCGCCGGTCACCAACAGTTGAACAGATACTCGTACCATGAATGACGGTGCCACTACAAACGCATCACGGAACCAATCAACATTGACTTTTGGGATGCACGGTGAGTTTGATTATGGCAACGTTTTGGGCTCTTTTTGGTCATTATTTTCTTAACTCGAATCACTTTTTCTTTTACATGCTTGCATTTATATAACACATATATTTATAAGTCTTGAACGTTTCTACGGATCTTGTTTTGCGTAATTCGAGTAATTAATCGCATTCTAGTGGCCCTCACTGACTTGAGGGCATGGGCGTCCTCCTCGGCGTTGAAGCCCTCGTGGGGAGTGATGGTCGGGTAGTACTGAAACACACCAAATCGGCGTCAGACTGGGACACTGAAGTCCACCAGTGGTAATCCGCGGGCTATCGCACCGAAAGCACGCTACTTTTAAAGCAATTAATAAGACACAGCATTAATGAGACCCGCTGGTGCAACCTTGAAAATGTCGCTAGTCTGCAGTGCAACGGTTGTCAGAAGCCAAATCAAATACAGCATGCAGAATACATGCACCTATTGCAATTCTGTTCCCGTGACGTCAGGGCATCGCCAGCTGACAGCCGGCTAATAGCTGCAAACAAGCCATCCCCTGCCGGCGTGTTCAGAGGGCAAGCCTGTCACCGCTGCACCCGTCCGCTCACGCCGACGTGGCCGACATGGCCGCCGCCCGTCGGGCCGGAGGGAAGGGCTCCGTCTGTCACGGCAGCCAACGCTGTCAGCGACTGCCAGAGCCGCCATCGATGACAGAGGCGTCTTACGCCAAGATTTTGCTTGTTGCTTGAGTGCAGCAAATCAGATTCGTCAATGGTACTCAAGGCGGTCCGTTTCATGACGCCATTTGCCTGCAGCGTCAGTCCCCACGCAGATCTATCAGTAGCACTCGAAACAATGGACATCTGAAGAGTGTCAGCCAATCGTCATGCCTTGTCGAGCCGAGGCACGTCGCATGTACCGGCGGAATATCTCGGCAACACTTCACCGGTCTCGGCTCCCCCCGCCTAGCATCCGACCATCACCGCAATAGTTCCCTAGCTTCTTTCAAGCCCCAGCCGCAGCAGACGGGCCCAGACATTGTTCGCGAGTCGTCGGGACCGTGTGCCCCCGGCCCCGGGGGCAGACGGACCCAGACATTGTTCACGAGTCGTCGGGACCGTGTGCCCCCGGCCCCGGGGGCAGACGGACCCAGACATTGTTCACGAGTCGTCGGGACCGTGTGCCCCCGGCCCCGGGGGCAGACGGACCCAGACATTGTTCACGAGTCGTCGGGACCGTGTGCCCCCGGCCCCGGGGGCAGACGTACCCAGACATTGTTCACGAGTCGTCGGGACCGTGCGCCCCCGGCCCCGGGGAGGGGGGCACGAACGCCCCGCGGCGCCGGGCTGGGCCGCTGCAGGCCAGGTGGCCCGTCACCCTCGCGCATGTGCAGATCACACGGTCGGCCCGCGGCCGAGGGCGCAGGGCACGTCATTGGCCGTGGCAGCTGGTGTGGGACGTACCAGGCAGGAACCGCTGTCGGCCGCCGTGCGCCTCCACCGACCCGTTCAGAGTACCACGGCAGGGGACACGGTGACAATGGAAGACGTGTCTATAAACTGGGAGGCAGAAATGACGACAGACATTTCATGAAACACGGACGTATTCGCGTGAAAATAGAACAGTAGTATGCTGAAACATACAGAATCCTCTTTCACACGGCTTGACGGTACCAAAACCGGAGAATGGAGTGCTGGCCGCCTTGCAACCACTCAGTATTCTCGTTGGTGGCTTCATACAGCAATTCCATTGGCTTTAGTGTGTGAATTGACGTCATATTGCGAATCCCCCCCACCTATGTCGGATGAATACTTACTCAATCGGACCAGACAATGTCTGTGTGGTGCCCATAGGTGCAGTGGCAATAGGGTAGGCAAGGTGAAGACCTGACCAACGTTAAGTAATTTTTACGCTTTAGTGCTACGTCGAAAGAAAGACTTCAAAATTTGCCTGACCCGAATTTAAAACACGTCCCTCCAAACAGGTCACACATAATGTACCTTACACACGTGTCTTTACGCAGCAATAGCGGAAGAGTGTCTCGCTTATCTGATTTGCATGGTCCAGCAAATATCTGACGTATCTACGAAATGAACTTGTTTTGCCTCCGTCCAGTTCCACGAAAACGCCGATCAGTGTGCCTGCGTATATGAGCAATTTTGCCCGTTGTTTTTCCGACGATTTCCTTTTTATTATATTACAGTGATTTTAGACGAAATTACGGAGATATATTATACTGTATATAGATATGATATAACACATAGATATTACATATTATATTATAATCCTGTTAAAGACAATGATTTCAACATCACTTCGCGTCCGTCTGGGTACTCCGTACTGTCTCCTGGTTCCTGAACCGCCGTGACCTTGACCGTGAACCGTCACCTTTCCCGTCGGCGGCCGCTGGCCGGCTGCCATATTGAGCCGGCCACGCAGGCGCGGCCTTGGAGGCGGCGGCGGCCGGCCAGGGACCTGCTCGCTCATGGGCCGCCTCCAGAACCTGTCCAGCTCACGGGCCAGCTCGCCGAGCGACGCCGTGAACGCGTCAGGGATCGCACTTGCCGAGCCGGAAGACGTGAGCCGGCGAACTCTGCGGCAGGGTGCAGAAACAGACCACGGGGCAGGCCGGCTATGCGCCAGCACGCCCCGCCCACGGCTCCGTAACTCAAGACTCACGAGTCTGGACTCGGACATCTCCTTAGTCATCCAGCAGTTTCTACTTTAGTATCAAGGACTCCGTGATTCATGGCTCGTGACTCAGCGGACTCGGCCGTCTCCTGAGTCAACCCAACTCTCGTGCAGATTTGGCTTCAGTCTCAGGCAACTCTGTGACTCACGACTGACGACTTTGCGGACTCCGGCACCTCCGGAGTCACCCCACCCTCGAGCAAGTTCCATTTCCGTCTGAGGAGACTCAGTGACTCTCTGCAGACTTGCGCTCCGTAATTCACCCGACGCCAAAGCCGCAGTATCAAGATGGCGGCGACGCAGTGCGTGAAAGCCGGTCACCGCCCCGCGGCCGACTGACGGCTTCCCACGCGCGGACAGCCGCTGATGTCAGCCGCTGATGTCAGCCACCGACCGGTCAGCTCGGTCATGACGTCAGTCGACCGGTCAGGTCGGAAGTGACGTCAGCAGTCGCGCCCCTGAAGTCGCAGACTCGTGCAGCAGTCTCCAGTATCACGGGCTCGACAGGCATGTTCTGGCTGCGGCGGGCTGGTGAATTGGGACCACAAAACACGTCCCACAGAGGGACGCCGCAAACGTCAACGCCTGACGAACCGACAGGCGTCCGTGTTCACTCCGTGCACAGGACGACGGGCTGCCACGTTTCCTCCAAAAAGACCAGTTCTGAAAGCAGGCCGTGAAACAGCCGGCCTCGCAAGCCAGCACGCCTGCGAGGCCATCGCGCGAATCAAAAATCGACCCTTTTAAAACCTCGCCGGGCCCCTAGAGCTTGTTTCTGGGGCTGCGTGCGGCACGAGTGGGTCGTAACCCACCAATGAGGGCGGGGGGGGGGGGGGGGACGGTTCGAAGAGCCGGTCAGGCCGCCCGCGTCGATCCGTCCAGCCCTGGCGCTGAAATCGATTTGCCCGGTTGGGGCGTCGCCCGGTCCGCCGCCGCCGCTGGCGAGGGCGCTGGGCCGTCGAGCTGGGCGGGGTACATCCGCGGCGTGAGTTTGCCCTGTGCACAGTGCAGCTGCCCGCGGCGCAGAGGCGCGCCCAGGGGGAGGGGTGGGGGCTTAGGGGGGTGAGGCCCCCCCTCAGCACGGAGGAGGTCCCCTCCGGCACAAATCTGGGGCTCTTCCGCGCTACGCGCGGAGCGACCCTGGATTTCGGATAAAACGTGTCCCTTCACGCGCAGCGCCGAGGAATTTTCAGACTACTCTGGCTTGGAACCGCTTGGAGAATTGGCGCCATCATTAGAGGCCATTTTTTTCAAAAGGTTCGTATTAGCTAAGGGCTTCCCTGCTGGCCTGCAGAAATTAGATTTCTCACCATTTCCGTGGACGCCTTCTATTTGAATTTTCCGGCTACCACGCAAACGTAATGCATGCTGCTTAACGAGGGGACCCTCTGAAGTCGGAGACCCCCGGCCGAAAGTTCAAAGCCCGCTCCGAGAACACCCTGGGTGTGGCGGCGGCACGTTCTGGACCAGCAACGGCGGCGGCACGTTCTGGGCCAGCAACGGCGGCGGCACGTTCTGGGCCAGCAACGGCGGCGGCACGTTCTGGGCCAGCAACGGCAGTGGGAAGGGAAGGAGCGACGGCAGCGGGACGGGAAGGAGGGACGGCAGTGGCACGGGAAGGAGCGACGGCAGTGGCACGTTCTGGACCAGCAGCGGCAGTGGGACGGGAAGCAGCGACGGCAGTGGGACGGGAAGGAGCGACGGCAGTGGCACGGGAAGGAGCGACGGCAGCGGGACGGGAAGGAGCGACGGCAGTGGCACGGGAAGGAGCGACGGCAGCGGGACGGGAAGGAGCGACGGCAGTGGCACGTTCTGGACCAGCAACGGCAGTGGGACGGGAAGGAGCGACGGCAGCGGGACGGGAAGGAGCGACGGCAGTGGCACGGGAAGGAGCGACGGCAGCGGGACGGGAAGGAGCGACGGCAGTGGCACGTTCTGGACCAGCAACGGCAGTGGGACGGGAAGGAGCGACGGCAGCGGGACGGGAAGGAGCGACGGCAGTGGCACGGGAAGGAGCGACGGCAGTGGCACGTTCTGGACCAGCAGCGGCAGTGGGACGGGAAGGAGCGACGGCAGTGGGACGGGAAGGAGCGACGGCAGTGGGACGGGAAGGAGCGACGGCAGTGACGGGAAGGAGCGACAGCACGGGAAGGAGCGACGGCAGCGGGACGGGAAGGAGCGACGGCAGTGGCACGGGAAGGAGCGACGGCAGCGGGACGGGAAGGAGCGACGGCAGTGGCACGTTCTGGACCAGCAACGGCAGTGGGACGGGAAGGAGCGACGGCAGTGGGACGGGAAGGAGCGACGGCAGTGGGACGGGAAGGAGCGACGGCAGTGGCACGGGAAGGAGCGACGGCAGCGGGACGGGAAGGAGCGACGGCAGTGGCACGGGAAGGAGCGACGGCAGCGGGACGGGAAGGAGCGACGGCAGTGGCACGTTCTGGACCAGCAGCGGCAGTGGCGAAAAGGATGAAAGGAGCGACGGCAGTGGACGGGAAGGAGCGACGGCAGTGGCACGGGAAGGAGCGACGGCAGTGGCACGGGAAGGAGCGACGGCAGCGGGACGGGAAGGAGCGACGGCAGTGGGACGGGAAGGAGCGACGGCAGCGGGACGGGAAGGAGCGACGGCGGGTTTTATATGATGGGTCGATCGCGGGCGGTTCACACGTACGGCGCACAAATGGGAGGGTCGAACCTGCTGGGCGCTGACGTGGCACACGGTGCATTGTGCATTGTGCAGCGCCAGCTGCATCCGGTTGCAGTCAGGAGCGACGACGCAAGCTAGCAAGGTGAAGCACTCGGCAAAGGTGTAACCACGGGGGGGAGGGGGCTGGGGGGACATGACCCCTCCAATTTTGACAAAACAGGCTTTTTACCTCCCAAATGCTGGTCGGAACGCGGACGTCTTCTGCAATTTCAAGTTGAGCAATAAGATTCTGGGTCAGATCGTTCCCAAGATTCTGAGTTATCCATCCCCCCATCAATTTCTGGGATGTGGCTATACCCATGGCACTCGGTGATGTCTGAGGTGGGGGAAGATGGCTTTGCTATGTTCAGATCCCTTGGCAGCATAATCCGATGTTATTTCAGCTTTCACTTCTTGTGATTCTTACCGACGTGCAGTGTCACGCTTCGATGAATTTTGAAGCTTTTACACAGATTTCATCCGAAATCTTTGCTAACTGGTCATATCATAATCACACCCCACGCTAACCAGAGCATGTCAAAACATCAAAGAAGCGGCATAAGATGCTGAGCGACGGAGAAGTTAACCTAGATGATGGCGTCAAGGAGCACGCAGAAGCCAGTCTCTGGTTCTGCATTGGGGGTACGCATTACGAGCCCTGAAGCCCCCTTGTCCAGTTGGCCCCCGCCGATCGGGTTTGACGAAACTTCACGATGCCCTGGTCAGCACGCCAGTTGTCGGCTCGATGGATGTCTCGTTACCCGTCACCTTGGTTACGCCATCCAAATAGAACGCCGCATCGGCGTTTTCCAGTTCTCGGAGCAATACTCAGCTGTCCCCTGGCAGTGTCACGCCGCCAGTGTTCCGCTGTCCCCTGGCAGTGTCACGCCGCCAGTGTTCCGCTGTCCCCTGGCAGTGTCACGCCGCCAGTGTTCCGCTGTCCTCCGGCAACGTTACGCAGTCAGTGTTACGACGTCCTTTGACAGCGTTACGCCGTCAGTGTTCAGCTGTCCTTTGACAGTGTTACGCCGTCAGTGTTCAGCTGTCCTTTGATAGCGTTATGCCGTCAGTGTTCAGCTGTCCTCCGACCGCGTTACGCCGTCAGTGTTAAGCTGTCCTTTGACAGCGTTACGCCGTCAGTTTTCAGCCGCTCTCCGACGGCGTCACGCCGTCGCAGCCATTTCCTGACACCGTTACGCCACCTGCGTCCAGCGATCATCACACCAGTCCGGCCTTGGAGCCGTCTTCGCCAAAGTTCCGGGGTGAGCGGCCATAACGTTGGTGCTCGGAGGCTCAACAGGCTCCCATGGACGTCACACGGTCGAGTGTTCTGAATGGGCGCCGTGGGGGGGGGGAGGGGGCACGGTCTCTCTCCATCTGACAGATTTCACCCTCCGCCCCGACCAGTTCCATGGCGCCGACCGCCCTCGCTTGGCTATTCCAGGGGTAACTGCCCACCGCCTGCTGGCCGGCGAGGAGCAGGCAAGTACCGCGCCGCCTGGGTCGATGCCCCTGCACTGTCGGCCCGTCTACACGTGGCCGTAAGACGCGAGCTGAGGACGGCTGGGAGGGCGGTAACCCCTGCAGGTGGTGTGCGGTTTGGGGTGGCGGGTCGCACAGCCTTGGATTTGTGACACGTCCACGGTGATATCCCGAGGATTGGAGTTCACTCCTGCTGCCCGTGAGCAGGGACGGTTTTGGTGCAGTTTTCCCCACGACACGACGTGGAAAACTGCAGCGCGGTCAGAGCCTAGTTCCGACTGGAGAATCCGATTCGTGCACGAGTTAACGCCGAACAAGTTCCATGACATCATCTTCTGCCACGTGCAACCGGCGATAATGTCACCTTTCCGCGAATTTCAAACATGGCTGAGACGAGTGAATGTAGTCTGTGAAAGAACGAAGCACAAATATGGGCACCTCCGGTGCATAACCTTGGCAATGTAAAGCCACGGTGAAAAATGCTACTGACGCCAGCTTGTATGCTTTTCCTCGACACAAACACACAGAGGCAGCCCTCAGACGCTGCTGGCGTCGTTTCCCGGTCTGCACACACAAACACGGCGCGGCGCGTCCGCTGAAACCGATCAGGACGCAGAGAGCTCAGGTAGCGGCCGACGGCGCTGCCCGTGACGCCCCAGCGTCCAGTACAAACAGACGGCAGCTGCCGCCGCCACCGCCACCGCCGCCGCCGGCTGAGGGTCAGACCGGAAATCACGAGCGGCCGCGGTGGGCGGCATGGGCCGCCCGCCGATCCTGCGGTTGACATGAAGCCGCTCGCGCTCTCTGGCCGGACCCTTCGGCCCGGCGCCAGGAATCTGCGCTGACTTCGCCGAGCGTTTCCTTTGAAACATCGGTGTCGTCCGAAATCAAGCCAGAACCGATGTACATCTTTGTAGTGCCTGCGAGAGACCAGCGAGCCAAAGTCGCTTTGGTGGACGAGAGAAGACCGGAATGATCGTCAACTATCATTTCTCAACGTCACCCGTCTTTCTGCCGCGGCTGACGTATCATAAGTTCGGGGCCCGCCGCTCTGGCAGGACGGCTGTCAGCTGGCGCCGCTATTTTTAACCCCGGAGCCACGCGCTGACCGGCGAGCAACCAACAGCAACGACAAAAGGGTTGACGAATGGCAACTCACAACCAACAAAACGATAATCCCGGACTGCTTCAAAACGCTACCCGAGTGTATGCCCTGTTCTCCGGCTAAAGCGATCACGCGAAAAGCTGCCTGTCCGGAGCAGGGTTTCACGGATACAAGATCTGCCCCTCCTGAGCCCTGGGCTCGCCTCTGGACGCCCGCAGACGGCCTCTGCCGCCGCGTCCTCAGCGGCAAGTCAGACGCCGCCAATCCTGCCCCGGAATGCAGACGTGGGCGTCGGAAGGGGATTATCGGCGCTGAAGTTCACTGTCGGGTCGATCAAATCTCGGCGCGGATTTCAAACGCCGATCTTCTGCACACAAACGGACCATCGCGTGCTCGACGTGCGGTGGGGCGCTTTGAAAAACGCGCGGCTGAAGAGGAGGCTTCGTGACAATTTATGTGCAACGCTTTCATCAAAACCCAGTGAACAAATTCCTCAGAAACCGAACAACGGCGAAGCTTCAGCAAAGTCGTTACGATCTACGTCATCCAGTAGTTGGAAGAATCAAAGCACGGCTCAGATCGCTAAATTGGCCTCAGGTAAAATTCTTCGCACCACAGCGAAGAAAATTGGGACGATCACTCCGGCGTAGGCACCACCTCAGACGACCAGCACCATAGTGGTCACACCTGTACTGGAGTACCGCCTCTGCGTCACGCAGGCCATTGGCCAACGTCAGCCGGCCGCCCTCCCCCAGACAACGTCCCTGGATCCGTCCCTGTTCAGGGCGGCAGATCGCGCCAGGGCGGCCGCAGAGGTGGCGACCCGCCCGCCCAGGTGGGCAGGGGCGACGCCAGGAACGGCGCAGAGGCGGCCGGCCGAAAACGGGCGCCAGGATCGTCCGTTGCCCCTCTGGCGCCGCTCAGGTCCAGTGGCTGTTTGGACGGCCGTGCGGCTGCGGTGACTGTGATTCGGACTTTCCCACTGACGTTCTGTTTGGTTACAGACGGGCACGTAACTGTAACTTAGCTGTGCATCTCACGTTTCCGAGGAACAGAAAAGAATCGATGAAAACCAGTTGTTGACAGAAAAGCAGCGGTTGCAAGCATGCAAGAACCAGCGGCAAACAGGTAAGCAGCAGAGAGGACTGCCATAGAGAGCCTTCGTCTATCGCACATACGCCTTCATAAAACCAGCCGTAATATCCAGCACTTGTGCGAAAACACGCACGACGCCCACACAACCCGCCAAACACCCTGTAGAATTCCAAGCCCCTGGCAGCTTCCCCTGGACGCCTCAGCAACCCCAGCCAGCGCCGGCGCCGGCTCCAGCCGTTCTCCCTAGTCACAGCGGCCCAGCCGACGGGACCCAGCCCCGCCTAGCAACAGCGGTCCAGGTCGCCTGGGCCGGCTGGGCCCGGGTCTACCCGCCCGGACCGCCGGCCCGTGGCCAGGTCGCCACCCCGGTCACGGAGCGGGGTCGGGGTGGCCGGGGTGGGTTTTTGCAGCCGTCCACGCCGGCTGTCGACGTCAGGCGGCGAGGGACGGGGGCATCGATCCTGGCACGGGTCCAGTCGGCCGGCCACTCCCCTGTCTCCGAGACGGCAGAGGAAAGGCGGAGTGGCCGTCCAGCTGTGGCACCGAACCGCGGCTCGTCACCTGATTAACAGCGGCCATAAACGGAAAACCTCTTGGCGGCGGTGGCAGCGAGCAGATTCCTGGGCGTCAGGCGCGCCCGGCGGCGCCCGGGGCGCTCACCGCAGACGCGTCCGACCGAACGGCGCCCCAGGCAGTCTGACCTTAGCCTCCGGTCACAGGCGGACGGAAGGGGATGTCCGAATCCCGGCTGGCTCTGGGTACTCACCACCATCGCTGCTTGCTGTGCTGCGCGCGCTGCACGGACGGGGCGAAGAATCCGTTTGGCTGCCGGGCCAGGTTCCAGCCAAGTACTAGAGGTGGACAGCGGGCGGTCTCCGGCATAGCGCTGGTCGCGTGGTACTTGCTGGTACTTCCGTCGCTCAGCAGCTGACTAACGTGGCGGGAACACTTGATGGCTGCAAGGCCTGCTTAAAGGTACCTACGAAGGGCAAATTATACAGCGTACGGCAGTCTGAGATGTAGATAATCCAATGGACAAACAAGATAATGAGCTGAAAAGAAACAATCCGTGTAATCGCTTGCACTTTGTTTACTTTTTGTCAGATACTCATGATATATGTGACCTTCGGTACCAGCAGGTTCGCACGTCGCAGGGGAGATTACATTGCAGTTTTTGCGTGGGAAAGGGGAACATCTTTCCACGAAATTCTTCAAAACGCTAGACGGGATGTTTTCGTCGGTAAGCATACCTGCAAAGTTCCGCTGACAAGTTTTCCGAATAGTGGCATGGGGGCAGAGACAGGGTGCAAGGAATGCGGGAGAAGCAGCCCCTGCATAATTTTGGAAATTTGATATCTGCTCTTTGCATGGTTGGTGACCCGGGGGGCTGGGGTTGGGAGGAGTCCGAACACCCCAATATTTAGGGATTTGAACATTAGGCTTATGGAAATGACTGGAAGGAAACGGTCCAAAATCCTACGTGGATCCCCTTCCCCAAATTTTTCTGGAAGTATCCAGCCTTGGCTCTATGGTGCTAAGCGGGAAGAAGCAACTGCTATTTTGTTCCGTGGCGCGATTTTGAAGACGACCCTTCGTCAGTGCACAATGAGTGACCGCCCCTGAATGTGGCGAACGGGAACAACATAATATACGAAAACTATGCTATTCGGAGGCTTCGAAAAACAATTTTCACCAATTTATGATAGCGCGATGCGGCTGTGCTTAAACAAGACGATTGATCAGAGTGAAGCGTCAGTCTCTTGCGCAAAATATCTGTTCTGGGCTTTTGGACACTTCGATCCTCAACGCAAAAAAACAAGAAACAAAACCGGCGGTGATTGGAATCGCATAACCACGTGGGACTGTTTTCTGCATACCTAAGTTGAACGAAAGCAGAAGCACCGAATACACCCAAGAACAACTGCCATTCCAAACTTGGAAAATTTTGGGTATTAGCCCTAGGAAACTCTTTCGAAAGAACCAGTTATATTTTCCCCCAAGCAGGGGTGTCTTTGTGTAAATGATTGGGGTGGGTGGTTGAGGGGGGGGGGAGAGCGAGTCGAGGGCCTGACAGCCTAACTTTCTCCCAAAAAGGAGTTTTTCGAAGGGCTCAGCCCATCTTTGTTCTGACCCACGACGACTTTTATTTTGATGTTCCCTTTGTTAAAACTAACAGAAAACAACGGGAGGGGGGGGCACAAAATCACCTTTGGAGGACCCCAGATCCACATGGTGGGAATGATCCCCTAGAAAGAATAGAAATCGATACCCCTATGTCTAAGCCTGAAAATAGTTCGCGGCCTTTCGTCCCAGGCTTAGGCAGGAAATAGTGTACAGCAATGCAGGGACGTAGCCAAGTTAAATAGTCCCTTGGTTATTTAACGATTTCACGGGAATACAGAATAGTGACAACATATGTTGCAAAAACAAACATTATATGTTTCCCCGTGCGTTAAGTATGAAGTCAGTCACATAAAATTGCTGCTTTTTGCTATCAATTCTGTCATATGCCAGTGACCCCTGACAAAATTTGGCATTTGCCCGTTTCCACCCCGAGGAAAATCCTTGCCACGTGCCTACAACAATATAAAGCCTCCACGTTCGTAAGCCGTCAGTTTTCAGTTCCTCTAGTAAAAACCATCATGCATGGAGCAACAGCTTCTGCTTCCCGTCTTCAGTGGCACCTGAACTCATCTCCAGACGGTATCATCCCACAACAGACATCCCGCCGCCCGCGGTTCATCAGTGCCTCAAGTTCCACCCGGACAGCCGATCAGACAGGCTCCAGGCGTGGTCTCCCCGCTGTATATGGCAGCCACAGCGGAGAATTCACGACGTCAGCGGGCCGTTTCACCGGTGTGTATCTGCAGGCTGCAAGTGGTGACGATGTCACGACAGCAGGAAAGCAGCCCTGGAAAGTAGGGGCGAACGGCAGGCCTCAATCAGCAGAGGCCGAGCCGCGATCAGCGCCCGCAGGGAACACGGTGTTAACAAACGTCGGACGTCGGGCTGAGCACCGCTGACTTTTCCTTCGAACAGCTTCGCTGTCACTCGCAGACGTCAGGCAATCGGCGCGATTCTCTTCGAGGGCTGAGACCAGCGGACTGGCTCCCGTTTCTGCAGGCCCCCAGGCACGGCATATGCGACCTCTCTGGAAGTATGTGAGCGACCCAACTGGTGATGTGGATAATCTGTTTGTATAAACGCCACCAGTGATGACTCAATGCAGTCGGAGACGTCACGATCGTGACGACCCGCCATGCAGTGATCCGTCACGAACCTAGGCAGGCGGCGAGCAATGCGGAACGTGATCTGGCAGACGTATCCCAGACTGCAGTGGAGGCGAGACCGTGCTGCGTGTGCATACATGGGCCAACATGCACGATGTGATGCCTCGTCTGCAATCTGCAGTGGCTGTTGGCTCCGAATTCGGTGTTTAGTCCACTAAGCTCGAGGCGGAGGCAGACTGCTACAAAGCCGTCAGTTTTATTTGGTCTTATGGACGAATCAGGCAGCCATTGGTCAGCACGCCGGGAGGTGGTGTTTGTTCATCAGGCACGAACCAGCGTGTCTGTTTCGCGCCTTCTCTTGCGAGCGCCGCGAATCTGTTTGCTTGGCAGTTTCAAGCAGGCATTTGCAGTGCTGATACCGGGCGTAAACACCCTGATAATCTGATTCGTTTCGGGCTGGCAAGCTGTCTGGCCAGAAACTTATTGCCAGCTGGACAAATATTACTGACTGATGGCCTTCTTTATTCCAAGCGGCTTCTGATGAAATGGGTGTGGCCAGCGACATGACTCAATGCGCGGGCTTCGTTGGCCATATGCAGAACTTGTGCCATACATTGCGCACTTGCTCGGCCAAAGTACAGTTGGAATGCCGTTTGTGTAAACTGATTCCTACACGTTTACTCGGAATCTGCATCTAAAATGTTCTGGACCCCCGTAATAAGTCCGAATCATTTTTATCATTTTCTTATTATTTGCATATTAACTACATATCAGTTTATTAATAAATTAAACAGTTTTGGATCATTTTATTTATTTATTTGATTCAGTTTGCCCGCCATTTAGGAAGCAGATGGAAATGCATAGCCCAAACGCCGTAGATGCCATATATATATATATATATATATATATATGTAGGTATATATATATATATATATATATATATATATACGAGGTCTGCCCGAAAAGTAACGAGACTGGCTTTATAAGAACTTTATTAGAAAAAAATGAAAAGTACCAAAGTCAAACTCCTTCAAAGTAATCCCCTTCCAGTCTAACACACTTGTGCATTCGCCTTTTCCAGGATTCAATACACTCCTGGAAGGCATCTTCTGGGATCTTTCTGAGCTCCGTCGTCGCGGCCGTTTTGATGGAATCACTATCAGGAAAATGGGTTCACTTCAGAACAGAGGAAAAAGTCACAGGGGGCCACGTTGGGGGAATATGGAGGTTGTTGCAAAGTTGCAATGTCCCTTTCTGCCAGAAACTGGCGAATACTCAGGGCTGTGTGAGCAGGAGCGTTGTCGTGATGGAGCACCCATGCGTTGGTTTGCCAAATGCTCCGCCTCTTGTCCCGCACTGATCTCATGAGGCGCCAAAGAATCTCCTTGTAGACGGTTTGGTTCACTGTTTGGCCTTGGGGTAAGAATTCGAAGTGAACGATGCCTTGAATATCGAAAAACACAATGAGTATCACTTTCACTTTCGTCTCCGACTTCCTTGCTTTTTTTGGCCTTGGGGATCCAGGACTTTTCCATTCACGACTCTGTCTCTTCGTTTCCGGATCGTACGAATATTCGCCAGTTTCTGGCAGAAAGGAACATTGCAATTTTGCAACAACCTCCATATTCCCCCAACGTGGCCCCCTGTGATTTTTTCCTCTGTTCTGAAGGGAACCCATTTTCCTGATAGTGATTCCATCAAAACGGCCGCGACGACGGAGCTCAGAAAGATCCCAGAAGATGCCTTCCAGGAGTGTATTGAATCCTGGAAAAGGCGAATGCACAAGTGTGTTAGACTGGAAGGGGATTACTTTGAAGGAATGTGACATTGGTACTTTTCAATTTTTTCTAATAAAGTTCTTATAAAGCCAGTCTCGCTACTTTTCGGACAGACCTCGTATATATATATATATAAATGTGTAACTAAAAAATATTCTGGCAACTGGCAACGTTTTCGTCAACATACGGCGCGGTTCCGAAATCAAGCATCTGTCCGTCCCTTCCATATATGCCACAGCTTGTGTTGGCTGCTGCTGAACTGACTGATGTTCCCGTGCGGCGGAAGGACGAAAGGAAACAGAGAGAGAGAGAGAGAGAGAGAGAGAAGGGGAGGGGAGATGCCGGGAAGGCGTGGTGACGCGATGGTGGGCTTTTTCAGCTATCTGACGTCTCGGGACGGTGCAGAGGCGGAGTAGACGTGGAGGAGAAACGTGGTGACTGCGGCGGGACGTCTCGGGTTATGAGGTCCGGCGCGGCCGGCTAACGCCCAGTGGCGTCACCGTCCAGCCACTGTCCCCTGATAACCCGTCTCAGAGGCAGGACGGCAGCGTAGACCACTGGCGCTCCCCGCTCAAGCAACAGACGGCTAAGGCGCTGGCTGATAACAACGTTCATGTATCAGTGGCCGGTTCACGAGCAGGACTCTGACTCACAGGCTGACCTCTGGTTCACGAACAATGGAATGTTAAATGTTCACGGCGATTTTTAGCCCCTTCGAACAGTTAGAAATCCCACGGTAAGTCAACCAACGCAGATTTAAAAACTGGTAGTTTATCATGGGAAAAGAAAAACTTTCTTCCCAAGCAGATGCAAATATTTATTGACATAAAAATTTGGTCTCCATGTTAAAAGGTACATGATCCGAGTGAAACGAAAAAAATGATTGGAATCAGGATGGAATGCGTCTGCAACGCGTACACTAGCCGAGAAAGCTTTCGGTTGGCCCCATATATGCTCGCCTACACCAGCGTAATATGCTTGACTACAGTACCTGAGATGAAAGTCTACGTTTTCTCATGCTATAACTTTTAGCGCAAGCTTTATTTAACCCGTCTGAGGCTTAGCGGGCATTCCCCCCCCCAAAAAAAAAAAAAAAAACAGGTGACTTCATCGACCATCAGGCACCGATAGCGTTCAGACTGGGCAGAAACAAATGAAATCATTAGAGCGAAATGAGCGAGGAGCGCAGTCCGAGCTACGCGCTGCACGCCGACCGGCCGCCGCCCAAACAGCTCGTGACTCAGGCGTTCTGCGCCGGGCCGGTGGGCGCACCCAGGCCACGTAACCCACCTGTACCTGTCACCGGCGCCGATCCCGAGCGGGCGGTACTTTGTCCAGCTCTATCCGGCCGGCCGGCCGGTCGGTAAGGGGGCGGGGCTGCCCGGTGAGTGGCCGGCTCACCACGTGCGCCCACAGCCAGTCAAGGCTGCTGCGGCGGCCGGCGGCTCGGCGGTCGCGGACGCCTTGAACCGCCATATGTCTTCTGCCCCTGACTGCGGGACGCCAGGACGGTCTAGAGTTTGTGACTTGTGCTTTGGATCAAAATCCGTTGCCCATGTCTCGAGCAATGCCTGCCATCAATGTTCATTGGTACGCTGAAAGGGGAAATTGTGAAGCAGCTGTTTGCTTAATCTCGCTCTTCCTCTTTGTCTGTCTGTCAGTCTGTCTGCCTCTCCGTCTCTCTCTCTCTCTCTCTCTCTCTCTCTCTCTCTCTGGTCTCTAGTCTCTGCAGTCCTCAAAATGCGCCCTTGTCTCAAGACGCCAGGCACTCATCTCCATTTTGCATGCCAAGCAGCAACCATACCCCGATACGCTGATTTCCGGTTTCTGGACTGGCGGCATTCGTGATGCTACAACGTTCCACAAGCAGCGGCATATCCAAGTACCCAAGTATCCAAGTATCGGCTCACCAAGAAGAAGGACACGCATCGGTGTAACCAGCGGGGAAGGGGGCTGTGGGTACATGGCCCCTCCAATTTTAGCATTATTCTAGGCGAAAAGTGTATGTTTTTCGTGGTTTCCTGTTAAAAAAAATGGGCTTTTGGGTGAGATCGTCCCCTCCCGTGATTCTGATCTGACCTCCTAATTTCTGTGTAGTATCTACACCCATGAGAGGACGAGCGAGCTGTTGGCAGCGTTTCAGCTGCAGCTCATAATCAGTCCAATCTCAAGGTATTTGGACACAATTCAGGGCGCCATGGATTGGTTACCGACCTGTCAAAAAGGCACATTTCAGATGAAGCATTAGGCGGATGGTTGCAGAGGTCCTCGCGCCCATTAAAAGGCGAAGAAAAGAGAGAGGGAGAGAGAGAGACGGGAGGGAGGGAGAGAGAGTGGGCAGAGGTAGAGAGAGGGCATTTCTAATGTAACGTGATTTTTTGTTTTCTGGTGACATCGTTACATCCACACCCCATGTCCATGAACGAAAAATGTTTAAGATTCCAGTTTTACTTCACCAAGGGCTGCCTGGATTTTACTGCCAGCGCTGGCCAACACCTGTGCGGCGTCCAGAGGGCGAAAACAACTGCATCCGGAGGTGCTGAGAGTTCTGACGGCCTTTGAAGTGCGTGTTTTGGAACGCCCCTCACAACATATCACCGAAGACGGGCTGCTAGCGGCCGCAGTGTGACGGCCAGCGGCTGGCTCTGATGATGCGGCACTTAATCCTCGCCAGTATACTCGCCATCAACCCCCCCGCCCCCCGCCCCCGTCCTGGCGGGGGCTAACTGACCTCTCCTTCTGCGTTCAGTAGGTGCCGCTAGTGAACAGGCGAAGGAGACGCCCGAGAAGCGCAAGTGGCAAGGATCAAGCTTTTAAGTCGATGTTGCAGCAGGTTCTGATTAAACGCTGCTGACAGGAAACATGTGTTGAAACCTTCCTGCAGCCTTCCTCTCGGAGTTTGCAGGCATGTGTTCGTTGTTGACGACAGAACGCTCGGATGTAAGGGAGAAGGGGGGGGGGGAGCGGAGGGAGCAGTCATTTTTAGATAATTCCGTTGCAGTTAACGCCAACAGGGTTAATACTTAATTTTAGTTCAAGAGGAGGGGCGGGGTGGGGCGGGGGTGGGAGGGGGCGGGGGGGAGGGCAGCGCCGGCCAGCACCTCAATGGCTCCGCCGCTCCTGTTGTTCAAAACATGCTGGTAAAATAATCCAGGTCTAAAAGTGCTCCACAGCGCAAGAGATACTTCACAAATTTAAACATTCAGAAGCAAGCTATGATGGGCAGGTTTGTCATTATGACAATGCTTCGCATCCTTGAAAGTTTCTTCCGACTTTTCGTTGGTGTTAATGCGGCTGGAACGTGATCCTTCCCACACAGTCAGACATATCTGAACGTCTCTGAATTCGGTGTATTAGCTGAGGTTACTCAGGGCAGCTCCTTCAGTCTCACCCCGATGAAACCCTTCGCTCAAAGACGTCACCAACACGGGAACCTTCAACACGCCACACCGAGCCACTAGTTCAGACCGCAGATACACGATGGCGCTAGTGCCCGGCTGGGCCATGGCCGCCCACAAGCGACACGAGGGCGTCCTCGTAGTCCCCGGTGGTTTTAGTCTGGAAAAATGGGAAAATCAGGTGCAGTCAATCTTCGGACGGTGCCCATCGCGCTGTTGTGACACCATGGCTTCACGCAAGTTTCGACATGAGATCCCACATTTGATGGTGTAATCGATAGTTGGATGAAACACTATAACGGCCATTACGACTACCATTACGAAAGTAGGCCGCTTTCGCCAAATTAAGGTTGTTTTAGAGACACACCTCGAAATACGACTGTCCGTATGTTTCAGAGTACGCGATGCTAAACTCCTCAGAAATCCGCACTTCAGCGACCAACTGCGTGAACAAGCCGTTCACAAGTCAACGCTCTTGGCCGCAGCTGCCTCTCCGCCGTCGGAAGGGGGGGGGGATGGGTCACCCCGCCATTCTACGCACCTCGATATCGTCGACCAGCGTGCGGCCGTACTTCTGGTAGTACTCGCGCGCGATGGTGCCCAGGTCACGCTCGGCGCGCGAGATGATGATGCGCCGCAGCGAGGTGTCGTCCTTGGAGAGCAGGCCGCGGCCCCAGAGAGCGTCGTGCAGCCGGCCGGCGAAGTAGCGCGGCACGTTCCTGGTCACCGCCACTGCCGGACACAGGGGGCAGCACCGTCACACCGACCGCGAGTGGTCACAACCCACGGGAGCGCTGGCATCCCTTCCGCTCCACAGGTTTCTCCAGAAGCTTGGAAGAATTCGCAGTCACCGTTGGACGGTGTCCTGGTTGCTCAGGTAACTTGGACAAAGGTGCAACATGAAACATCAAGGTTGGGGGAAGTTGGTGATGCCGGAAAAGCGAAGACAAACCGCTCTAAAGGAGAGGTCTAGCTCTCATTGCCCGGCCTCGACGCATCGGGTTAGCCAGCACTACGTCCTCCAGTACTCACCAACAGCCAGCACTACGTCCTCCAGTACTCACCAACAGCCAGCACGGCGTCCTCCAGTACTCACCAACAGCCAGCACGGCGTCCTCCAGTACTCACCAACAGCCAGCACGGCGTCCTCCAGTACTCACCAACAGCCAGCACGGCGTCCTCCAGTACTCACCAATAGCCAGCACGGCGTCCTCCAGTACCCACCAACAGCCAGCACGGCGTCCTCCAGTACTCACCAACAGCCAGCACGGCGTCCTCCAGTACTCACCAATAGCCAGCACGGCGTCCTCCAGTACTCACCAACAGCAAGCACGGCGTCCTCCAGTACTCACCAACAGCCAGCAAGGCGTCCTCCAGTACTCACCAACAGCCAGCACGGCGTCCTCCAGTACTCACTAACAGTCAGCACGGCGTCCTCCAGTACTCACCAATAGCCAGCACGGCGTCCTCCAGTACTCACCAATAGCCAGCACGGCGTCCTCCAGTACTCACCAATAGCCAGCACGGCGTCCTCCAGTACTCACCAATAGCCAGCACGGCGTCCTCCACGTGCCGGCTAAACTCGTCCTCTAGAGCTTCCTCGAACGATTCTCCCGTCAACTGCTCGTACTCGGAGAAGACCAGAGCCAGCTGCGCGTAGTTGTCGTGCGTCAGGTAGTACTTGAACGTCACCTCCTCCGTGCCCAGACGGTTGCCGCCTGCGAGACAACGAACGAAGCACGTTAGCGAGAGGGCGGGATGGGGTGAGGGACGGGATGAGACCCTCGTCACAGGCCCCACAGCTCTGTGGGACATGAGGCCTCGCTAAGGACTGAGTTCGTGCGGACGTGTGACCGTGCAGCCTAAGGCATGAGACATGAGACAATGAACACGACAGCTGCGGTGTGTCTTTAACACCCCGATGTTGCCGTTGTCAAAGTTTGTCTGATACTGGCGGGAACATCCGTTTTGACTTGCCACAGACTTTTAATACCAATGCAAAACGGACCGCACGCAACCAGACCATCTCTCTGCAGTCCAGCAACACAGCCTGTTGCCCGTCCACCCAGGTAACCAGAACGCGTCCCACGTCGTTCCTGCGCGTTCGCGTTTCTCGCCCGTACGCACCCGCACGGTACAGGGCCAGCGCCTGCTCCTTGGCCTTCTGCCTGTCGACGTGCAGGCTGGCGTCCCTGGTGCCGTTGATGAGGGCGAGGATGATGTCCTCCAGGTCGCCCGTCAGGTCGTCCTCCACGTCCTCCAGCAGGGTCTTGCCCTCGACTGTCGGCGGCGGCGTCGGCTCAGGCCTCAGACGCTGCGCAGGCCCGCCCGCGGCGCCGGAGCGCCGACCGATCGGTTTGGAACGCAGGCAACGAAAACGGCCGAGCAATGCTTACGCGAGGGCGAAATTCTGGTGCAGGGCGTGCGATGCGTTACACGTCACTGTCGAAACGTCAGAGAACTCAGCCGCCCCGATATTGTCATTAACGGCGTGCTGAAAAATGGCCTTCGGAACATCACGGCACAATGATATCTTCAACATACCTTTTGTGCCAACAAGAAGCATTAATTTCGTGATGAAAGGTGCCTCAGCTGCGTGTTTTCACTCATGCGTGGCTTGACAAGTCAGTGAACGGAAACGAAAGAATCCAGACTCTGTTTCTCATGTTGTGATACTGGCTCCCGGCCAAAGTGAAGACACGCCAGCCATCCACTCACTTTTGTGGAAGTGAGTCTTGATGATGGCGATGTCCTCTTCGGTGCTGGTGATCAGCGACTCCAGCAGAGTGTCTTCATCCGTGCCGACCCTGTCCATGGCCTCGTGCAGCTTCTTGGCCAGGTACTCGTGGTACGACGAGGCCTCCAGCAGCTCCTGCATCAGGTCTTCGAACTTGCCCCTTGTCGTCCTGGTGATGTCGTCGTACAGGTCCTGCCAGCGACGGAGGTGATGGTGAGAGCGGCACCGTCGCCGAAAGTAATCGTAGTTCGTTACCATATGGCGCAAGCCGCGCAAACGCCACCCATCATCTGACCTTTCTTAGCTGCTGCATCGTGCTATCCAGGGGCGTCAATTTGTATTCTTTTGTGAGGGCCCTGCCCCCTTGTTGATTTGGACCCCAAAATTCTTTATTTAGCCAGAAAATTACAAATGCAAAAGAAAAACCGAAATATCACGCAAGGCACACCTTCCTTGGGCATTATTTGATGGTCATGATTACAACGCTGCTCATACAAAGGACGTTTGCTTCCTCACCATTCGTGACCTGGTTTCAGTTTTTGGTTAAAACATATCCTTGTAGACCAAATGAGAAAAAAATCGAAAACAGCAAAATGAGAGAAAATCGAAATACCAAAACTGAATGGTCGAAATTTGTGGATTTGTGCGGGGGGGGGGGGCGCACGTACGTCAAAACTTGGTTTTTCTCACAAACTCGGTGGCTTGATCCGCCACTGGGCTGGGCCACCAAGTTTTTTTTTAATTCGACACCTCTGATGTAACTATTTGGTACTTTCAAACAACGCGCTGAACCTGAATCTGACATATGATTTCTTCTCTTGCTGTTGGTAAGAGCCAGGTTGATAGCTTCGGTTGAAAACGCAGTTCGTGTGTGTGAGTGGACTGAGCGGATGGAGGTCGGGTTGCTGCGGATGATTCCGGTGGTTAGTGCACTCCGTGTGTGTGAGTGGATGGAAGTCGGGTTGCTGGAGACTGCCTGGCGGATGGCTCCGGTTGTTCGTGCTTTCCCCCTCTCTCTCTTCCCTCTCGCCCCCCTCTCTCTCTCTCTCTCTGTCTGTCAGCGCATAAAGGTAGGGTTGCTGTGGACAGCCGAGCAAAAGGCCCCAGTTGCCGGGCCGAACCGTGTCTTGATCCCGCCTGCAGACCGTTTGCAATGTCTCCGGGCCAGAGACCTCGGCGTCTGAACATAAACACCGACTGTGCATCCAGCCTGCGGGCCAGCCGGGCCACGTGGACCGTGAAACGCTCATCCTTGGCGAACCTTTCAAAGGAACTGCGACCCATCTTGACGGGTAAACTGCAAGTTTTAGCGCAGCGCTGCGTCCGCAGCTTTGAAGCGATCCTGGCAAACAACACATAAAGTAATGCATGTAAAATCTGGAGCTTCCGCAGGAAACGTGAAATTTATCGGGGCTTGTCAGCGTAGCGCCACCACAAAGCGCCCTCAGCCGCGGTCGCCGCCAGTGGCGAGGCGTCCCACCTTGCCGTAGAGCCGGGCGTAGGCCTGCTTGATGAGGGAGCGCTCGCCGAACGTCCGCTTGGTCAGCACGTCGATCAGCACCTCGTCATCGGCGTTCAAGTAGCCTATGGCCGACCTGACGGGCGCGGACGAGGTTGTTTGAAACCCAGCGGCAGGTGGGCTGCATGCCGACCAAAATCTGGCAAATGTGACAGTCCACGGCGATGCGCAAAAAAAAATCGGTATCGAATGCCTCAAGAACCACTGCCACGATGACCAAGGAATCGAGCACGGCTCACGTCGAGCCTGTGGAAATGTGTTAACGTGCAGCGCGAAGTACGTTCGCAGAGTAGGAGAATTCATGCGGCCAAGGTCTACCATCTGTGCTTTACGACCTGCGATCATTATGTAAAGGGCTCGTCAGCTGAAAATTTTGGCAATGCCGCCCAGTAGAGGGAAGCTGCATGGAGCCCCAAGTATGCGAAGAAAGGCACAACGCAACAGAAACAGCAGAAAGCTGCAAGAGCCAGCCTCCAGGAGCCGCCAATAAGAGGCTGTGTTGGAATTTGGGGAATGCGGAGATTAGTAATCTGAGTCGTCACGTCCAAACGCAGTCGTGCTCGGAATGCTTTACGTAGACATTCCGATGTAAGTCATTTCCGCCAGCGGCATCGCCCACACGCTGGAATTTTTCAAAATATTATCTGGAATCCATGAGCTAATGCTTATTGGTAGTCTGCAACCCAATGCCCCGCCGCATATGCCGGTGAGTCAGACGCTCCGATTTTTCGTGGATAAAATAGCTGAAAGCCAGTTCAGCAACGCCACAGCATTGCGGAAGCATGAGATCCGTCTTTTACTCGTGAAAATTCAACGATACTTCGTACAGAACCCACGGGTGGGCGCACACAGAGAAGACAAATCATCGATGATTTGTCATGCAAAGCACGAGGTCTTGTGACGAGAACCCGTATGGGTTCAGCCCGTATGGTACAGCCATGTTCCGTAACATTTATCCCGCCTGTGTCAGAAACGCGACCAAAAGCGGACCGGGGAGACCTGACCTGGTGGTGGCCACGGCACCGCATTGGGCCACGGCCCCCATGTGAACTCCATCGGGCCTATCAGATCCATCAGAGCGATAAAAAGCTTCTCCATGATTCAGTATCCAGCCTGGTTCCCTCACTTGCCAGATATAATAACAATACCGTAAAATGCTAATCGATCGGAACTGCAGGCTGTCGTGATTATCAGTCATCTCTACCTGTTTCCGCGCACGGCTGCCTTCCAGGCATGTCTGTGCGTGTCTCCCGGGGGCACATCTAACAGTCGACCTCCTCAGACAAGCCTTCCCCAGACACATGTGGCCCCCCACAAACAAGTTTGACGTCCCCTCCCCAGACACGTGCCCGCGCGCCAGCATCAAACGCCGCCTCGGGCCGGGCCAGGGCGGCCTCAGCGGCGGCGGCAGGCGCGGCCGACTCTGTATTTACACGTCGCTCCGATAAACAGGCCGGACCGCCGGCGGCCGACGGCCCTGGACCGCCCACGGCCGCCCGGACACTGTCCAGCCACCCTCGGTGCCGCCGCTCGTGGTCCTCCAGGGGCCCGGCCGCCCGCCCGGGAGCGGATTTCCCGCGGCACGTTCGGAGAAGGCGCGACACGCCACGCAGGAGATGTTTTCGAGTGTGGGATCTGGTCGGGCCAGGGGTAAACAGGCTCGAGTTTGCTGCGATGGGTTAGTTGACCTTTGGTGCACTTTTCCTTGGTCGGTGGTTGCTGCCTGCTGGTGGGCGGAGGGTCCGATTTTGTTGGCCGGAAAGAATGGATGTGGCCGGCGGACGCACCCCCTAACTCGTTTACGCGGCTGCTTGAAGCATCATACAGACCATCTCGTGTGATAGCGCTACGGAGTAACGCACCTGGAGAGGTTTCCATCGAAACCCACCACAGGAGTTGACTTCCAGGTCATGACCAAAATAGCAAACGGTCGCGGAATTTTTGGACATCTTATCGCAAAATGCGCAACCAGCACCCTTTCCGTCGCAATGACGATCCTTTGATTGACCGGGCAGAAAACCAGATATGAAATGCTTTACTGTCTGAATCAGCTTCAACCAGTGTTTTGTTTGTTTTGTTTCGTTTTTTATTTGAACTGAATCAGCCATGGGTCAGTTCAAATGAAATGAAGAAATTGCTTCGTTTAGCCGATCTTAAAGCGTACAGAGCTGACACACTCACTCGAGCCGCTTGGCGTCCGCATCGGCATCAAAGTAAGGGGAGCTCCTGATGGTTGGCAACGTAGTGAACTGAAACAGGTCGACAGATGTCACGGATCTGCACCATTGGAACAGCAGACGGGAGCACAAGAAACCTGCTGTGAATACAAGGCCGGTAATTGCTGAATGTCATCTCAGTCACCGACCAGCGCGAAGGTGTCAACGACAATAGGACAGCTATTTATTTCTTTGTACTCGAGGTGCTCGGGTTCACTCTCACAACGTTTGCGCCGTTAGAACTGCGAGGAGAATGAAAAAAAGAAAAAGACAAACGAGTTCAGACACCAATCGACAACTCGAAACATGCAAACTCCGCAGATTACACTCCAGTCATATCGGAGGTTAAGCCTCCCCGACTGTCTCCGGCTTTTCTACACAGCCGTTCACTACACAACTCTCTGGCGGCCATCTCAGGACGTCCACCGCCTGCCAGTCCCCCGACAACCGATCCCGTCGCCCGCCAGATCCCGCTCACCCCTTCTCACCCGAAACGAGTCGGCGCACGCGATGCTGAGCGGGTACGACTTGCAGAACCTGTACACGTCGTAGTCGGGCCGCCGCGTGTCGGGCACCACTGGACTGGGGCCGTAGCCGGGCCGCGGCGGCAGAGGGCGGGAGCAGCACACCTGGGGGGAGAGGCGTCGTGTCCCAGTCAGCGCGGCGCGACAGCATTGGCTGACGGCTCACGGTGACATTTTCAGTCAAATCACGGCTCCCTAGCTATCCATGATGTAGGTGAACGGCAGGGGTTCACTTTGCTGGACCTATCGGAATCGCACTTTTATCGACAGGGAGCCAGCCATAATTAAAAGTTCCAGAATTTTACTGCCGTCTGTGTTCAAAGATGTCGCATTGCAGGTGCATGAATCCAACACCGACGTCATTATTCCTCTCGGAGGATCGACGCCCGGCCACGGCCGAGCCTGACCCGACCCGACCCGACCTGACCCGCCCTGACCTGGGTGCCCGGGCAGGTGGGCGCGTTGACGTTGTGATAGCGCGTCAGCACGTCCTGCTGGCGGCAGCGGTCGTTGGTGACGCAGTGGCAGGGCGGCGGCGGCGGCGTCGTCAGGATCTGGGTCGTCGGCACGGCGCAGCACACCTGCAGAACGGCCGTGACGTCACAGTGCGTCACAAAAGGCCTGGGACTTGTGCGGTGTTCGGACAAAGTTGAAGCACCACTTGGCGGGGACGTTCAGAAAACTAAGGAAATCAGCCTTTTAACACTATTCCCGGCAAGGAGGGCTAAATCCGTCTCGGGTTTTTTGCTTGGCCAATTCCAGGGTTTTTGACGCAGCTTCACGAAACTTAGTGGAGTTTCCTGGCTATTCTGTCTACGTACTGAGACACAATGTCGAAATTCTATTTTGCTCAGGAGCGGAGCCAGGCAACGTTTTTAAGAGGCACCTCAGGCCATTTTTGGCCCTGAGGGTAGAAAGAAAATGATGTCAAAACAGCGTTTTTAAGATAGAACTTAAAAGTTTACATGGATGTATAGCTTATTTGCATAGGTGGGCACTGGTCCGTTACTCCGTTACTCCGTTACTAACGAAGTTGCTTTTTTGAGTAACGGAGTAACGGACCCGTTACTTTTGTTTTACTGTAACGGAATGAGTAACGGAAGTTACTTTTGTGGTCCGTTACTCCGTTACTTTTTGGTCCGTTACTCCGTTACTCCGTTACTCCGTTACTTTTTAAACTCCTTACAGACACCGCCCGGCTTTATTTGCATCGGCACACCCATTGGCTACTTGAATAGCCAACACCCAATAGCGTGCGGCGATACAAGCGCGGCTGGGCACGCACTCAGCTGACAATCGCGGAATCGACTTGTTGACAATATTCGTCAGCTGATAAACGCTGACGGCAAACTGGCGGTAATGGTTCAGTATAAAGGTCAGCTGACTTTAGTCTCTTTTGAGACAAAAGTATTGAATTATGCGTAAGTTTGATATGGCTTAAAATGATAAATTAACCAGTCGTCATTTTTCAGACTAAAAGATATCAAAGTTATTGTCATTTATACTGGGACAGCCAGCTGACGGCAGTTTTCAATGTTGTCTGAAGTCAGTCACGGATTGCTTACCACCGCCACACGGTTCCCCGCCAAGATCACTCAAGGCTGTTGAGCACATGATTACTGCCGCCATGGCCTTGGATCTGTGATGTCCGTAAGGCGATGGAGTGGTGACTGATTCTTGACTGGCCTGAAATTTTAACTACCTGACACTAAAATGTCCCATCAAGGCGTCTTTACGCCGCCACTGGAGGTCGAAAACCTTGACTCCGAGTCCGACGGTGCCTCAGTTTCGGAGGCGCAGAGGACGAGCCCGGTCTGGGTCACCCATGGCCACATCTAGAAACGTACTTTGAGTTTAAGGAGGAGGGGAAAAACGTCATTTTTACGTATGTCCTGTGCCGACCGAAAGAGGTCATAATCAAGGGTCACAAGAGTAGCCTTTCAAACTAAAGGCACATATCAAGAGAAAGCATTATTTACGGTATTTCCAGGTGAGAACAGAATGTGCACAATAAGTTGTCAGTAGTGACGCATAATTATGAAGCTTGTCGACCATTGCTTGGACTATTTACCTTAACCATATTCTCTGCAGGCAGTGAGATGCACATTACCGGGGGGGGGGGGGCAGATCTGCGGTAATCTACCTTTCGGCCGACGCTTACGCGTAATTTTTGGAGACGCGGAAGTGGCAACACAAGTTGTGTGAACAATTTAGCCCATTCAGGTATTTTTCTAAGCACTGGCCCCTACTGGGTGTGTAAACTGACTTGGTTAGGTAACTCTTGAATTTTGATTCAGTTGACACATGTTTGCCTTTCAGCCGATACGAGCCAACCAAACCAAAAAACAGGCAAATTGAACCTAACAAAAAATTAGTTTTACATGCCCATCTAGGGCAATCCCTGCAACCATACAGTACGTTTTAGGTTAGGTTAGGTTAAATCATTTTTAACTTGGAGGACAGGCTACATTGTCCATGCGATTCGAGTTACCACTTCTGCGTTCCCGAAAAAAATATCAACTGGCCGAAACACCTTTCGACTGACACATTATTTTTTGTAGACGCAGAAGTGAGGACCCAAACTCAAACATGATATGAGCCGTTGCCACTTTTGCAACTTCGAAAAATATGCATTTGCCGAAAGGTGAATATTACCAATTCTGCCCCCTACCCTCCCCGCCCTCCCAGAGATCTCGAGATTCATTCGTCCAATGTTGATGGGATGAATGCCTTTAAATATGTTTCAAAGAGATCTCCAATTCCGGACCCCAAAAATTCAAAAATTACGAAAATAGGGCGCGGGGCAAACAAACTCCAAAATTTGGGGATTTTTGAAAGGTCACTGTGGCCATGTTTACCAACCAATTTTCATGGGAATAACACGGTTCAGCTTGGAATGTCCAAGTCTTTTATATACCGAAAGCTGAAATTTAAAATAGAAAACCATAGGCAGTTCCAGGGAGGGCAAGAAGAGGTGATTTTTGAAATAAGAAATTTCCTTTGTTTTTGTTTGTTTTGGGTGATATAAACATCAGATGTACAACTAGCAAGCCAGTTTAAGTTTATATGTAGCGCAGAGGTGGATCCAGGTAAACAAAATTGGGAGGGCACCATAAGCACAATAGTGTGTTCCCCCATTTTTTCAGTACCTGGGTGTGCGTTCGCCTGAAAATGTGTGTGCATACGCATTGTTTAGGATGTGTATGACTATATAAATGAGTCAGTGATCTTTATTTCTACTCAAAATGTCACGATAGTGAACCGCACAACTTTGCAACTTCACGTACAGCACATTACCGCCGAAAACGGGGGCTTAGAGCCGCCTCTTCGGGACCGATTTCTTTTTTTTTTAATGTTGACAAAACACGTGTGTATCAGTTCCATGAAATGCCAGAAAATGTTGTGGCGCTGCGGCAAACAGTGTAAGAGCGACAAGCAAAAAGACACGGGTAGCAGAATCTGCCCCCCCCCCCACAGGAAATAGGGTTAAATGAAGTGTTTTTAACCCGTCTCCGGCCGGGCTCAGAATGCCCTTTGCCCGGCCGGAGGGGGGGGGCGCGGATTTCCGCACCTCCCAGAATCTCGGCTCCCATATATCGCACGGAAAAAAGGAAAACACCGGCGGAAAGGTTTTGTCAAACCGAGACGAAAACATTGAAGAGTTTTGACCTCAGGTCAATTTTGAGGCCACCAGACGCCATGAAAGGTCAAAACACGTCCTTGGAATTAGGTAAACAGACACAATACCTTGTCCCTGAAAAGCTGAACTTAAGCGACATGTACTGAACCGTAAGACAATAGCGAGTTCATTGATATCAATTTTGGCCTTTCACAGGGGTCAGGTCAGGTCACGTCATCGTTCCAAAATGTTCCACTTGTGAATGGCTAACATCCTCCGTTGCATCCTACTTCTGACCATGTTTTTATAGGTAATTTGTCTTTTCAAGGGTGCTGAAGAGGTACTAAAGCACCTTCTTTTAGTCTTTTATTTCACAATAATAAAATCCATATCAGTCATGTTTTTTTTTTAAGTCCTTCGTCGTTTGGTATAAAAAAAAACGTCAGGGGTATCAGGAATCTTACCTCCACGCATGCGCACGTACACAAACTAATACACACACATAATTTCAAAACAAAACAAGAAGTTCGCGAGACCGAAACGAGCTCTGAACGGAGACCATTATGTTCAGGGCGGATACTTCGAGAGGCATTCATGATCAAACCCAGTCGATAGATGTCCGCTGTTTGTCGCATTTTGCATGCGTCCGCTCCAGCGGCGGTTGTTCCCGCTCCGTCGGCGCCGCGGGCAATAAACAGAGGAATTCGTTGGTTTGAACATTGTGGCTAACACAGTGGTAGAATACCCGCCGCGGCTGTTGTCCCGGCGCCGCCGACTCTACAACGGCTGGTGAGGGCAGTGGGCAGCTAGCGGAGTGTTTGGGGTAAGCGCTTTTTGTTTCTTCCCTTTGTATATGGAATGCGTTTTACAACCACAAAGCAGCATAAAAGACTTAAAACCCGCGTTCGCTTGGTTTTCACTGCATTTTAAAAGTAACGGAATAACGGAGTAACGGTAACTTCCGTTACTTTTTAAGGCAGAGTAACGGAGTAACGAGTAACGGACTGGCTTTTTTGAGTAACGTAGTAACGAGTAACGAAGTTACATTTTTTAGTAACGATGCCCACCTATGCTTGTTTGTTGGGCAACATACAAATACAATTTTCTTTGTCTGAGGTCACTTCACGAGGCCAGGCCAAGGTCGAAAGTCGAAATTTAGTTACATAGTAATAATTTTGACACTATTTTTTCAAATGCAAGACCCGGAATATATATGACGTAGAAGGGTGCCCTCTGCTTGTGTAGAAGGTTTCAACTTCATACCAGGTCGGGTCACGGAGCCATGATCTAAAACGTCAGTGCGCGTGCCCTATATCACAATAACCGTGAACATTTAGAGTGAATTCAGATGAATGAAAACGTTTTTAGGTAATCTTAAATGCACACAAGATCATTTCAAGTGACTCCAAGGTCACTGCAGGCCATTTAAAGTCAAAAAAGTTAATCTGAAGAACATGTGACCATGCCAGTTCCCATTTTTATGTCCCTGGCACGGCCTATGCTAACATTATAGAAACACTGCAATACGATTTGTACTCTTTAGCATAACATGACTAGCAGAAGCCAAAAAGCGCTCTTACCTTTTTTGTTAATTTAGTTGTTGAAAAACTATTCTCCTATTTTTGAAATCCTGTGAACGCCTATGAATTTTCCCAAAATTTCAGATGTGTGCACCAATGGTAAAAGTCCCAGTCATAATCTATCGATTTATGCTTTCATCGCAGTCGGTCTATAAACAACGGAGTTATAAGAAGTCCAAAAAGTACCCCCATTTTGACATTTCTGCCTCCCCTATATCCACCCCTTCAAAAGCTTGGAAACTTCTTTTTAAAAAATGTAGTTTACGTCATGGCGAATCGATTGCCGTTTGTAACAATGAAATCGGATGTGTAGTTCTCGAGATCTCAGGGGGGGGGGGAGAGCGAATCCGCTCCCCTGCCGGGCATCGGCCGTCCGTCTAGCCCTCCGGGAATAGGGTTAAGTCATCTAAAGTTAATACACTAGCATGGACAAAAGGCAAATGTGCGCGACTGCATATGCTATTCTAGCACAGCGATGGTTTGGTGCACTATTGCCCACATAATTTGGAAAGAAATAAAACCTTGTCATATCCAATGAGTTAAAAAGTGTCGGGATTTCAGGCCAAACAAGACTTACATCACATATGTGCCACAATATAAAATCCAACAAACGACCATTCACACCACGCCTTAAACGTCCAGATAACAAGAAATAACCTGTATTAGGTTCCACTCCTTCTAAGACGATAAAACCCACTTTACAACATGTCTTCGACGGCTTCGAATTTTACCTCGTAATTGTCCCGTGAATGGCATCCAGCTCAAATCGGTCAGCTGCCGGCGAGCGCCAACGCAATGTTGCTCGATTTTCGGCAGCACCCTCGACCGCTGCGGCCACGCAGCGCCTCAAGAGCTTTGTGGCGTGGACCTGAAAATTCCTCCGCATCCGGGATTTGAACCCGGGTCCCTTGTCCCGCGGGCCGCCTCACCTGGCCAGCGTAGTTGCAGCGGCCAGTGCGCGACACCTGGCGCATGTCGACCAGCTTCTGCTGGGACGGCCGGATCTCGCCGCCGTCGCACAGGTAGCTGGAGACGCAGACGCACGGCCGCTCGGCCACGTGCGTCGTGTCGAACAGGTCCAGTCCCGCGGCCGAGACGGGCGTCATGGCGTTGGCCTGCAGGCCCGGCGAGGCCTGCAGCCGGTGCCGGGTCTCCGGCGGGAGCTCGCAGCACACGCGGAAGCCGGAGCACTGTTTCCGCAGCCCCAGCCTGCCGGAGGCGACGGGTTACAACCGGGGAGGAGGCTGTCAAGCTGCGACTGCGTGCAGACGGGAGGGGAACGACGACACCAGCCAGCCACACCTTCGTGCAGCTGATGTTTTGCAGGCTATGTGAAAGAGCACAAACGTACATCATCGTCATGGAAAGGAATGAAAATCGCTTACGCTTGCACTACAGTCGTCCGCAGTCCAGAACAGAACCAAACAATTACACCACCGTCAAAAATGTTACGGGATTTTTGCTCTCGGTGCTCATGCATCGCGATGTTAAGGTGTAATACAACTCCCAAACACTAAGGCTAGTCGACAGCATCAGCCGAAACCATACCGCGGCTGCGTCACGCCGGCAACAGGGGCACCTACTTGATGTCCAGCAGGTCGACGCCGTGGGTGACGATGTTGCCGTCCTCGCACTGGTAGAACGGCACGCAGACGCAGCGGTCGGAGCCGCGCGGGTCCGTGTAGGCGGGCTCGCTGCTGGAGAAGAGGCCGCGCCGGTGGCGGGACCGCCCTGAGCTCGTCGAGTAGCTGCTGTGGTAGCTGCTGCTGGTGACGGGCACCTGCTCCGAGCGGTAGCTGCTCGAGGTGTGGTAGCGCGCGCTACCCGAGCTGGGCCCGGAGCTGTAGCGGTAGCTGTAGGAGCCCGGGATGACGTGCGAGCCGCCGGCCGAGTCGGAGCTGCTCTCTGAGCGCGACGACAAGGAAGAGGACGAGGAGTAGCGCGAGCCGCTCGAGTGCGAGTCGGAGCCGTGGCCGTGGCCGACCCCGAGGCCGGAGCCGGAGAGGGGACCGGAACCGGAGCCGGAGCCGTGGCCGACCCCGAGGCTGGAGCTAGACAGGTGACCGGAACCAGAGCCGGAGCCGTGGCCGGAGCCGGTCAGGAGGCCACCGGCGTCGGTGCCGGAGACGGTGCGCTCTTCGGTGTAGCGGCGCGAGCTGGTGATCGTCTGGCCGCCGGAGATTTCGGTCGGCTGCAGGTCGAACGGACCCGAGTTGACGCCCTCGCGGCGCTCGGCGTGGCTCGACTCGAAGCGCGCGTGGCCGACGCCGGCGCCGCCCGCCGGCCCGGCCACGACCGGCACCGCGACGTCCCCGGACGAGGAGGAGCTCTGGTAGGAGTAGCGCCGCGAGCTGGTCACTGTCTGCGGGCCGGGAAGGTCGACCGGCTCCTGGTCGAAAGCGCCCGAGTTGACGCCGCCGCGCCGGGTCGACTCGAAGCGCGAGTGGCTCTCGCGCGCGCCCGAGCCGGCGGCGTCCGTGAGGTCCGGAGCCGCCTCCTCGCCGGTGTAGGTCCGGCGCTGGGAGAAGCGCCGCGTGCTGCTGACCACCTGCGCGCCGGTCGGCACGTCCACCGGCCGCGGGCCGAACTCGCTCGAGTCGACGTCCTGCCGGTGCGTGCGGCTCGACTCGAAGCGCGAGTGCGAGCCGCGCCCGGCCGCCGCCGCTGCGGCATCTTGATCCTGCGCAGTCGTGCCGCTGGAGGAGCTCCGCTGGTAGGAGTAGCGCCGCGTGCCGCTCACCGTCTCACCCCGCGTCGTGTCCAGCGGCCGCTGGGAGAAATCGTCGCTTCCGAAGTCGTCTCTGTGCCGCGAGCCGGCCGCGTCGAAGCCCGATTCGCCCGCGCCGCCGTGCTCGTGGCTCGAGCTGCTCTGATACGAGTAGCGCCTCGTCGAGCTGACCGTCTGCGCGCCCGAGTCGACCGGCTGCAGGCCGGCGTCGCCGTCGAAGTCGCGGCCGCGCGAGCTCTCGGTTCGCGTGTGGCTCTGGCGGTACTCGGTGCGGCTGCCGACGCTCGTCTCGTGCTCGCGGTCGTCGTCGTAGCGCGACAGCGCGCCCTGCAGCCGGCGCACGTCGTCGTCGTCGACGGGCCGGCGGCGGCCGCTCTCCGTCGTGTCGACGTGCTGCACGATGTCGCGGAACATGTCGCGCTCCTGCTGCAGGAACTGCGGGTCGGCCGGCGGCAGGTCGGAGTCGGGACGCGGCCGACGCGCGTGGCCGCCGCCCGGCGCCCGGCAGCAGACGGACGGCCGCGGGCAGCGGCGCAGCGCCTCCGGCGAGAACTCGCGGTCGCGGTAGCTGCAGGCGTCGCGCGGCACGCAGCTGCAACTGGCGCCCCGCACCGGCTCGGGCGCCGGCTCCACCACGGGCGTCGGCGCGGGCGCCAGCGGCCGGCGGCAGCAGACCTCGTCGGCGCTGCAGCGACGCAGCGCGGCCGAGCCGCGCACGCGGTCGGCGAACGCGCACTGCAGCCGGGGGGCGCAGTAGCAGACCTCGCTGGCCTCCTCGCGCCGCGTCTCCTCGCGCTCTTCGTGGCGGAAGAAGGTGCGTCGCGACGTCGGCGGCGGCGGCGGCGGCGCCGTCGGCCGCGGCGCCGTCGGCCGCGGCGCCACGGCGAGCGGCGGCCGCACGGCGGCCGGGTCGCAGCAGACCTGCGCGCCCGGGCACTCCCGCATCGACCAGCCCACCAGGCCTTCGGGCTCGCAGCGGGAGAAGTCGACGCAGGTGCAGTCAGGCTGGCTCGCAGAGCCGCGTGAAGACGTGCCGCGCGAGGATGTGCCGCGCGAGGACGTGCCGTGCGAGGACGTGCCGTGCGAGGACGTGCCGTGCGACGAGAAGCCGTGCGTCGACGAGGTGTGCGAGGACGAGTCGTGCGCGGAGAGGCCGCGTTGCTCGAACACGCCGTCGAAGCCGCTGCCGCCGCCGGTCATGCTCTGCCGCCGCCGGTTGAACTCGGCCTCGGAGATGACGGCGCGGTCGAGCACGGCGCCGTCGGCGTCGCGGATCAGCTCCAGGTGGTACTCGCGCACGCCGTCGCTGTTGCGGCGGCCGCTGATGCTGGTCGTGTGCGTACCGTTGCTGAAGGAGTAGTGCGACTCCTCGCTGGAGAAGGTGGTGAAGGTGTGGCCGCGGCGCGAGCCCTGCCGCCGCCCCAGCCGGTCGAGCAGGCTGCGGCCGCCGGATGCCGCCAGCGTCGAGCCGAAGCCGAACGCGCTCGCCGCGTCGGTGAGGCCGAGGCTAGCGCGGCGCGCGTCGTACTCAGCCTGTGAGAGCACGGCGCGCTCGATGACGGCGCGGTCGCGCAGCCGCGTCACCACCAGGTGGTACTCGGGCACGCCGTCGCTCGAGCGCTTGCTCGTGATGGTCGTGCTGTGCGTGCCGTTGCTGAACGTGTACTCGGACTCCTCGCTCGAGTACCTGAAGGAGCGCCGCTGGCCGAGCCGGCTCGGGGGGAAGCCGCTGGCGCCGCCGTCCGTCCCGCTCGAGTGCTGGCTGCTGTAGTAGGAGCGCCGGTACGAGCCGCCGCCTCCACCCGGCACCGAGCCGTGCCCGCACACGTCGCAGCCGGCGTCGCCGGCGCCGCGCGCCCAGTCGGTGTCGCCGCCGACCATCACCGTGCGGAAGCGGTCGGCGGCGGCCGGCGCGGCCAGCGCCGCCGCCGTTAGCCAGATTACCAGCGGCCGCATGCCGACTCGGGGGCTCGCCGCAGCACGCCTGGGTCGCGGAGCTCTCGCCCTGTGAAGACGCCCGGGCGCGGGGCTGTCCTGGACTCGGAGCGGCGAGCTCGCGGGGGCGAACGTCAGCGGGGCCGACTGGAGCTCGGCCGCCGTCCGGCCCGCTTTATAGGCAGCAGACGTAAACAGACTACCGGCCGGCGCCGGAGCCAGGCGCCGGCGGCCGCGGCCGTGCTGGGCGCCACGCAGGCCGGGATGGTGGGCAGGATGGAATGTGCGGTGGCGGTCTGGCTGGAAAGCTGTACAGCTTGTTGGCTGGAACAGTGAACACCGACAGGCCGGGATACCGGGTACCAGGCAGGCTGGATAGCGGGCACCGGCAGTCAGGAACAGTGGGCATCGAACAGACTGAAAGCTGGATGCCGGCAGCCTGGAACAGCGGGAACTAAGCATTCCGAAGCACTGGGCATCGGGCACGCTGGAATACTGGGCACCGGGTAGGTCGGAACACTGTACGGCTTGCAGGTTGAAACAGTGAGCATCCGGCACGCAGAACACTGGGCAGACACAGGAGACAGGCTGGAATACGACAGGCCAAGGGATGCGCGCGAATGCTGGATAGCTGACAGGATACTGATTGAAATGTTAAGTAACTGGCAGCGAACAGGCTGTGATGCGGAACACCTGACAGTGGGCCAACTGGACTACCGACAGCGGACGCGAGAAATGCCACATGAGCGGATGTGCTGAGGATATGAAGGCTGTGCGCAGGGCAGGGAAGGTTGAGTTAACCCGCACACGACCGTCGGTCCGTCCCGAACACCGGCGACTGGGGGGGAGGCAGTTGACTGCCCCCCCCCCTCTAACTCACGAACGGTTGGTCGCACGATAAAAATAAGCATACCGTTGGAAAGCCTGTGACGAGTAGAGCTCGAAACTGGTCTCATGTTTACTTTTAGATAATATGTAAGGCAATTTACGCCCTATATATGTTTTTTCAGAGCCGACTACATGAGACCGAGAAATGGCCTGAATCTCAAGGGCTGTGACTAATAACGCATAGGTAAAGGCACCAGCGCACAAGGAAATGTCCACGGATGCCGATACACGTCTAATTTCCTCAGATCTGTTCAATATATACGCCGAAACGTTGAGTTAAAGACACCGTAATTCTCCCGTCAGCCGTCACTGTGCGCCGCTGCTGTATGCGGTACCAATTTGACGGGAACTAATTTTAGCGTTCCTTTATTTTCGCGAAAAAAGACGATCTATGTCAATGTTATTGATCTTTGTAGTTTTTGTGATGGTTTCTCATGCTTAAATTTTGGAAAAATTGATTAGTCGCCAATCTACAAAGTTGGCGGAGCTTTATTCGCGAGAGCCTGCTTATTCCCAAAATATGCTACTTTTTCAGACTTTTTGAGGTTCCTGGTATTAATTACGTCTGTGCAAGCTATTTCTGCCATTTTCTACCCATTCTGAGTAATTCATCGTCGATTTTGACGGTGGTACATTTTGGCCCACTACAGTTATTCGTGACCTGACCTCAGGTCAATGGTTGGAAGTCACTGATACTTTGCCCAGTGACGGTAACTGGATGTCTGCTTCATTCCACACTAAAAATGTTATGGAATATTCCGTCAATTTCCGAAAAAACGTCGATATGTCTTAAAAATGGGCTTGACCTTAGGTCAATGACCCGGAAAATTCCGAAAAATCTGAGATAGCAGATTTGTTGCATCTATCACGATCACTAATCCCTGAAAGTATTATTGAGATATCTTGTTTTGCGAAAAAGTTAGAGGGCGCTAAACTTTTTTTGACATAGGTCTGTTTGACCTGACTTAGGTCAGGCACCTGACCTGACCTGAGGTCAAAATTTTGACACGAGACGTAAAATTGATGGAGCAAAAGGTACACAAAGTTTTGTGACTCTGTGTTTATAGGTTCTCTCGCAATCCCAGAAAAACCTCAGGGGGGGCAGTCAACTGCCCCCCCCAGTCGGGGACGGGTTAAAAAAGCAAAAGGACTGCGATCTTGGTTTCACTGCGCAGGCGCTGCCCTTCGTGATGCTTCTAGCTTTGTGGCCCATTTCCGCCGGTGCGGACGCCGCCTCTGTGGACCTAACCATTGGTAGCCGGAGTGACCCCTACGCAGGGTCTCTCGAGAACATTCGCCCAAACAGACGTCATTCGGAATCAGTTACGAGAAACCCAGCGCGGCACAGGCCGGCACCGTAAAAACACGGACCTTGAAAACTACTGTGACATCGCAGGACTTCCAGAAAATGGCAACGAACGTCACCAAGAGAAGCGACAGGGCATGCGTTAGCCCCCACCAGACACGTCGACCGTCGTTTCATAAACATTTTGATGGATCTGCCTCCAGCCAACATTGCTGGCTACTCGCGCGGATTCGCTGTTTTGAATTGTACTCTGTGCAACGGGCCCACGCATTCGTTCGTGAAGCTCTCGATGAAGCCGTTTTCGTATTTATTTCGCATGAATACTAATCCCGTACTATATTCGTGGCAGCAGCCTCTTGAGTCTCCGTGATCTGACCCGTGACATTCGACGTTGCAGGTCAAGACGCAGCGTTGGAATCCCGCCACCGCGCGCCGCCTGGTCCGCACAGGCCGCGGCCGGAGGAGCTGCCTCTGGCGTCCAGCCGGATCCGTCCTCGCGGATCCAGCGGCCTTGGCCCACATATCCCGCGCCAGTTCCGCGCGCAGTGATCTCCGTCAGACGCCTGAAGGCGCAGTGAGGACCGCGACAGGGCGACGTTCGGGCCACGGCGACTCCCTTCCGGAGGGACCCACGCGGCATCCCGAGTACCGCAGGGAGCTGTCCGCCACGAGGTACCCGCCGCAGGGAGGCATCCCCACAGGAAGTTGGCCGTCGCATGATGGCATCCGCAAACAGCGGATGTCGACCATCGGCACGCAGTCGCCTCAAGCAAGCACCCGCCGCCAGGCGGTGTCTGTCACGGGGTGCTTTCCAACAAGGGAGGATACTCGCCGCAGAGAGGTATCCACCCACCGGGGTAGGAGGGTTTTCAAAGTCGGCAGGGCAGAGCTATGCTTCGATGATTTTTCCATAAAGCGCCCGAAAATCCACCATATAACTATAACTACTCGGAAATGGTGGCGGCGGCCTTTCAAAGCAGAGCCGCCGCGAGTTTGGAAGGGACACTGTCGCAACTGCCCGATGTACCGCAACACACGTATCTGCATCAGGTAAAATTCGGCTACATGGAGGCATCCGCATCCGCGAGGTACCTACCACATGGCGGCATTTGCCACAAGTCACTCGACACACACAGCCCTCTCTTCCGGCAGCGGCGCGTGTAACCCAGACAAAGAACGTCAGAAAACGGAGGCACCAGCGCCTGACCGAGCGGGGCAGCTCCCGCCCGTTGAAGGACCGCGAGCGCCGACGCCGTGACGAAGCGCGGCGAAACGCGACGTTGTTTTTCTCGCCGCCTCCTCCCGGAGCGGCCCACCGCTTCTCGGGGCGGCCGTCCGCTTCCCGGAGCGGCCAAGGCCAGAGGCAGAGAGCGGCGGCCGGCGGTCGGTCTGCGAGCCGTGTATTTACAGTACCAGGCCGGTGACGGGGAACAGACGACATCCTACGACAGCCGCCGGCGGCCGGCGGCGCTGCCCCAGACGTCACCAGTGGCGACTGCGAGCCGGCCAGACGGCCCCGGCACCACCAGGGGCGACAGGTAGCCGGCCAAATGGTCCCAGACAGCACCAGTGGTGACAGGGAGTCGCCCAGACGGCCCCAGACATCGCCAGTGGTGATAGGGAGCAGTCTAGGGCGGCCCCAGACATCACCAGTGGTGACAGGGAGCGGGCCAAATGGCCCCAGACATCACCAGTGGTGACAGGGAGCGGGCCAAATGGCCCCAAACAGCACCAGTGGTGACTGGGGCCGGCTACGACGGTCTGAAGCCGCTTCAGCGCAGCGAGACAACGCAACAGAGATGTCTGTCCGCCGGCGACGACTACGAACACACAGCGAACACCGCCTCCGACCGGAAAGGTCCTACGAACACGACTTAACCTTGCGCCTGTAAACCCAACACTCTAGTAGTAAGGTCAACCCAACAGGTAAATGTTACGTGAACCCAACGCTAGCTATAATGACGACACGCTGGAAACTCAGAACAGTTTACAGACATTCTGAGCCTACAGCTCCGCGTCATCCGACAAGCTGTCTTTGGTGAATGATACACGGCGGTGCCAAGCGTTGCGTTGCCCCTTCGCTATGAGAAAATCAGACGAGCCAATCGCACGTCAGAGTGGCGTTGTTGTTGGGCAGAGTGCGACGTTGTCTTTCTCCTCACCATCTACCATTGCCCTTACTCCCACACAGCTGGCGGCTCATAGCGCGGACCTTACTCACTGCATACCATCAGCTGCACTCAGAACGCCCGCAACGCACCAGATCTGCTTGGGATAGGCCAAATGTCTCGCGCACAGAACGTTCGGAGCTTACACCGCACGAACACAAAGGCTGTCGCGCCGAGGAGAAGTGGCAACACCACTGGCCGGTCCACCGGTCGCTTCACAAGGCAACACGGAACAGCCAGTTCCCGGAGAACTGGCAACATACGAACTGGCAACACACGAACTGGCAACACACGCCAACTGCAGGAGACTGCGTGGTCAAGATCAGGCTGGAGAGTGGAATTGAATTGAACGGTAACCAGGGTAGTCGAAATTGGCGAGGCTTAAAGAATTTTCGCAGGAATATCGTATTAGGAATCCATTTCAGGGGCGAATCGACTGCGAAATGTGCCGGCAGTTCAGTTTCAGTGATTTCTAAAGACGTTGATTTCAGGTGCCATCCAGTGTGAAAGACAATACTTGCCAGATACCTCTTGCGATACTGCGACGGAACCAAGTCTTTTGTATCTACGACAGAGGACCAATTTCACCAACAGCAGCTATACATTCATAACTTGAGAGCCACAGACGTATTTCAGACCCTGTCGAACCGGCAAGGATATCAGCATATCGCACGGTATAGCAGTCCTCGGGAGTGATAATGCACAGGCAGAAGGAATTTCGCCCACAAAAGAAGCCAGACTGTTCCAGATTTTCATCGAGCAGACACCGTCCTCTCGACGGGTCTCTCCCGCGTCCGTCCGTCCGCCTGCTTCCCCGCTCCGCCGCCAGGGGCGCTGGCCGCTCACGGCGCGGCGGCCACGTTCTCATCCCCCTGCAGCGTGTCGGTGAGGTACGGCACGCGCAGGTAGCTGGCCAGCAGCGCCTTCTGCACGGGCTCGTTGACGGTCCAGGCGACGAGGCGGAGGTCCAGCTCGCGCGCGCGGCGCACGGCGCGGTGCGTGACGCTGTCCTTGTGCAGCAGCAGGACGGAGAGGCCGCACAGGTACGGCAGCACGGCCGTCACGCTCCACGTGAAGGCGATGTCCAGCGCCGAGGCTGCGGCAGCGCGCGGCGGAGGTCAGCGCGGCCGGCCGGAGAGCCGGGGACGGCGTCACGCGGCGGCGAGGGCGAACGTTTTCGGGGTCGGGTCCGTGACGGGGACGCGCGGGCAGTGTCTTTGGACTGAAGTGACGCGTTCAGACGCGCCGCTAGATCCCGGTGGGTGCGGGTTATCCCCGTTTTGTGCTGACCTGTTCGCTGCTTTGGACGTGTCACTATGTGACCTTGGAAGCGTGTCCCGACAGCAGAACGGTGCCCAGATGACGCAACACTCACCTTGGTCAACTTAGAATCGGATACAAAGCGAGGCTGCCCCGTTTTGCATCGGGATCTAGCGGAGTGTCAGGAAGGAGTTCTCGGTCGTCAGATTCTCCAGTCTGACGTTCAGTTAGGACAAAATGGTGGGACACAAGCGAATGGTCCTGTCTGACTGCCAAGCAGAATGACTCTGAAGTTGGCTCTGAAATGACTCTGTGATAGATCATGTATAAACGAAGCAGACTGAAAACGCAGTTATTTAAACAACAACCGCTTACGATAACTCCAGGAACCTATCGGTATTCAGAATTAAGACGTAACTACACCTTCCTACATGAATGCTTCTTTACAAGCACGCCATGAAGCAGTAAAAATAAAGCAAAACTGTGGTAAGAACACCACATCAGATAACAAAGAATAAAATGTAATGCATGAGCGACGCAGTGAAAGCTACCGGGCGATCCCCGTGACACATTCAAACTTTTTGTTTCAACATGGAAAATGAGCTTAAATCCTCCCCAGTCAAATGTGATCATTTCGTCCTGTATTCAATCGCTGGGAACAGGTTAGTTAATATTTCAGCACAATGGTAGCAAGAAGGGGGTTCCTGCGCCTTTCCCTTGACCTCAGTATTCTTGTAACATTATGAATCATCCACCTGGCTGGAAAGGTCCCCGTCAACAGAAGCGCGATATGGATAGCACTGATACCACTATGGACGGTCTATGAACCACGTGCCTGAATGGAAAAGAACGGATTTATTTGCGTAATGAGTTGTCGAGGACAAAGTTGGCCTCTAGATTTTTGGAAACTTATTCTTAACAACAAGATCCCTAAGCCATGCCGTTCAATGTCATCACCAAAACATCGTTCCCACTTTTCGACGACGAAAAACTGAGCATTTCATCACAGGCAGGCAACTGGGTAATCCCGTCGGCAATAAGTATGTACAAATAAACAACAGATGACAATATTTCGGCAAGTGTACGTCCTATGCCCCATACTTTGGAAAACCAACTTTTTCCCGTCGATGTCACGGCGATTATCAGTTGTGTAAACTGCACCCGCTATTCTACATCACCCCGCCGTGGCGAGTTGAGTTTTATAACTGATGCTACATCGGTGACTAAAAACAACACCAGCACGGCACGAACTTCCTGATCAACTCTGAAAACACACATTATTCATCTTTGTTTGCTGAAAAAAATATCGTATCTGGGTTTGCGCTGGTCTGTTTTCGCAGCCGGCGCTGTAAAATTTGTTTTTCGCCGCGCTGGTGGACCGCTCGCGGGCACCTTCTCGGCCTGAGCGTACACCCTGCGATCGAGTGCCTGACCCTGCGAGAATGGTCATATGCGTGCGGAAAGCTGCAGACAGACTGAGCGGACTTTATAACCACGGCAACGCCCGATCACGGAAAATCACTCACAGCGTCTGCCATGCACTGTGAAGAGCCGAGACTCGCTTCCTTTACCACTGCATCCGAACAGAGTTGGAAATTTGGCTCGGAAGCCCCATAAACGGACTCGATAGAGTTAGCCGTCCGTCGCGCTGACCAGATGCAAAGAAAAAAATCCCGGGTCACCCAAAATTAGTTTTCCCTGTTGCCATAGACCTATTAGTTTAAGATCTCACCAACAGGCACATCCAACGGTGTTCGCGGGCCCGTCCCCCTGGAGAAGAACAAATATGTAGAGAAAAAAGAATTGAGGGTCGACGCGTCAGTCTGCTACATATTCTGGCTGCAACCGGTATACCGCATCAGACCGGTTATAAGCAGTCAATAAACCGGGTCGGACAGTCTGACCCGGTCCTGCCCCGCGGCGCCATGTCTGACCTGGCCCAGTCCCCGTACTACAGCGGCCAGCTACGACACCAGGTATCTCCTGAAGTGCAACCTGCCTGTTACTGAAGATGGTTATTGGATTTTCGTTTGCTAACTCATTCGAATTTACGAGCAAGGTAAGACGGTAAAATGACATTTTACCAAATGTAATACAAAATGTTACATTATAAATTACATGTTATAAACAAATCCCAAAATATTTACTCTGTCTTGCCATGAATAAATAAAAACGGAAAAGATAACAATCTTCAGACCGTAACGGAGTTATTCTGGTTGACATTAATCAATTGCACTGCAGCTGGACACAGACAGTTAACTGAAAAACGTCGTGTCCATCCCGCACTCACACAGCACACCGTCCCGTGCACAGGAAACACGTCCAAACCCCGAACCCACACAACACACTTTCCTATCCATGGCAAACACGTCGTGGCCGCAAACCTACGTGCTACACGCTCCCTTCCCCAGGAGACTTGTTCGCGCCGGGGCCCACCTGCCACATGCCGGACTGGGTTGGTGAAGCGCCGCTGCGTGGCGCCCTCTTGGGGCGAGAAGTCGCCGTACGCGCAGAAATGGGGTCGCCACGCCATGCAGGCCACCACCTCAGGGTCCCGGCGCCGGATCTGTCGCGGGCAGACGCGGCGGCAGAGTCAGCAGACCAGCAGTCAGACGGGCGGCGGTGTCACGGCCGCAGCGTCAGTAGACCAGCAGTCAGACGGGCGGCGGTGTCACAGAGGCAGAGTCAGCAGACCAGCAGTCAGACGGACCGCAGTGTCACGAAGGAAGAGTCAGAAGACCAGCAGTCAGACGGACCGCAGTGTCATACGGAGGCAGAGTCAGCAGACCAGCAGTCAGACGGACCGCAGTGCCACGGAGGCAGAGTCAGCAGACCAGCAGTCAGACGGACGGCAGAGTCAGCAGATCAGCGGTCGCACGGCGGTGTCGCGAGCGCAGAGCCAATTCACCAACAACGCCCCCTCCCCGCCCTGAGGTGAGGACAAAGGTCGCAGGGTGTCAGTCCGTCGCTGGCCTGATCACCCGCTGTCCGGCCATCAGAAACCGCACGTGACTCAGCCCAACCAGCCCTGCCGACAGCGCAGAACGCTGCCGTCCAGTCACCATTCGCTCGGCGAAAAGAACGTAGTCACGCCCTCCGAGAGCCCGCATCCGCCGAGCGACTGCAACCGCGGCCACATAAGCCGCGCTCTTTAGCCCTCATAAGCCGGAAACATCGTCGCCTGCTGACCGGCGGACACCGGCTGCCCTGGGCGCCTGCAGTGGCCTCTGACGGCGTCCGCAGATGTTTAGTCTGCGCGGACGCGTTTTTCCGCGGAGGGTCAGAGGTCAGGTCGCAGGCCGGTGTCAACAGGCTCGGGCGGTGGAGCTTTTTGTGGGACACAGCGATCTCGCCCTCTGAGTCGCTGAGTTTTACCGTCAACAGAGCGGGTTCTGGAGCCAGGTTCCTGCGGAACCTGCGGGTTTCGGAGCGCGTGCAGGCTTTAGCGTAGAGGCCACGTGAGAGGCTATCAAGAATTATAATTTTGGCGACTGAAAGTAACATTTGACCACTCAATCTGTAATTTCAAGATGGCTCACCTCATAGATGGCCTGTGGATAAAATGAAGAGACCAGCGCCATCTCATACATTTTGGGGAACTTTTCATAGAGTGCCAACACTGCCATTACTGCCTGGAAAACAGCAAACATAAAGTGGTCAGCAACGCTCAATCTGGAGTCATGTGGAGGGAATCTAGGTGACATATTCCAACATGAAGATCAGTGAGGGAAAAGTGGTCACCAAAGTCCAACCTGGAGATCAGTGAGAGCACAGTGGTTAGCTTCAGCCAGACACAAAGTGAGGGTGATCTGGAGGGCAGCTCCATACTATGGGGAATTGCACCACTGTACTGTCAGAGGTTACCATTAGCACCAACAAATACAACACATCACACAGCAAATTTTTTGACACCAAAGCTATTTCCCATTCACTACTCTGGTCTGGGAAGGTACTGGGAGGGCCCAGAGACTGCAAGGAAGTCATAAAGCACATACCCTAACGTCATAGCACTTGATGTCAATGATGAAGAGTAGGTCCAGGCGCAAGCACTCCTCCACCATCTCGCTGAGGAGAGCCACCCTTGTTGATGGAAAGTCCTGCCTGGCAATGATGGAATGTTACAGCACTCAGTGGAAAACTACAGAGTCCCCAAAGACTGTGCATGGATGGCTTCACATGTTAATCTCCTAAACATGGTGAGGAGATGATTTTAGATGAGTTTACAGAAGAAAAATGGGCAATGATACACTGAAAACAGCACTGACTTTTTGGGATGTTTGGCACTGATGTTCAGCTGTTTCAACTCATTCCATGTGAGGGAACTCAGGCTGCCACTTCCATCTGTGATGCGGTCGACTGTGCTGTCATGGAACACTACAGCTTGATCATCTGAGGTGAAGCTCAGATCAAACTCAATTAGCTTGCAGCCACGCTCATTACACTGAAACAAATCAGGGTAGATGGTGAGGTCACATGAGGATCAAATGATGCCCATAGGTTTCTGGTCTGCAGAAAATGGTCACACGTCAGGTTTTGACCTCCATTTTATGAGAAGGCTAACTACAAAAATCTGTCTTACTCAAATCCAGCCATATGCTACTCTTGTACATAACTGTAACAACATACACATTGTATCCTATTTGACATTTGTTTAGCTTCTGAGAAAAAATATTAATATGCTACTCTGGATGAAAAACACCATGCAGAACTGTATAAATGAAAAAGGAAGCATACCTTGTAAAGTGCAGCAAGACTGTTTTCTGGGCCATCAAGACATGCAGCACGATGAGCACCAACTTTAATGGTGTCCAGCTTAGCAAATATTTTCTGGACAGTCGTCTTTGGTGGAGGTGGAATGTGATAATATATGATGACAGCTGGTGGCAGTGTTAAAACTATAACCAGGCACCCAAAAAAGAGATCCAGGACGTTGAGCAAATAATGAATGACTAATATTGCAGCCACCCGAAAACCAGCCCAGCTTATGAACCTTATGGTTTCATACGTGATCATGATGATAGTTTCACTTTATTCACAAGCCCAGATTTGGAAAGAAGGTTTTTGCACCAAATTCAGTGAAGTCTTGCGCTCAGCAGCACTGGCCTCGACCGTCAACGGAACAGAGTACGAATGTGAGGGCCCGTTTCAAAATGGCAGAACGGCAACAGAAAGTCCGGTTGGGCTCCTGGACCAAACAGCGGGCAACACGCCCCACTGACGGAGCGAGACGAACTGCCACGGACGGACTGACGCACGACTGCACACCAAAGAAACCAACCGAGACGGACGGGGAGGTGGATCGCAAAACAATGTAAACAACCCCGATGCGGCGCCCAGCTGATAAATCTTGTTCTTCTTTTATTGCCCGTCCTCAATTGCAGCCAAATATCTATTTCTTTCCTTTTATTTCCTTATCTCTCCTTTTTGTTCGGCAGGCTCAAAAGCAAGGACCTTTATATTAATCTTACTCGTCAGCTGTCACTAGAAAAATGGTTTAAAAGCTTAGATGAAAGAAAAACTGATATCAGAAACTTTTATTTTATAAAACGCAACACCAATTTTCTTTCCGCCAAGGAAAACTTTCACCCAGTTTGATTCATATATTACGCATATGTGACAATTAAGATAATGCAACTTGAAGGGGCCCAGACAAATAAGCAAACACTTGAAGCAGACTAGACCTGACGAACGTAAGTCTTGGTTAAATGATTTAAGGCTGGAAATACAGACCAAAGTCTGCGAGTCCAGACTAAGTTGATTGACTCGGGTTGATTGCATGTTCCTTGTTGGTTCGAGGTTAATTTTGTTGAGTTCGGCGTCAAGCACGTTATGGTAAGGTCTTGTATCATAGGCTCACAATTTTCGGTATTCTAGGCGCAGGCTTCCCACTTCTCATAACTCCAGAGATCCACGTAGTTTCCAAGGGCATTTCGTATCTCTTTCAGTTCCATTTTCTCTTGCCAGGCTGGTTCAGCTGTGTCTAAGGGACCTAATAGCCTCACTTACCACCTAACCTGGCATTCCTTAATGCCAGTAAGTATATGTGCGTGTGTGTCCACTGGAATCATTCTGCTTGAGTATGTCCATGATTTTGAGAGCAGCTACCCTGTCCAGTTTAGCATGTATGGATTGCACAGTGATCAGGAGCTCTTTCATGGTGCAAAGATTGAGTGTAGTGGGACATGCAGTGTACAGCCTAGATGTTTGACTGTTCTAAAAACCAAATAACCAACCAAACAATGATGAATGTTAAGATTTAGATGTGATAGTGTTTTTCCATGTCTTGTTGTAAGGTACATCAAGTCCTGCAAAAGCTGGAATTGTGTTTTCCCCAGTCCACTCCTTGTGGCTAACCCAAGACAGTGCTGCTTCCTTTGGCTGCATGCATTTGTTAATCACAACACCCTGTTTGCAGAGGTAGCTCGCGACCAGCGGGATGGCAACGGGTGAGTCCACAATGGACTCGGTGCTCGACCACCCCCGCTACGACGACCTGGTGGCGGCGCTGGACGCCTCGGGCGGCTGGCGCGCGCTGGGCACCCTGGACGACGGCTACGGCCGGCTGCTTTCCGCCGAGCAGGTGGCGGCCGCCGCGCGCCAGCCGTCGCCGGCCGACTTCCTCGTGCGCCAGCTGTTCGAGCAGCTGGGCGAGCCGTGCTCGGCGTCGGACATGGTCGACCTGCTGGAACACGTGGGCCAGCCGGCGGCGGCCGCGCTGGTGGCGCCGCCGCGGCCGCTGCGCGTGCGCCCGCTGGCCGAGACGAACGGGCCGCGCGTGTGGGCGCCGCTCGGCGGCCGCCTGCTGCTGCACTGCGACGCCGACGCCGCGCCGCCGCCGACGTTCGTCTGGCGGCGCGACGGCGTGGCGCTGGCCGGCTGCACGGCCGCCGCACTGGCGCTGCAGCCGTTCGCCGCCGCCGACGCCGGCGTCTACTCGTGCGAGGTGCGCGCCGCCAACGGCGCAGCGGTCGACGCCGGCGCCGTGGCCGTCGAGCTGGCGCAGACGCCGCCGCTCGAGGCGACGCGCGGCGCGCGCGGCGGCGACTGGGGTGAGGACGGCGCCGTGCTGGCGCGCGCCGACCGGCCGCTGGAGCTGGCCGTCACGTGGGAGGGCTGGCCGCCGCCGGAGCTGCGCTGGGAGCGCGACGGCACGCCGCTGCCGGCCGCCGGCGCGGTGCTGACCCTGCGGCCCGGCCCGGAGCTCGTCGACGGCCGATACGTCTGCGTGGCCGCCAACGCCGTCGGCGAGGTGAGGCGCGCCGCCGCCGGCCCGTGGCGAGCTCGGCGTATGTCTGGGCGGGGGCGTGAGTTTTAACGCGGTGGTTTTGGGGAACAGGGAAGGTACTGAGCAGGAGACTCCTGGATATTACGGTGTGTAAATCGATGTCATGCCTGCAAAATATATCCATATAGCTGTGTGCATACATCCGTGGCGAGCGTGCTGTCACGTTCCTTTCGCGTGCCACCTTTGTCTTGCCGCATGTAACTTTCACAGTGAGCGCTCATTGACTTTATCGCTACAGCGACAACTGCATTAGTCGTTGTGGATGCTGCTTTTTCTTTCAGTAGCTGAGTGCGTCCAGTATTGCGGTATGTTTGTTATGGGCGAGTGTTGACGTCTGTGGAAACGCGAGCGGCCAGTCGTGGCATTTGCATCACCACCACATCAAGTCTTTTTCGTAAACTGGCTGCACCACAGGCGGATCCGGGGGGGGGGGGATCGGTGCCGTGGTCCCCCTTGGAACAGGGGGATCAATATGTCCTGTCCCCCGCGGCGGACGGAGAAGCCGTTTTTTTTGTTTCCGAAACATTAAAAACAAAATTAATAACGTCAATTTTTTGATAACGTAAACGTTAATTGTTCAACATGATGAAACAAAGTGTCCAGAATCCTGGGAGAAATCAACATGTTGGGGTAGGTTACTTTACACGGGTATAGATTACGCCTTCCCTCATGGGGGTGAAATATGTGACACGTTGTCTGGATCTACCTTTGGGCTGCGCTGACCCCATGCTCTTGCCTACCGCCTCAGGTTCGCTCGGAGCCGTTTGTCGTGGTGACGGAGCAGCGGCCGGTCATTCTGACGCACCCCCAGGTCAGCCAGAAACGTCAGGTCGTCGACCGCCAGCTGCTGCTGACGAGCAGCGCCTTCTGTCGGCGGCCCATGCAGGTAATTGTTTGACCGCGTACAGTAGATGGCGTTGGTCTGTAGCCCTTGCTGTTCGTGGACTGTGCAGGTAAGTTTATTGGGTCTGGGTAATGGCTGTCAATGGACGTCATTTGACGACCCTGGCGGATTGGAGCGGGAAATGTTTTGAAGTGACGCGGTTTTCTGTGTAGTGCGAACCAAGAAATTCCATTATGGATGAGAATGGAGACAGCATTATGCTTTGTGCTGTTGGACCATGGCACTCAACCCTTATTGATGTACTGTCACTGCACAAGTGCATGCATGAACACCCTTGGGTATCTTAAGATGTACGAAGCTATGCATGTTTTTACCTGTTTCGACGTGCTGTTGAGGTTTTTTGATATTTAACTTTCCGAGTTACGTAAAACAGTGTGGGCAACATAACTGTCGGCAGCTGGCTTCGTGATTAATTTCCATGCGTAATCCACTATCTCGTGGCTACAGGATGCGTCACCCCACGTGCTCACCGCACTAAGTGTCCAGACGACGCGTCTTGATCGCATAGCTCGACGCTATGATCATGGCCGCAACCTCTCACAGCGCCTCGCCGCCGGTCGCTGATGCTGTGTCAGAGTGCCGCGTGGCGCGATCGCCGACCGCTGACCGCTGACCGCTGATCGGTGACCGTTGACCGCCGACCGCTGACCGCTGACCACCGACCGCTGACAGCCGACCGCTGACCGCCGACCGCTGATCGCTGACCGCCGACCGCTGACCGCTGACCGCTGACCGCTGACTGTTGACCGCTGACCGCTGATCGCTGATCGGTGACCGCTGACAGCCGACCGTTGACCGCCGACCGCTGATCGCTGACCGCCGACCGCTGACCGCCGACCGCTGACCGCTGACCGCTGATCGGTGACCGCTGATCGGTGACCGCCGATCGCTGACCGCCGACCGCTGACCGCTAACCGCTGACCGCTGATCGCTGGTCGGTGACCGCTGACCGTTGACCGCTGACCGCTGACCGCTGACCGCTGACCGCTGATCGGTGACCGCTGATCGGTGACCGCCGATCGCTGACCGCCGACCGCCCGGCCCCCAGGCGATCTGGCGGCTCACGTACGATGACCGGGACGTGCTGGTGCCGGCGGGCAGCGTGCGCTCGGAGCCGGACGGACGCGGCGCGCTGCACTCCGAGCTGCGCCTGACGCCGGCCGAGGCCGAGGTCCGCAAGCTCTGCCGCGTCACGTGCGAGTTCGTGCCCCTGACGAAGTCGGGGGGCGACTTCGTCAACAGGTGAGCGACGGGGTGAATTTGTCAGCAGGTGAGCGACGGGGTGACTGCCAACAGCGGAAGGATGGTGGTGACCAGGGTTGAAAATCTGATATTCGTTCTTCAAGTCAGAGCATGTTTTTTTCTGTTTTAGAGCACATTTTGCAGAGAAATACCGGTTTAAGTTGGCGCTGTTGGTGCAAGTCGGTGATGACATTATACCTGCTTCGTACTGAATGAGGACGGTTATTAGCTTGCAGAGTTAAAAGTATGTCACCATGGTGATAATGCATTTTCTTTGGTACGGGCACAAGATCAGATTTTTGTTGCACAAAATGTGTTTTTGGAGAACATATTTCTTGGTGTTCTTCAGCACCAAAAACAACACCCTTTCCAACCCAGATGGTGACTGTCAGTAAGTGAGTGACGGGGTGGCTGCCAACAGGTGAGCGGCGGTGGTGACTTTTTCACCAGGTGAGCGGCGTTGGTGACTTTGTCATTAGCTCAGGGACGACTGTGAGCCTGTCAGTAGGTGGGGGCGATGCCGTTTTGGGACAGGAGTGCGGTGTATTGATCGTCATTGCGATCCTGGCTTGCTCTTTTAAATGTGCGTCGTTTAAAATGTGGATGCTTTTTGGTTTATTACTTTTTTATCTGATGCGAATGATTTTCTAGAGGAAATTCCGTATCAGAGCCCGTGTTGGGCAGGCGTGAACTCCGAACCAACCAGCCGACCGTGCAGCTCCAGTTCGTGCCTGCCTTTGTGGGAAAAGTTTACGGGCCGTCAGAGGTGCGACACGAGCGCGGTAGTCAGCAGGACTGTCTGATGACCATTGCCAGCTGACCCGCGGGCGACGTGGCAGGCGCCGAAGCGGCTGAAACCCATCTTGCCAGTATGCGGATAACCGCTCCTCCGACTAATCCGCGGGCCGGATCTGCCTGCCGACCGTCCGCAGCAGGCCATCGACCGAAACTGATGCGCCACGCCGATAATTTCGGCCGCAGGCGACAGGAGGGAGCTAGCGCGGCGTGCGAACGCTGCCTGAAGGGAGGCGAGCGCGTGATGAGGCTGATCGGCGACCGCCCCGCCTCCCGGCACTCGGCGCGTCCGGCCAGCGTCGCCTGTCTGCGCCGCTGTGCCGGAGGCCGGTCGTGTCGGGACGCGGGCCGCCGGCGCCCGGTCGGGTCGGGGCTGGCACGTGCGTCCGCTGCCGCCAGGAGTCAGAGCCGGCCGGCCGTGTTCCGCGTGGTGTACGCCGCTCGGTCCAAGATGGCGCTCATCATCGGGAACTCGCGCTACAGCTACTGCGATGTGCTGCCCAAGGTAGGCATGCTCGCCCGCGCCCCGTCGCGTCGAAGCCTTAGACGCAGCCGCTTCTTCCGGCTCTGAAATGGCCAGAATCTTCTACGAACTCGAACATTAAAGTTTAACCTTACGAACTTGACAGTTGAGCTCCTTACATTTTTTGTACTGCTCATGCCCTTTATGCTTAGGTTCATTTTGCTCTTTTTTTACTACCCATTTCGAGACGGAATTTTCAATTTTTACCGTTAACACAGATGTATTTAAAATTTCTGCCCTTAACATAGCTACGTTGCTATCCGTGATCAGCTTTCGCACTAATATCCTTGGCGCGATGGAGAGATATTTTTACTGTTACTCCGGCCCAAGTCACCTCCCGAGATGACATGTTATCTCTCAACTCGTACCTTTTGTTAGCATACTCCAGTCTTACGAGGCTGTCATACTTGATCTGTTCCCTGACTGCGGATTTTTTCTCAGCATTTATCCTTACCTGGTGTCAGCATTACCTCTCAGCCTCTGCTCGTACATCATGTCAGCACCACCCCTCAGCTCCTACCCCAACGTCGTGTCATCACCATGCAGCTGGATGCCACATCGCCTGGTTGTCGGCGTGCCCTGGAACCCAAGCGGCCGGCCAGCATCGCGCAGTCGGCGCGCTGACCCCAGGCCGCCACCTCAGGTCAACGACGACGTGGCCGCGTTCCGGGCCAAGATGGTGGCGCTGGGCTTCGGCACGCTGGTGACGATGAACCTGAGCACGGAGCGGGCGTGGCGCGAGATCCGCTACTTCGCCCGGCTGGCGGCGCCCGGCTCCTACCTGGTGGTGCTGGTGGCCGGCCACGGCTTCACGCACCAGCGGCGCAACTACCTGGCCCCCGTCGACCACCCCCGCCTGGTGCCGCCCATGGGCTTCGACCGCGACCGGTGGGTCTCGCGGGCCCTGCTGCCGGCCGGCCGGATGGCGCGGGCCGGTGGACGAGGGTGGCGTGATGCGGTGGTCGCAGGCGTGCCCGTTTGCTGAAGGGCGCCGGGTTCGAGTCCGGGTGTTGGCGACTTTTCGCCCCCGCCGCGCTGACCGGCGCTGCGGCCGTGACTGCGACAGTCGGCGACTCGAAGTGGCCAGGCAGTCGAGACGTGGATTCCAGCGAGTGGTCCAGACAACTTATTTTTATTTCTTTTTTTTTTTGGGGGGGGGGTCACTGGGATGTAACGATGAAAAAGACGCGCTTTGTTTCAACTGCAGGATTCATGGGCAGTACCTAATACTCTGGGCAGTACATCTCGGGATTTTGTCTAATGGTGTCTAAAAAAACTAAGCTAACAATGGGTCATATATCAAACATTAATTTTTGCTCCAGATCACCGTCTGTTACTGTGATATTCCCTTCTGTACCAGCAGGCATGTCTCCTTGTACTTGTGCTTTCTGTCCTTTGCCTTCAGGAGTCTGCTCTGTCATTTCGCCTGGCCACCCACAGATATCACTGCACGGCTAGTTCCTTTGGTCACCCACATCTGCATTTCTTGGTCACACTCAGTCTCTGCACTCTCAGTTCGTCTAGCCGCCAATAGATGTCTCTGCACCCTCAGTTCGTTTCGCCGCCGGTAGATGACTCGGCGCGCTCAGTTCCTCCGGCCACCTGCAGATGTCTCTGGCTGGAGGCGGTGCAGAGCAAGCTTCAGGAGAGGCATCCGGCCGCGCTGGTGCGGATCGGCGACTTCTGCCGGTCGGAGTTGCAGTGCGCCAGCCCGGCGGTGTCGCCGCCGCTGCCGCCGGCCGCCGGCCCGCCTGTCGCCGGCCCGCTGCCGGCCACCAACACCCTGTGCCTCTTCTCCACGCAGGTCTGTGGCCCGGGCGGAGGTGTGGATGGGATCGGACTGCCGCTGACCGTTTCTGCAGGGTTTAGACTGATTGGGCTTCAACGTTTAGGTTTTGAGCAATGGAAGGGACTCTTGCTAATATTTGTGGACATACGTAAAACTTAAGGAGTGGTTTTTAAATGGAGCTCCCCTCAATCAATCGACTTCCCAGAAAACTTTCCGTTCATCCAAAAATATTACGTCTTCATGGCCGATTGGTATGGCAGCGACCTGGAAGCACCAAAAATGCAATCAATCAAAATTTATATTCTGACGTCACCCATAAGTGACGACGCAACACGGTCTGTCTCTGAAGTTCATTGTCCTGCGCCCGGTCACATCCTCACATGCGGGGTGACAGTAGGACACGGATGGATGACGCATAGAAAATTTGCGGAAAATCGCCTTGGAATTTGGCAAATGTCGGTATGTGAGATATTGAGCACATAAATACGCCCTTAACCCTATTCCAGGCAGGGGGCTAAATCCGCCCCCCTCAGGTTTTTTGCTTGCCAATTCCAGGGTTTTTGACGCAGCTTCACGAAACTTGGTGATTTTTCCTAGCTATTCTTTTTATGTTTGTGACAAAATTTCGAAATTCTATTTTGCACAGGGGTGGAGTCTGGCAACGTTTGTTAGGCCTAGGAGCTATGACCTAGAATGTCAGTGCGCCTACGCTATATCGCAATAGCCCTAAAATGATTTTTTTTGAAACAGAGTGAATTCAGATGATTGAGAACGTTTACAGATAATATTAAATGCACACGAGACCATTTCCAGTGTTTCCAAGGTCACTGAAGGTCTTTCAAGGTCAAAGGTCACAAGTTGATCTGAAGAACGTGTGACCATGACAGTTCCCCGTTTGTCATGTTTCTGGTACCGCCTGTGCTAACATGATACAAACGCTGTAATGCGATTTGTACTTCTGTAGCATAACATGACCAGCAGAAGCCAAAAAACTGTTTTTGCCTTTTTTGTTCATTCAGTTGTAGAAAAAATAATTCTCCTTTTTTAAAACCCTGTGAATGCCCGTGAATCTTCTCAAAATTTGAGATGTGTGTACCAATGGTAAAAGTCCTATTCATAATCTCTCCATTAATGCCAGTTTCATCGAAATCGATCCATAAACAACGGAATTAAAAGAAGTCCGAAAATACCACGTATTTTGACATTTTTGCCCTCTATCCACCTCTTTCAAAATTTCGAAAATGTCTTTTTATAAAAATGTAGTTTACTTCATGGTAAATCGATTTCCGTTTGGTGCGATGAAATCGGATGTGTGGTTTTCGAGATCGAGATGTGTAGTTCTCGAGATCAGACGCGAATCCGCCCCCCCCCCTGCCGGGAATCGACCATACCGTCTAGCCCGCCGGGAATAGGCCCAATGCTCAATCAATCCATCCAACACACAACAAGTTCGTTCCTGAAACTTCTAGCTCCAACTCGGCTGTCGTGGCATTTCTAAGACATCTGAGGCCGTTCGAGTCAGTATATCTCGTCTTGTTCCATCAGCTTCGTCTGAACGCTTATTTTTGACCCACTATCGCTAGTATCGGGACCAAAACTTTTTCAGACATGCAGTCTTTCTACCATACCTGGTGTGCATGTGCACCTCAGGGTTGTCGTTCTTGCCACATATCTCTCCTTTTGAGGTTTCTCTCTTTTCCTGGGGACTTGGGAACCCTGTCTTATCGATGAAAAAAATAGTTTGCCTTTGCCTGTGTCGAAGGCGAGAAAACCTTCCGCTGCACATTGACGAGCTAGTGTGTCTTACGTCAAAGTCGCGCAAATCGACCACCCATCGTCGCCGTGCTAAAATGCAGTCACGCATGCACGCTGGGACAGTGGCGTTCCCCCCGTATTACGTGATGCACCGAACACCGACTCCTGTGGCGGCTGTCCGGCCCGATCGCGACCGACGACGACGAACAGTCGAGGCCTCCTCTTCGCCGGCAGGTCGGCTACAACGCGTGGGACGACGGGCGCTTCATGTCGCGGCTGCTGGAGAACATCGAGAAGGACATCACGCTGCAGGAGCTGGGCGTCCAGACGCTGCGCATGCAGGTACTGGCGCCGACGGCGAGCAGGCCGCCGGCTAACCGAGCCTGCTCCCGCGCCGCCTCCACCGCCGCCGCGCTCGGGGCCGGCGTGAACGTTCCGCCTGAGTTCTGAACTGGCCGCCTCGGGCTGTGACCGGCCCGCGGTTGGTTTCCGTGCCGGCGCACAGCAAGCTGTTCTCTGTGTCGTAGACGGAGCAGCCGCCGATGCTGGAGACCACGCTGCAGAAGTATCGCAGCCTGCTGGACATTGCCGACAACCAGACGCCGCTCGACGTCTGCGTCACGGGCCGCCACTACAGGATCTGCCGCGACCTGGTACGTCGCGTGCCGGGCCGGCGCCGTCACGGGTCGTGACGCTGAGACGAACAGCTGGCATTGGCTGTTGTCAGGCCGTTAGTAAGTCGAATACCCGCTGTCCTGTGACATTCCGCTGGTCTGCTGAGTACCCCGTGTCTTAAAACATTCCGCCAGTCTGCTGAGTATTCCAGTGTCTTATGGCCGTCCGCTGATCTGCTGAGTATCCAGTGCCTTATGGCCGTCCGCTGATCTGCTGAGCATCCGACGTCTTCTGACATCTGCCGGCCGACCGGCTCTGCTGAACCGGAGGGACTTCAAACCGAGTGTTGCCGCGACCTTTCGGGCCGCGTATCGTCTGTTTTCTGACTGTCTGTCTGCCGGCCGCCTACCTGTCTGCCGACTGCCGTTCGCCTACTGACTGAACTGTCGCCCCCCCCCCCCAGCCGGATCTGGGTCTGGAGTTCAGCTGGAGCAACTATGTCTGGATGGAGGAGCGCGAACTGCTCCTCACGCTGGGGCTGAAGGGCCCCTCCGCCGTTCACGGCGACATCTACGTCAAGACCGTTTTGGAAAGAGACGGGAAGGTCAGCCGAATGGGCCTGGTATTGTGGTGGTCAGCCGTTTTTGTGGTAAAGATGGCCAGTTGTTTTTGCCGCCCGTTTTTCAACATCCGAACAGCGAACGCCGGTGTCCGAACATGTGCAGAACTTTTGCGTGAAAAACATGGCCGGCTTTCGGAGAAGTGGCCGGGAAGGTCGTTGCAGGTCTGGTCATGTGGAGTCGTAGAACTGAGCACTGAACCAAAACCGAGCTGCAGCCGCGATTTTCAGCTACTGTCAAAACCCTCTCGTCGGAATTCTCTTTGGGGCGTGACTTGCAAGTAGTTCATCAGGGAAGTGTCATGGCCAAGTATCAGGTCAGAGGCGGCCTCATATAATTTGAATCAATGCCGTTTGCTAGTTTCTTACGTGACCAATTTAGCGCCCTCCCCTGGTGCAGTTCTGGCTGTTATGACCGGAATATTCAAGATACAGTGGAACAGATGCAGTTTTTGAGCTTCTTGTACATCTCGACACCAGTAACATGCAAACGATCACAGATCAGAAAGTGAACTCATTTGACCCCGTGACTTTCGTTGAAATTGAGCTGCCTTTTGCAAAAACATGGTTTCTAGCAGAATAAGTCCGGACCATCTTGGAACAGAACCATGGACGTTGATGCCATTGATGACCTCGAGGCCGGCGATGGCGAGGTCAACACGTGGGCTTCATTGGTGGTCGGATCGGACGGGCTATCGATTGCAGTCGGCTTGTTGATATCGGACCGTTGATTCTCGGCATAGGCGGGGAAAGACGATGCCCCGGGACTGGAAGGTGTCGAAATACGTAGCGAATGCCGGTTTAGGGGAGCCGGGCGACATGGGGCCCGGGTCGCCTCGGCGGACGATACCGAGGCCCCTGCTAAGGTTTGCCCGCTGTTCCGCCCTGCTACCAACGTGGGAACTCTGTCTTGCATTGTTTATGATCTTCGTTTTTTTCTGCATTAGCACTTTGTGGGCCTTTCGTGATGAAGATCATCGTATCGCCGAATTCGTTAGCATGAAAGTGATCATAAGACACTGTGGTACACGGGAACGGGTCACTCTCAGCCTGTTGGAGAGCGGGCCTGTTCCGTCCTCGGGTGTTGCACCGGGTGGAGACTAGCCGCTGTCGCCGGCCGCCAGGTGGTGTTCAAGTTGGAGCGCGGCGACCAGCACTCGTTGGTGAGCACGTGGCGCGTGACCCGGCTGCCGGCGGTGCGCGGCACTGTGGCCATCCGGCCTGTGATCATGCTGGTCCGGCCGGACGAGGAGAAGCCGATCGGCTACCAGCTGGGGGAGCAGCAGCTGCTGCAGCTGGGGCCGCACGGCCTGGAGATGCCGCCCGGCGCGCGGCCGCAGCCGCCCGAGCCGAAGCTCTTGAACGTCGACGGCCCGCACTGAGGGGCCGTGAGCGTGCGTCTCGGCCGGCGGCGGCCCGTGGCTCGGGGAATGATGCGGTCGATCGGCGGGGAGCCTGTGTGCGGGCTAGCGTCCCGGTCTGCGTGCCGGCTGGTGTCGCACTCTGTCCCGGCTGGTGGCCCACTCTGCCCCGGCCGGTGTCCTAGACTGTGTCCCGGCTGGCGTCCCAGTATGTGCCCCGGCTGGTGTCCCAGAGTGTCTCCTGGCTGATATCTCAGTCTGTCCCGGCTGGTGTCCCAGTTTGTCCCGGCTGGCGTCCCAGTCTGGGTCCCGACTAGCGCCCAGCCTTTGTCCCGTCCGGCTTGCTGGCCTGCTTTTGTGTTTGGCGCCCCAGTCCGTCCCGACGGGTGTGCCAGTCTGCCCCGTGCGGCGCCCCGCCTCGTGCTGCGGCTGGTGTGCGGCACGATGCTTTCCTGTGGTGTGTTGTGCCCTGGTGTCTGGGGCCGGGTGGAGTCCTGGCTTCAGTGAGGTTAACGTCGCGCCGTCTGGATGCCGGCGATCAGCACCGGCCTGGTGATTTGGACCGTGACACGCGGTTTGGATCGGTCCAGCCCGGCTGTCGTGGTCCGCTGCCTGGTCCGGGTGGCCGCAAGTGACGTGGGGTTTTACGCCACTATGTCTTATAGTAGTTCAGTCCGAATTATTTGCCACGGTCATGTTGGAGATCATGAGATCATCCTCGTCATGCTCTCCGTAACACATGAGAGTGTTATGAGGAGCTCGTTGCGCAGATTCTAAGGTCCACACCCGATCACGCGATGCCAATGGGCCGCTGTTTTTGCGGGGAAGGTTTGACCTGCCGTCGAGGGTATGAAGCGACCGTCTGGCGACCGTCATGGATGACCGTCTGTTAACCCGCGGGTCAAATGTTGAGCGCCCGAGTGATTCGATGCCGTCTTGCCAGGAGGGAGAACACTGATCAGCCAACTGAGCTACGACGGATCCCATTAAGTTGAAATCGCGAATCACACTCGCAGAATCACTTCCTCTTGGAGCCCATGAACCGCTTTTTCACCCTCAGCCTATGCGGGGCTGTTTGGACTTAAGTATTTTTGCCTCATAAATAAAGGTGCTGTTTGTCGATGCACTGTGCTTTCTGTGTGCCCATACCGATGACTTCATAAACATATGTTTTTATCGTCTTTTTATCGACGGGAGATATTGGAGGAAGTGTATGCCATTAACATTAACCGATTTGTTAACCAGTGTGGGTGTTTGGTAAAACTGTGCGTTGTACCTGACACTGCTTTTTCGTGGTTTCATGCTCATGATGCATGTGATGTGATACGTGTAATTCGTACTTTGGCCGTCAAAATATAGCTTGAAAGAGTAGTATAGCTTTCGCCTATCATTCTGCCTAATGATCATTATGTGAATTACACACAATTCCCCGATGTTGTCACGCTTTAGTCGCCAGTTTGTGGCCGGTTCGCATAATACCTAGTGAGAAAGGCATTGGTGAGCATATATTCTAAAGCTTTGAGTTATAGCTGATGACTTTCAGTTATGTTGCTATCGATGTTACCGTGCGTTTTTTTTTTTTTTTATTACTGCGATGCTCGGACGAACCTATCCTCTTACTTCGTGATCTTCCAGGGGTCTCCGTTGATCGTACGGTCATGGTCGTTGCTGTTTGTCCCGCAAAACACGACCAGTGACAGTGGAAGCGGAAGTTTTGTGGTCGTTTACTTGTGGTCGTTTCGTCCGTCACTGAGAAGACCCAGGTGTACAGCCACCTGTATCTACATGGCGTGCGGGAGGTGAATTCATCAGACGGTTTCTTGAAGACCGACCGTTCCAAATTCGATGTCCGGGCTTAGAGGGCTTGAAGTCTCGGATTCGGTGCCGTGCGGCGCGGAGGAGTCTGTTATCTGTTTGAGAAGTTGCCTGTCTATTGAAGGACATGTTTGGTGCTTGGTCACGAGATCCACTGTCGTGAAAGGCGCCGGAAATGCTTTGAAAACTCTGCAGACACTCATGTATTTTTGACAAAATCAGCTGTTTGCGTTTCGCGTACTTAGAGCCCATCATTGTATGTTTTTGGGAATCAATGCACTCGACACAGCTGGATTTTTCTTAAAAGCTGAAAGGTTATTTTGCCACGTACAGCGGCAGATTCAAGTATTCCACATTTGCGCTGTTCATCGTACTGCTAGCCTTGCTTGTGGTAAAATCGCATACTCCCATACACCATCGGTGCACGGAAACAACCCCAGATTAATCTGCCGGCTTAAATCAAGTCTCGAAGGACCGCCTTCCGGTGGCAGTCCGGGTACGTCACGACCAACATCTCATCCTTCGTTTTTCCGCCGGGCCCGGCGGCCATACCCTCTGCAGCACAGTTCACGCAGGCGTCCACGCCAGCCGCACGTCCCATCTGGGCCGGGGCAAGCCCGGACCGGCCGGCAGCCGAGCGCTCCGGAGACGCCGACTCCGTTGCCGTGGATACCATAGATTAGCGGCCTCGTCGGTCTCGCCGAAATCGACGAAGCGCGGCGCCTGCCAGTGTGAAGCGGTGCCCCGGCCCGGAGGTAGTCGAGCTTTCGTGTGGCCAACGCAGCGCGCTAACGGAAACAGCTGTCAGCGGAAGCTTTAGCTGATGTAGTCTGCTTCACATAAACTGCGCGGTCAGATGGGCGTAAAGTAGGCTCCGGATTGCACATCTAGAGCTGTCGTACGTTTGTCTGAGAAGACATGGTGAAGAAAAAAGGAAAAGGAAAGAAGGGCAAGAAGGGAAAGAAGAAAGAAAAGAAGGCGAAGGAGATGACGGAGGTCACCAAGGAAATGTACGAGATAACCGTCAAGGACCTCACCGAGAAGCTGGAGCGATGCCGGACGAAGTGTGCCGACCTACAGGAGTCCAACAACGACCTGACGACCCGCTTCAACCAGCTGAACACTGACCTCGGCGACGTCATCAGCTTCCTGAAGCTGCGTCTGGAGCAAAAGCAGGACGAGCTGACGGAGCTGACGGAGCGTCTGGAGGGCCTGGACGCGCAGCGCACGCAGGAGCAGCAGGAGTGCGCCGAAACCAAGGACAAGCTCCAGAGCGACATGAAGAAGATGCAGGCCGAGCTGACGTCCGAGGTGCAGATGCTGAGCAGCAAGCTCACGTCGCTCGAGGAGTTCCGGCGCATGCGCGAGAAGCTGTTCGCCGAGAAGAGCGCGCTCGAGCAGCGGCTGGAGGAGCAGCGACGCGAGGCCGAGGAGCTCGTCTACCAGGCGGACAAGCAGCGCATCATCGACAGCGACCAGCTGAAGCGCGACTCGGTCAAGAACATCACGGCCGTGGCGCAGGCGTTCCAGGAGGCGACGCGGCGGCGCGTCAACCAGACCACGCACCGCACCATCCGCGAGAACATCTGCCTCACGTCGCAGATGGCGCTGGTGGCCGAGAAGGCGAGCGCGCTCGACGCGCGCAACGCCGCCCTGCTGGAGCGCGCCGCGGAGAGCGACCGCACGCTGAGCGCGCTCGAGTGGACCGAGCGCTCGCTGGTGAGCGCCACGCGCCGCCACGAGGCCGAGCTGGCGCAGCTCGAGGAGCGCAACCGCGAGCTGGCGGCGGCGGCGCGCGAGCACGGCGAGCTGGCGCGCAGCCAGTCGGGCCTCGAATGCCGTGCGCGCAGCCTGGAGCGCCGCCTGGCCGCGCAGCAGCGGCTGCTGGAGGCGGCCGCCACCGAGCAGCAGGAGCAGGCGCGGCTGGCCGAGCGGCTCGGCGCCGAGCTGCGCGACGCGACGGCGGCGCTGGCGCGCCTGCAGACGGTCGTGGCGCACGCCGGCCGCGCCGTGCGCCAGGCGCTGGCCGTGGCGCCGGCGGCCGCCGCCGGCGAGCCGCGCCGCGGCCTGCTCGAGCAGCTGCTGGCCGTGCTGACCGCGGCCGCGCTGCGCGACCAGCGCCACCGGCTGCGGCCGCTGGTGCCGCCGCCGCTCGACCAGCTGGACGGCCGGCTGGGCGCCGGCGCGCTCGGCCTGACTCCTGGCGGCGACGGCGCGCTGCGCCTCCGCTCCGCCGACAGCCTGCTCCGCGAGCTGGAGGACGTTGTGGAGAAGGTGGCGCGCCAGTGACGCGGCGGCACCCGGCGCGGCCACGGCTCCCGGGCGCCGCCGCCGCGTCTGCGCGCCGCGACCCACCGAGCCGGCCGCAGTCGCGCTGGGAAGCAGCGCATCCGGTGTTAGACTCGCGTCTCTCCGTGGGAAGTGTGGTTGGTACGTTTTGGGGCGTCGTGCGATTCGGCGCCAGTCGTGCTAAGCGTGTTTTAAACGCTTCTCTGAACAAGGTAGACGATGGGTCCGCTTCTTGGACATTGTTGTAGCCGCTGGTAGCTGTTACGGCTAAATCCAACAAATGCCGGTGATAATTGTGATGTGAGCGAACGCTGACGTTACATTGGTTTTTCTGGCCGTACACAGCACCATGAGAACCATAGCGGGAGCTAATGTGTGGTGTCCGATTCCGGTACTGCTAGACTAGAAAAGTGACGCTAAGCATGACTTTAACGTAGTTTTAACCACTGATGAAATTTCCGTTCCAAAAACGTCTGGTCAGATGTTCATCATACTCCTGCCACTAGCATTGAAATGCACACCAAGAATAGAAAGACCATATCGAAAACAGCTCTGAAAAAAAAACAAACAAACTGCGTATGCCGGCTGCGAAGCGCAGCTTGCTGGCTCTAGGCGAAACGTCTGAACAAAGGGCTCAGGGCGTTTACTGAATACAATCACAGAATCAGCTGTCGACAATCGGACAATGGCTCACGCAAAATCCAAAGTACCAATCGAGACCGAACCATGCCACGACCTAAGTTTCTCGCAAGAGATAATGTCTCGTACAAAGCGCATTACAAAGCGCATTAAGAAGTTGCCTCCGGATCTTAGCCCTAGGATAACATGCAGATTATTGGAAGAACAAGAACAATGCAAACTGGTCAAACACATTACAAAACGGCTCCCTAAGAACGCTAGGACCTAGTCAATGCGTTAACTTAAACACAAAGCCTATCGATAAAATGTTCCATCGTTCGATCGATCGTTTGTTCCTCCGTGATTGTCAAACTGTGCTGCCACACATCAAGCGGCGCTATGTCGACGGTTCGTGCTAAACGAGTCACAGGATGACAGCTCAGTCGCAACAATCCGCTATCCTCCCGCGGATTCAGGCTCCAGACCGGCCAGGCCGACCAGGCCACAGGACAAGGAGCACGGAACACGGGACAAGGAGCACGGAACACAGGACGCGGGGCACGGGAGAGCTCTAACGACGGAGCCCGGCGAAGAAGAGCCCGCCTCTATGACTAGTGGCCGCCCCGACTCTACCGACGTATCGGACAGGATCGGACCGGGCCGGACCGGGCCGAGCAGGCCGGGCAGTCGAAGCTCGTCAGCGTTTCTGCGCCGATCCGCTGCCGGCCGCCGGCCGCTGCCGCGGGCCGCCGCCGTCACCGGCCTGCACAGGCTCAGCCGACTCCGACTCCTCGGCCGAGTCCGGCTCGCCGGCCGACTCGGGATCGTCGTCGGCTGACTCCGGCTCGCCAGCTGACTCGGCCTCGTCGGCGGCGTCAGCTGGCTGGCACTCGTCGGCAGTACCAGCCGACTGAACCTCTTCACCACCTTCTGCCGCTTCTGCTGGGAAAAAAGGCGTGAGAGATTAAGTGTCGAATGCGCTCGCCGGGGTATGTGGGTAGGTACACTTCGAAAGCCGGCTACGTCTGAAAACAAAATAACTGGACACATCCCGGTTCAGGCTTGATAAGAACTTACAGTAACCAGAAGTAAAATCGACAAAAAACTACAGCAAATGCAATGGTAACGTCAACAGCCAGACGACACACCTGTCGCCTTTCTTTAACCGCTCGGTGCTGAGTGAGTCATGTTAAAGCAGCAACTGATCCTGCCTCATCGCCATGCTTCACATAGTGCACCGCCCGCCTAGTCGCCAGCCCAATGACGCAAGCTCCGCCGAAGCTCAGCTGACCTGCTGCCTCCTCACGGACGGCCACGGGCGCTAGCAGCTGGTGCAGTGCCGTCGCCATGACAACGGCAGACGCCAGCCAGCTGGCGCGGTAAACGTTCACCATGGCGAACAGGTAGACGCCAATGCTAGTGGCGTTGACCACGGTGGCTAGCACCTTGAAACCGGCGCTGTCGGACGAAAAAAAAACAGCTCAAATGACTGCTTAACACGGAGAGCAATGTCGACTGCTCCAGGATAAAACTGAGACGAGGTGGGACCGAAAGTTGGAGAGCTGGAAGACAACCGCATATCCCAATGCATGCAGTGATTGTCACATACCAAAATGGCAAGTGACCGCGAAGACATCACGAGCATGCCCCTTTAAGGGTACGTACAGCACTCAGTTCAGTTCACTTCAGGACACAATCGTGTTTGCTGACCCAAGTTAACCACCCTCCCACCTCTGTAGCTGCACAAAACTTCAGACTCCAGCCACAAGCTTTGGCTCGAGCATCCCAGCCACGTCGTCAGCAGCGCACACGTGACTCGAGGCCACCCTGCGGCCGGCGGCGGGCCGTGACCACGTGACCCGGCGTCACTCACAGGTCGCTGCGGAGGGCGCTCTCCCGCCAGAGCACGGCGCCGCTGTTGCAGAGCACGAGAGCCACCACCAGGCTGGGGTCGCCGGCCAGCTGGGTGCTCTCGCTGCGACAGACGTGAGGACGGCATTAGCAGACAGTGAAGACTGAGTACACGGACACGGACACGGACACGGCGAGTACACGGACAATCGTGACGGACGACAATCAGGGCGGTTACCAGGGCTCGCGAGGTACGAGGCGTCATGGTGAATACAGAGCAAAACTTCGCCGTGAAGTACGCCGGCCGGGCAGCCACCCGGGGCCTTGAGGTACGGGGAAGTCGCCGTCAATAGGACACGCCTTCACGGACCAAACAGCGAGCACAACGGCAGCAGAGGGTACCCGGCCACTGCCGCCGGACGCAGCTAACGAGAGTGGCGCCACCCCTGCACAAACGGCAGCCGACGACGAGGCCGACCCGTCACGCCGCGGCTTCAGACCAGCGGCTGCCGAGGACGTCCAGGACTCTCCACACCGGCCGCGGGCTGCCGCAGCCCCGACTGCCGGCTGATCAGAGCCAGCCCTGCGCGCCGCCGAGCGCACGAAAAGAACCGTCGACCGCGCCCCGGCCGCGGCCCCGGCCCGCGGACTGACCTGCGCGTCCTGGACCAGACCAGCAGGCAGGGCAGGTGGACGACGGTGACCCACAGCCAGAGCAGGGTCAGCGTGACGCCCGTGTAGGCCTTGAGCAGCGCCGGCCGGCCGCCGCCGCTCAGCACCTCCTCGTAGCTCTGCAACAACTGACGAAGAACGGCTCGCTCAGCACCTCCTCGTAGCTCTGCAACACCTGACGAAGAACGGCTCGCTCAGCACCTCCTCGTAGCTCTGCAACACCTGACGAAGAACGGCTCGCTCAGCACCTCCTCGTAGCTCTGCAACACCTGACGAAGAACGGCTCGCTCAGCACCTCCTCGAGCTCTGCAACACCACGAAGAACGGCTCGCTCAGCACCTCCTCGTAGCTCTGCGACACCTGACGAAGAACGGCTCGCTCAGCACCTCCTCGTAGCTCTGCAACACCTGACGAAGAACGGCTCGCTCAGCACCTCCTCGTAGCTCTGCGACACCTGACGAAGAACGGCTCGGTCAGCACCGGCTGTCGGAGTTAGCCTCCAGCACGGGTCATATTAATGCCTATGCTCTTAACACGTATCTCTTGCTCACCCTCGTTTCATAGAGACGAGTTCCACTTCAGCTGCAGGCAAGACAGACCTTAATAGGTATGTTACATGTAGAAGTCTATTACAAGCCTCCAACCAGCCAATGATATGCAGACAAATCAGGTACAGGTCTCAAAAGCCACAGCAAGCTGCCATATTGTGAAAACGGAGTATGACACAATCGTGGGTAGATCACAATGAGTTCCGTTTACGAAGGGTTAGGAAAAGGCTACGAGGTTCGGAGAGGCTACGCAAAGGGCCACAAAGACGCCAATGGCTTGTCATGTCTACAGGTGTGGGTGCAACCAATATCCAGTGGATTGAGGGCAAACAGAAGATGGAGGCTATCACGGCTATTGCATATCTGCCTATAAGATCTGTCCCACAATTACCCAACAGATGCCTGTGCCTGCTTTGACCAAACAAACAACTGTTCTCCCTTTCATCCAGCATACAACAGGAATCCCCCTGACCAAGCGGATAAATGCCTTCACTCTGACCTACCACTTGAGTACCCTCATCTTAACTAAACGGATTTCCCACTGCTTTCACCCAGCAGATGACTTTCATCATCCTGCCACGGGAGATAAATGCCCTTAGCTCTAACCAGCAGATGAACGTCCTCACAGCGTTATGGCAGATGACTGTCCTCACCTTGACACAGCAGATGAGGAGGCCGATGCCCAGCGCTATTTCGCCACAGGAGGAGTAGGCCAGAGCCGAGAGGCCGGCGGAGAGTAGCACTGGAAAACGAGCCGCCCCGGCCACGGCGAACTCCGCCACCGCCTCCGAGCCGCCCACGGACCGGGACAGCATTCTGACGGCAGAGTGACGACAGAGTGATGGGACAATGATACTGTCCCCCGGCCACCTGCAGACCGGGACAGGATTCTGACGGCAGAGTGACGACAGAGTGACGGGACAATGATACTGTCCCCCGGCCACCTGCAGACCGGGACAGGATTCTGACGGCAGAGTGACGACAGAGTGACGGGACAATGATACTGTCCCCCGGCCACCTGCAGACCGGGACAGGATTCTGACGGCAGAGTGACGACAGAGCGATAGGACAATGATACTGTCCCCCGGCCACAGCGCCGGATTAAGCTTCGGAAACCGCACACGCCTCAACTATTAGTTAGTCAAACTTTTAACGAAGGCATTAAGTCGTGTTAGATGAGTCTGGGTGCTTCCCTGCAATTATCAGAGCACCACTCATGCCCTGGTATGAGCAGGTTAACACGCAGTGCACGGGACACACAAACGCAGCGGTCCTCAACTCTGCAGGCAAAAGTCGCGCATGCAGAAGCCTCAGGACTGAGCAATCTCCGAGGATAAAACGAACGCCACGACTACGTCAGATGACGCGAGCTGGGCCCGGACTGGGACCAACCACAACCGGCCTTCCTGCCGTCTCCTCCGCCGCTGCCCACCAAGCCGAGTCCCGAACGAACTTCAATCGACAGCAGCCGGGACTTCGGCCCTCTCTCTGCCCGATTAAACCACTCCACGCTCTCGAAACTCGATCAGTTCACGCCGCGGCCTGGATCTGCCGGTAGCGGGGGCCGGAAGGGGAGGGGGAGCACGCGGCACACGGCGGCCGACCTGACCGCCATCTTGGCCACGTATTTCATGATCCTGGAGCGAGTGCGCAGGCGCGGCAGGAAAGGCAGGCGCCAGCGGCCGCCGCCGCCGCCGCCGCCGGTACGTTCCTCGCCGTCCTCATCGTCGCCGTCGCTGGTCGCAGAGGCGCCGCGTTATCCGCCGGAGCGACAGGAGGAACACCCACGGCGGACGAGACAGCGATGTCGTGTGGCGGACGAGACAGCGATGTCGTGTGGCGGACGAGACAGCAATGTCGTGTGGCGGACGAGACAGCGATGTCGTGTGGCGGACGAGACAGCAATGTCGTGTGGCGGACGAGACAGCGATGTCGTGTGGCGGACGAGACAGCAATGTCGTGTGGCGGACGAGACAGCGATGTCGTGTGGCGGACGAGACAGCGATGTCGTGTGGCGGACGAGACAGCAATGTCGTGTGGCGGACGAGACAGTGATGTCGTGTGGCGGACGAGACAGCAATGTCGTGTGGCGGACGAGACAGCGATGTCGTGTGGCGGACGAGACAGCGATGTCGTGTGGCGGACGAGACAGCGATGTCGTGTGGCGGACGAGACGGACGCCAAAATGTGCACGGAGTTCGACGGACAAAAATGAACGCGGGAGAATACAGATATCATGCAGAAACGAGCGTCGTTTGAAAACCAGGATTCGATAACCACACAGTGACAATTCACTTCGACTGGAACGTTTCAGCAACTGGTACATTGAATAGGATGATAACTTGGTCTGGGAAAAACCGGTTCTATTGGTGACTTTAATTTACGTTGGCTTAACATAATGACCAGCCAAAATTCGTAGCTCCCCGCCCTGTGTTAAGTTTACGCACTATGTCGTTCCTGTGTGTGTCCTACTCCCACTCCGCGCTCAGTGTCGGCGCTATGCCGCCTGCTAATGCCCCACACTCACCCTACGCTAATTTTATGCACCACGCCGCCGACGAGCACCACGGCGCCCCAGGCGAGCAGCGACAGCAGCGCCACCAGCGTCCAGCTGACGAAGTAGAGCAGGAACGGTAGCACGGGGCAGGTGAGGCCGCGCGCTGCCAGCGAGGGCAGATCCGGCGGCGGCAACCGGCCCGCCAGCACCGACCACCTGACGGCGACCACGGCCACGTCACGCACACCGACTGACGGCGAACACGGTGACGTCGGAACAGCAGCCTGACGGCGAACACGGCCACGTCACGCACACCGACTGACGATGAACAGGGTGACGTCACAACAGCAGCCTGACGGCGAACACGGCCGCGTCACGCACACCGACTGACGGCGAACACGGTGACGTCACAACAGCAGCCTGACGGCGAACATGGCGACTCGCAACCGCAGAATGACGGCAAACAAAGATGGCGTCAAGGGGATCAACTGACTGCAAATACAGAGACATCGCACGCAGCTTAACGACAACCATTCGCAAGTCATTCGCGATTAAGCGGCATCCACAAAGTGGGAATAACGCCACCAGACGCGTCGCATTCACGGCGACACAAATACCATCACCCGACGACAATGACGGCGACACTGCAGCCACCGATCGCCGCCAGACAGAGCAGCGTCCTCACCCCAGCAGCGAGGTCAGCAGCTGGGCGGGCATGACCAGCCTGAGCGGCGTCAGCTGGGCTAGCGCGGCCGGCGCCGACAGCTGCTGGTCGGCGGCCGCCGCGCGCAGCTGTTCGGCCAGCGTGGCCAGCAGCACGGCCAGCGCGGCCGGCAGCAGTAGCGGCCCGAAGAAGCGCGCCAGCTGGCCCCACAGCTCCGGGAACGACGTCTGCAAGCTGCAACGGCGGCGGAGAAGGACGGGATAATGTCTGCACGCTGCAAGAGGTGGACGGGACGGCGCCAGGGTATCCGCGTCTGGATGATGCGCAGACCACCGCCACAAATTTGGTGTCGTGGGTGCCTTGGCATTTGCGTCCCATACGGAATTCATACTTCCACAACGTACAGCACGTGTGCATCAAATGGTACTCTTCTCTGCACAGCTACGTCTGTAGTTTCCCTCTTGCGATTATTTCAAGACATCATTTTTCACTCATGGAGCTAAAAAATGTTCCGATTCGCAATCGGGGCGAAAAAAACAAAGCTTCCGACCCCAGCAGCAACGTTTCCTTTCTAATGTCCCTGTGATGTGATGAAAAGCTGCTGCTGTGATGAAAAGTGTGGGCCACCGCTCGCATACCTGGCGCAGTTCGTGCGGTCCCGCCCCAGCAGCGGGCGGTATCGTGCCCTGGGTTACCTGACGCCGTATGCGCAGTACAGATCGAACTGAGCGATGGCGTACCTGATGCTATAGCTGCAGTCCGGGTCGAGCTGCGCGGTGACGTACGGCGGCAGGTCGGCGCTGTGATTGGATGGCCGCGGGTGCTGCAGCTTGGCCGTAATGCTGCCCTCGTCGCCGCCGCTGCCGGCCAGGGGCCACAGGGGTCACCACAGGTGGAGCCATGACAAAATGGCGGCGCATGCTCACGAGTTGTTCACGTGCACTGCCACTAAACGATCTCGCCCCGCGATCGTCTCGGTCTCGTGCTTCATTTAAAATCTTTCAGGGATGTTTTGAAGTGTTTCGAATGTTGAAGTACCTACGTAAAACAAGGAAAAAATGCGCCCATGCAGGTCAGAAGGCAGAAATGGTCGACATCTCTGGACTAAGGGTCCAAAGTGACAGATGAGGGACAGCAGGTGAGAAATATCGGCGATACCAGAAGCACTCGGAAGCTCAGACATTACAAGTCAGGGGAAGGAGAGGTCTGACTTCGCGGTAAGGAGAGTTCAGAGAAAATGGCCTGTGGGCCGGGGGAGAGGTTTCACAAGCTACGAATACTCGGGAGTTCAGACATCCGAAACGTCAGTGAATTCGGAGAGGTCGGGATAAGTGACGTAAGAGGTTACGGGACAGACAGCCATCGCTGGTTTCTACGACAATGCTCTGTCCACGACAGTAGAAGACCAGACCAGAGGTCAAATACGAGAAACAGGCCGGTGACGACAATGCAGACCGTGCTATAACATAGAGAGCATATCTTAACAAGCACAGAAAACGCAAAGAAATGACAACACCAGCCGTAAAAAAACGCATCTTATGGAAACAGTCGGGTTGGCAAAGATGCTACGTGAATAGCAAAAATTACAGACCCTTTTTCACTTTTTATTACATTTTTATTTTGTATTATTATTTTTACTGTACATTATTTTCATATATTTTCTTTTTATTGCACATTACAAAATCAAGATGTAAACAGTAATGATATTTCAACCTTCACTGGCTGTCTCATCCTGAGAAAAGGAAGTAGCTGTACGAAAGATCATCGTACAATATGCACCACAGCATGAAATCCCCAACCGCGATACCGAATGATACCAGACAGCCCCACAAACCTCAGCAACACGTGCCGACTTTCCTGAGCCCACGGCACGTGGAACGTGAGCGCCGCCTGGCTGTTGAGGCCACAAGAGCCCACCGGTCTGATGTGCACTCGTACCGCCTGCCATGGGTCCGTCAGACCCTGGAGACACATGGAAACATAGGGCGTTCACGCAGGAGATATGACGGGAAGCCAGGGCACGCGCAGGGCCTCTTCCTGTGATAATGCTTCACAGTGCAATGCATACAGTCATAAGTTTTTCCCATCCTGCTCGCATGACACGGACATCTGAGCGCACAAGCTGTACAGAAACAGCTGAGCGCAAATGAGACAGAGCTGAACGTTCCTGCACGGAGACAGCTGAGCGCACATAAGGCCGGCAGCTGAGCGCACCTGCAAGGAAACGAGTGCGCTCATATGAGACAGGTAGCTGAGCGCACCAGCTGCAGGAAGACAGCCGAGCGCAGCTGCAGGGGACGGCCGAGCGCACCTGCAGTGAGACGTTGTAGCTGAGAGCGCCGGGCGCCGTCTCAGGCAGCACCACCTTCGGCTGGAAGAACGCCCGGAACGACGTGAAGGCAGGCACCTCGGCAGTCAGCTGACGGTCGCTGCGGCGGCTGACGTCACAGTGCACCGTCACCTGGAACCACGCACACATGACAGTCACGTAACGTTACAACAACCTGTTACCTGTAGCCACCGACGCGTGAAGGCCAAGTGAACGTACAACCAGCCGTCACCCCGAACTCCACACCTCACAGCCCAGAAGCGGCACAGCAGACGTGACCTATGACGGAGTTTACGTGGCGTCACGTCCAATCGCCGACCGACATCCGACGCGCAAAGGCTCTACAATGACGATGTGACGGGTCACGCCATTAGCCCAGGGTGAAACCGCGACATAATGGCAATATATGCGTCGAGAAAACGCTCCGCTTCACCGCCCGCAGACAAGCCCGACGGAGACCGCTCACAGACTCCGAGCGAAACACCAAAGCGCAAGTACACTGCTCCACGGTACTAGGTCATGGCAGGCCGTGTACAACGGGGCTACAACTGATGCCGGGGCTTCCGCGCCCCTGGCATCAGTGCGCGCGCTCCACGTCACACTGACGTCACCCCGGTGGGCATCAGGTCGCCGCCCCGGGCCGTCTGACGCTGACCGCCCTCCCTCGTCCACCTGACCTTATCGTCCGTGGGGCGGACGACGACCACCACGTGGGTGTAGCCCTGGCGGGTGAGCTGCTGCAGGTCCAGAGAGACCGAGCGGCGCCGACCCAGCCGGGAGGGCACCTGCTCCCCCAGCGGGCTCAGGTTGGCGCCCTCGTCACTGCAGAACCGAGTGGCCACGTGACGACGAGCCACCAGCGCTACGTTGGCGAAACGGAGGGTGAACTCTCGCAAGCCCGGGCGCCAGCAGACATGACAATTTGCGACAAAGTTCATGAGAAATCAATAAAATACATAAATAAGACATTCACGAGAAATAAACACAACTGCCTGAGCCACCAGGACGACCGTGTCCTCAGCACGACAACGATGACGGCCTCAAAGACAAACAGACTGCGAGAGACGCCTGATAAACAGCTATGAGGAGCGGCGGTCTCCGCAGCCGAGTCCACCGCCGCACGCAGAGTCCACCAGAGTCCACCCGCCTGTCGCCGGCGTCCGAGACCCCCGCCGCCGCCGTGGCGCCGGCCGACTCACCACATCCTGACGCCGCGCTCCACCCGGCTGGCCACGCAGGCCAGCAGCCAGTCGCGCACGCCCAGGTTGACGGCGTGCAGCGTGGCGCGCTGGTACAGCGGGTTGTTCATCAGGCCGATCATCAGGTGGGTGGGCCGGCCCACCTCGTCTGCCGGCGGCCGGGCGCGTCAGGGCGGCCGAGGCGGCGCCGGGGGAGCGGGTTCACGCGGACGCCGGGACGGCTGCGGCGTCCACCGGACCCGGGCACACGGTGAACCGCCGACGTGAGAGGCCGCGTGAATGCGCCTCGGGGTGGCCGGGTAGATTCGGTCTAATTCGTGCGTGTTTGGAGCTAAAGACAGCGTCAAAGTCTGGGTCATTTGACGCTCGAAATCGGCCCCGTTCCCCCACTCCAAAATACAAATTACTTGTGCATATGGGCCATTCCCCAGCGCATACAACCTCGTTAAGGTTGGCCAACAAGTTTGCACGTGCCGTGAAAAGAAAAGCTGTTAAGACGCCAGGTCACGCGTGTTAGGTCAAGGAAAATCGGCCTGCATTCGTCTGCTGCGCAAAATGCAGTGAATTTGCGAAAACATCAACGAGTCTTTATAGTGTGGTGCCACAATCCCATCATATATCTGCCGCGATGGGTAATGTTAGATTATCAGCAATGATTAGTCAAAACCAAAAAATACAACTGTTCCTTAACTACTGTGCGTGTTCAACTGTTGCAACGGTTCAGGCAAAACTGTTCCTTGCTACTCAGTCTCCACAACACAAAAGAAATGGGTAGATCAGCTCAGGTTACCCGAAACGCAAAGGGTGGAAAACATTAACATCCCTGCCGGTTGTTGCCAGAACTCATGGTTAGCACACTGTCAAACAGATGGCGCCACCTGCGGGCGACTCGCGCCGCCGTTCGGGCGCGGGCGGCTGCGGCGGCGGGCCGTAGCCCCTGTACGCGCCGCGCTCCTCCCAGCGGTCCCTGGCGGCGCCGGCCGGCCGGCTCGGGGAGGAGGACCGTCGCCGGTCGTCCTGCCGGTCCGGGCGGCGCGAACGGCCGGCCGGCGGCGACGCCGGCGGCGGCGGGTGCGGCAGCCGGCCGTCCGGCCTGTCGGCGCGAGCGGCCGGCCGCGGAGCCGGTGTCACAGCGTCTGAGCCGCAGCCGGCCGGCGTCATGACAACGGCCGCGCGGAACACGAGGGCACTCAGAGCGGACGACGTGGAGCCGGACAACCAGGCCCGTCGCCACGGAACAGGAGACAACACGGACCACGGATACAGCGTGGCCCGAGAAGGAGCCAGGCGTCAGCCACAAACGTCGTCCCATGTTATATGGTTACGATGACAGACAACGGCACGCGGACAATGCACGTGTGTCGCCAGCGATAGCCACCACTCAAAGTGAAGACATTCGTTGGAAGCATGGCAGAGAATGCCAAAGTCAAACTGTGGCCCGTGCACAGAGGTATGGGATGTGCAATACACCGACACATGGCACAACTATCAAAGTTCGTTATAAAGTCCAGGAAGGCACATAAAACATGGAATATCCAAAGCTGACAAGATCACAAGTCAAACTCGCTTGCCGCCACTAACAAAACTGAGTTTGCTGTGCAAGCCAAACACCACAGTCCCTTTCAAAAACATGGCCGAATGCCCACAGCCGGGTTCTGCGTACCTGCAGTGAAGGTCCACTGTCGGAGCGCGTACTGTTTCCACTCGCCGGTGATGTCCATTGGCAGCGAGGCTGGGTGGAAGGCGTTGCGGAAATGCTTGGCGTGCGTGCGCTGCAACAACGCTGTCCGCCTCAGTCTAAAGGAACTAATAACGAAACCAACAGCACGCCACGCAAATCAACGCAATTCTTGGATTGCCGGCAACACGCACTGTTTTGCTCACAGCCGCACCAGTCTTGACCTCCGTCCTGGCAACACCGTAGCCGAGATCTCATCCCACGCACGATGACGGCTTCAATCGCCGCCGTACGACGAGGGGAAGACCTCTACACACGACTCTTCATCGCCCGCAAACTCAGTCACTTCAGCTTCTCCCTCAAGTACGCCATTTCTGCCCACACCGTCACCACATCTCACCTGCACAAAGTGGTGTCGCAGCACGCGCCGCACGGTGTCAGGCTCCGAGATCAGCTGGCGGGTGTCCGGTGACACCAGGTCATACAGCGACCTGGCCAGGGTCAGCACCAGCTGGCGGCACCAGACTATGCACTGGTGGTCGGCCGACACCCACACTCCGGGCACCGACGTGGTCTGAAACACGAACGACGAGCCACCGCCGCTCAAAATCGCGAATCCAATGATCCAACAGGTAGAGTCGCAAACGTGGTTGAGGGGAATACGACACCCTGGCAGAAGTCGCGACTAACAAATAAAAAAAAAAAAAAACGCCAGGTCGTGTGGTCATGGCGGTAATAAGACGGACGTGGAGGCCCAGACCAATGAGTCAATTTCTCCGCCAGCCACCTCATGCTGGGACGTACAACAGACCAGACATAAGCCTGGATGACGTGCAGCCTACTGGACAGTCGCAGTACTGTGGACGCCAGTACACAGACGTAGACACAGACACAGACGGTAACAGACGTACTGTACAGAACGTCTTCGTGTCTGTGTAGTACCTGCCGTACTGTAGTACAGCGCAGTACAGCTCAGTACTGACCACGGCAGTGATGTCGCTGCTCGGGTGAGCCGTCTGGTGGGGCCGGACCTGGACGTCGCGGTGACCGCCGGAGAGGGAGACCACCGTCACCCCGGCCAGGCTGCCGTTCTGCTGCGCCGACCAGAAGGCCTCCGCCCAGCCGTAGTACTCCACCATCGGCCGGTCTGGCGGCAGCAGGGCAGCTGGCGTTACGGGCACGTGCGGACTGGCACGGCGACCTGTGCGGCGTCGTGTGCACGAGATGCACTTCGGGGAGCGGTGACAAATTCCAGGCGAGCTCGGGACTGTCTCTCCTCGAAACGACGTGCTGCTGATGACCAAATCGCAACTGCTTTGCAGCGCAGGCTGACATGGACAGGGCGATACGGCACTCCGGCACGGACTGCGCAGAACTGACGTATTTGTTTTTGTCTTAGCATCAACAATGTTTTTGTTCTGATTGCGTGATGTATGCTAGTCACCGGCATCTTTCCACCCCGAAAATAATCGGACCTGAATTCAAGTATTCCCGCAGCGATTCGAAACAGACCATCGGTTAACACGACCACCCCTGCCCAGGCCCTGAGCCCCGAACCCGAGGCCACCAACCACGCGCTGGTTTCCTGTGCATCCAGGAGTCCAGGGCCCTGTCCACGTTTCTGCCCTGCTCCAGCGGTATACAATCGTCGCCCGGGACAGCTTCGAACGTGCCACGCCCACGCCCACCGCGGCCGCGTACCTATTCTCACTGGCGGTTCTGCGACGGGCGCGGCCAGCAGGTAGAGGAGACGCACCGAGGCCGGGTCGAAGCCGGGCAGGGCGAACAGGCCGCGCGCCACCACCCCGCCCTGCGAACAACGCGAACACGTCCGGAGAGGGGTCGTCACACCGGGTGAGAGGCGTGTCGTGCGGAAAACAAGTCTTCAATGAAATAAATATGTTGTGTATGTTAAATATGTAAAATATGTTGTGTCTCAAAGGCGCATGTCATTCATACTATATTCAACAAGTTTCGTCACATCCCATTCACGGAAAAGCTGCAAAACATCCAAAAACGACAGCGAGGTCGGATCCATACAGAAAAATGTGCAATGGGAAACGAATCACGATATCTAAGTTACCCTCTATACCATTAGAGCACGCTGCACTGCCATACCAGACCCAACCCCACAACTAACTAACGGCATCCACACCTGCCGACCTCGCCAGTGCCCCATCCCTGTGCCCCGCGCCTCCGGCACTATCTGGCCATCACCCACCATCGAGTGTCCAACCACGGCGACGGCGGCGGGTGCAGCAGCGCCACCCTTTCCGGGCCGGTACAGGCGCAGGATGGTGCGCACGCACTCGGCAGCGAAGCGGGTCTGGTCCGCCAGCAGTCGGCCGTAGACGCCGGCCAGGTCCTCGCCCAGGTCCAGAGTGAATACGTTCAGGTGGTGCCGCAGCCGGCCGTCCACCGCCTGCCGGTACGCCACCGACGCCAGCGACCGCGCTGGGGGAAGAACCGGTTCTGACGCGGAGACAGAGAAACGCTTTGCTGGCTGCAGGCAAACAGGTACCTTCAGAGTACAGTAATAAAACAAATCCACAGGCCAAAGATGATTCTCCAAGCTATTAAGTCATATTACAATATTTCAGTAAAGTACGGCAAGTATATCCATAAGAAATTTAAAAACTGTCGAGAGAAATAAAAAATCGGCTACACTTATAGTTGGTACAGCAATGCTCCGTTTTGCAATGTTACCTTGTTTGTAGGAACCACCATTTCCCGGTATGAACAGTACTGGTATCCCATTGTATTTGCCGTCCCTCAGCTGTTCAGTGTATACTCCCTCTCCATACACAAACAACTTGTATCTTGGATACTTCTGGGTAATGTTTGGAGGTAGAGGGATTCTCTGTGGAGTAGTGGTAATTATGATGAATGAAACACAGCATAATCGTGAAGATAAGAACTTCAAACGTCCTCATCAATCATGGACACAAAATCACATATTATCACAACTGTTACATGTTCCACAATCAGTCATGGGTCCTGAAGTGGTGTGGTGCTGATGAAGTTAATCCTTACATGGCTTGATAGCTCAAATATTTACAAATAGCTCAGGCGTTCCATGACAGATCGACCAGTGTATCACACCCTCGTGTCTCAGATTTTGGCGTAAATATGGCTATCGGATTGTCGCAAGCTCTGAATCGAGCTTTGCAATTTTCAGGCCGATCTGAGCAACGGTAACAGAGATATAGCCTCGGGCCCTTTTGGGGGGTCATGCTGCATAGCTGTTTTTGTTGGCTTATAAGTCATAACAAAACATTTAAATTGTAAAAACCTACATATCGCTGGGCTCGCTATGATCTAACGAACAACTTGCATTGTAGGGGATTTTGGATTTTCTGAGAGTTTGGTCTTGTGACCAATGGCCTTAGGTCACGTGACCTTAATGTGACACGAGGACAGTAAAAGTACGAACTTTCTTCAACACAGAATGAAGCCATATGCGACAACACTATGTCTACAGATTATCGGAGATGGTGCGTTTTCTTTAGAAATGTTTTCCAGACACGTCCTTAATGGCTAGTTTTGTTCTTTTTTGGGTGGGGGTTTTGTGCTGGCATAACTCGGAACGTCACCTACCGATTTTGCTCACACAAATGACAATCGATAAATGGCACTTCCACACTGCTGCAAATGGCTCGACTAAGCATAGTCTGCAACACAATAGCATTAATACAAACATTCCACTGCATCAGTGTGACAGTTAAACGCCTGTTACGAACAAACACCTACATGGTGCCAGAGTACATGTATCGCGGAGTACACAGCAGCCACATTTGACGTAGCACATGCTGCACAGCACAGATTCAGGTAAGTTTACCTAGTTCTGACAGGGTCATTTTGCCACCTTCCTCTGACTAGGAAGACTTTTAATGCCCCTCCCCCTCCTATGCCTTTCTCGAGAACGGATCATCCGATTCGGCTGATTCAAGCGCCAATCGGCAGCGAGGAGCTTTGCGGTCCTGTGAGATATACATAGTTTTACTTTTGGGTAACTGATGATGTCACGGGCCAGGGCATGCTTAAAAGGAGCCATTTTATTCGGAGTTACCTAATCACAATGAAATGCAGACTGAGACTGAAGTCTGCCTTGGCAGTATGCTCCTGGCAGCTTAATCTCATATTCTACATGCCACCCAATCCAAGGTAATAAATGCTCAAGGTCAAAGGTTGGACTAAATTTGGCCTCCATTATATATATATATACACATACACAAAACTATTCATGTAGAACATTTCCCACTCTATTTACCACTGAAATTCTAAATCATGAAATGACCCTAATATCACGCATTGGCAATGCTGCATCATTTTGTAGTTCTGAATTCAGAGTACCATGAGCACACTAGTGACTTTCATCTGATATGTCTGGACAACCCTACAAATAAGTGTGTCCCATGTTGTGCACTTCCATGCTCTGTTGTGCAGCAATGCAAAGGCTGATTCTCCACATCAACCATCCAGAACATCAAACCGATGTCACTAGTTTACTGGCTAAGCTGAAATCTGCATAAAACCACCAGGCTAAATTACAATAAAAATACTGAAATATTGCAAGAAGTTCTTGTGTTAGTGATACATACCATTTGTTGCAAGAAAATCTGATGATCTATCTGGCCATATCCAGGAATCTGTTCAATCAGTTCATTCAGTTCAATGTATACACACTGGATATGGAAAATGGAAAATACATCACTGGCCTAGGATGACCTAGCATGAGGTCAGGGGTGTTCCATGTTGAGCTTCAAGGTCGTACTGATATACAGTGAAAGCCAGTCACCATACATTGCAAAAGCACCAACAATACAGCAGCAAAGTTAAACTATACATCAAATCACAAAACATTGTCACTGTGATAAGATGTGACCTTAGATAATGTCATTTCTGAATCTGTGTCAGTGTGTGCATATATGATGTATGAGGGTACTGAAAGTTTCAAAACACAGCATTTATTCACTTGGGATATATGTAAGAAATGTGCCAGAGGGCATTAAACACCACTCCAGTGAGGAGCAGGTTAACTTTTGAACATTTGGAGACAGGGATCCTGCTGGCAGGTAATGGCTTGACTACATGCAATGATAATGGAAGCAGTTTTTGCTCAAATGCTGGTTCTATGCTGCTGAAAATGCCTAATTTTGAAACACAACTTGGAGCTTCACAACATGGCCAGTTTTGCTATTCAAACCAACATCTGACACAGATTGCATGTAGGTCAGAAAACAGCATCTGTGTGGTGACATAATCATGGTCTACCACCTCATAACAGGAAGACTTGGGACCCAACATGAACAGTTGTTCACCCTTGAAGAGGCTCATGAAACATTGGTTATGGGATGAAACTGTTGAAATCACCTGAGAATACAATGGTGAGGCAGCAGTTTACCAGTTCTGACTGTCAACAAATGGAACAGCCTCCCTAGGTACATCACCAGTGCTCCATCAGTGACCTCTTTCAAAAATGGATTCAACACAGAAGGGATGGGCTGGAAATACAAGGTATGTGCCCAAAGAAAGTAAGAATGGTGAGCTTCCAAGAGTCAGAGTCCACAAGCTGTTCTTGCAGCTTATTTTCCTGAATCCCCTATATTGTACATGTATGGAATTGTCTTATTCAGATCTATCAGTTGCCATCTAAATACATAAAATTGGCCAATACCTTCCAGAGTTATGCCATAAACACAAAACCTTTACCCTTAAAAAAGCAAAAATAGCTATTAATGGCACTCCTGAACATCATATTTAAAAAAATGTCATGTCCCTTAATCTGCAGACATGGCCTTGATGAGCAGAAAGAATGCATATTTTTACTGCCCTCAGGTCCCACTAAGGACACATGACCATGACCAATGCAGAATACATGGGTGACCTCTCAAAAATGCCCAAGGCTTTAACTTTTGACTGTTGTTCAGAATGTCCCAAAAGGTCCAAACTTGATTCAGAGCATGAGACAATCCATACCCATATCAACATCAAAATCTGAGTGATGGGGACATTAATTTTTCATTTACTGGTTGATTTGTGGTGAAATAACCCAGCTAGAAGCATGAGCTCTTCTGATGCACACATGAATATACCTGATGTGATGTTATAAAAAAACCTTCAAATTCTGGCACAGCCTGGCATACTTAATTTAGTTACAACAATCATTAACATGTATAAAAGCATGCAAGTTAGGAAAACAGCTTTGCTCAAGTACCCTTGCACCAAGAAGTGTAATCAATTAACAGTGTTAAAAATGGCATTACACAATCGTAACTGAGACTTTTCATTCATGATTCCCTACTTAATTATTAAGAGTTCGACAACATAGCAATAACAACTCACCACGAATTGCGGATATTCATACATGTACGTCATTTCACAACCATTCTCTTCAAACCCGGATAAGAAGTCATAAAATCCGTAGCCCAAAAAGGCAAACAGACTAACAGCAATAACGACTGGGACTGAGGAAGACGCCATCGCGGCTGGGAGGCCTTAGGTCAGCTGCTGAAAGAAACACTGAAAACAAGTAGCTCATTAACACAATCTAGATTGTATCACGCATCCACAAAGCACATCCACTCAGACACGGGGCCGTGTGAGGTGTTGTGAATGGATCGGTGTCGTCAACTTCTACCTAAAAATCGACGCATGGAAAGAAAGAAGAACAGGCTATCTTACGTCATAAATTTCACTTGTCAATGCTCAAAACATTGCATCAGTTGCATGAACAAAGTATATTGCCTTTGACATCAAGTTATTTCATTTTTTTCAAAAATTCATAGCTTGATTTTCCGACTCAACCTTATTTTGCATGAAAGGTGTCTTTTCTCCCCAAAAAGATTTCAACAACTTCAATGTTTTATACATTTCCAGCGCATTTGTTTCAAAATACAACGGAAGCTACAAATGTGGTAAACTGTCGCACCATACCTAACTCAGGAGAGAGGACTGACCGACGCCAGACAGTACACAAGACTTGACCCAAGCAAATGGACACTTGAGCCTAAGAGGCTGTGTACCCTAACTCACAAACAAACAAAAAAAAAACAAACTGACTCAGGATACCGACGCTTGAGCCCAAGAGATTGTGCATTCGAAACCACAAGAAACAAGCAACAAACTAAGTGGATCGTGCTGATGATGCACTTTCCTGTCGACCGGGAGTCATGAGGTGTTTTTGAACGGACTGATATGTGATGGGAAAAGCTCATGCATATCTGAGCAAATATTGCATTGCCTCGTCATTAGCATGGATGCCTACTTCTCCATTTTCGTTATATTTCTAGTGTACTTTGCTCTGTATTTTACAGACACTTTGCTCAAGGTAAGCTCATTGTGTTTTTTTACATCAAAATTCATCTGAAATTGTGTAAGAGTGTTCAAAGTATGATAGTTTTAATGCACTGTGTTTTCCTCAGCATCTCAGTTTTCCACCATTTGTTCCCCAGTCATTGTACTTATTCATTTCATGTTAACCAGTTACTTCAAAGAGCTGAATATGATATCAGTCTTTGTGTGAATGGTATTTCTTACAATTCATACTATTTGATGTATCTTTTGTATTACACCAGTGCTGACTAGTTCAGGATGTAGCACATATTTTTTAACCTGTTATGCAACATGAAACCACAGTACTATTTTAATTGACATTAGAAGTGGCAGCATGTCTTTATAGTTATGTTGACAAGAAATATCTTATTTACAACCCATTTCCTCTGTGCAGCATTAAAGGACTATTCTTGAAATCTCCCACTTAATGAAGGGTGCTTTTAACTGTGGTCCTTTTCATCATTGTGGTTAAGCTCACATGAATCACCAAAGAATTATGGATTCCTGTGTCATCATATTATCATATGTTCTAGAAACAGGCATCAGTTATATGAGTGATGTCAGTTTTAATGATGTGTAATTGGCAATAGCCATATTTTTTAACCATTTCAGGGGAACAGTGTGAGTCAGAATATGTAGGTTTGTTTAATATGGATTCTGCCTGTTGTATCATTAACTGATGCATTTTACTGATATTGGTGGTGACATTTCATCCTTTGGCTGTGTTGGAAAAAATATTCATATTCATTAGCTCAGCAGGCTTCTTCAGCCCTGAATGGAACAAAAGATTCCTATTTTGTAACACGATTATACTGTTTGATGTGAAAAAAGACTTTTGTGATTCCCTTCTGGCTAGGTTACACATTGTAGTTTTAATATCATTTGCTTGATCAGATATACTTCTGACTTAACCTGTGCTCTAAATCCCTTTTTGCCACATAAGTATTTAAACAGAATGACCTTTGTGAGTGTAAAAATGAAATGGCCTTTGTTGCCATAATGTGTGTACCAAAACTCAGAACTAGGTGATGAAGTACACAGCTGACTCCTGTGTCTTTCTCAAGCTAAGAAAGCTATAACCAGAATTATAATGTTTGAATGCTGGAATCACATACTTCACATACATACATGACACCAGTCATCACATTTTACTTCAATGGACATACATGGGTTTGCAGCAGCAACATGTCTGTGTCAGTTCTGTAATGTGCACAGTAATTGCTTTCAGCCATTGGAACAGTTATTTGAGAAAATAAGGACTGTAGAACCATCTGAAAAGTCTAAATAGGACAATGACTTCCAACCAATTAGTAGTCTTTCACAGGTTAAACAGCTATGGCCTAGACTCAGTGCCCCATGCTCTCATTGCAGTCATGCCTGCATGTGCCATACATCAACTTCCTGGAGTCGTCCGGCCTCACCGTGAAGCCGCTGCAGATCAAGTGGTCGACGCGCGCGCTGAACCGCGCCTTCCACCGCTGGGGCAGCGTGTCGGGCCGCGCCACGCGGCTCTGGTTCTCGCTGGGCGTGTGGGCGACCTGCGCCCTGCTGCTGCCCTCGGTCGGCCTGCTGCTGTACACCATCTACAGCCTGCTGGCGGCCCGGCCGGCCTCCGGTCAGGCGGCGTCCGCCCACGCCTCCTTCACGCTCGAGCCGGTGGTGAGTGGGACGGGGCGGAGTGTCGGAGAGGTTCGTCTTTGGCTGGATGTATGGCGTCGATAGTTTCCATCAGGACTCAAACAGGATGCTGGCTGCCGCCTGTCCAATAGCCTGCAGTGTGTCAGACCTTTTCGCTTTTAGCGTATCGACTTATGCTCGGATGCCATGCGAGGTGGAGTTCGAAAAGGTCCCCCCTAATGGTCAGCGGAAGATTGCCGTTTCTTTTGTGCAAAGTGGGCATTTCGCGTACCGGCCTTGCCTTAAATGAAAAGAAAAACGCCTGTCCTGTCATTACCTGGAGGCGGAGACCTTGGAGGAGTCCTCGGCCTATATAATTTCGCGTTGTGCGCTAGTGTTTACAAAGGCCGAGACCCCAGACTCATGGCTGACAGTTTCGCGGTCCACATGCTGAGCGCAGCAATAATTATTGATGTCTCTGACGCCGCCGATGCCGCAGCTGCCGGGGGTGAACCTGCCGGCCGGCGACGTGCCCTACTACGTCATCACCCTTCTGGTCTGCAGCGTCTTCCACGAGATCGGGCACGCGGTGGCGGCCGTCCGGTAAGCGAGGCGATCCTCAGCGCTGTGCCATTGCCATTATCAGTTGGGTAGTCGGTAGGACGAAGATTGAGCCGAAGGCACGTATTTCGTGGAGACGTTCCTTCGCATCATCGTGTGCTGTTAAGAGCTAAGTGCATGCCATTTTGCGGCGCTTGCTTCGTAGAGTGCATTGTCTGCACCTAGTTCAATACCTGTGAGGCGGTTGATCTGGCTCTTGAACGTGGCAGGCGAACCCTTCGGACAAACCTTAGGAAAGACGAGTCGTAATGAAATTTGGGAAAACAGGTTGGACCAAAAGGGGTGCATTTCGGCCTGGTGATGGGTCAGTTCCCGGGCCGTACCGCGGCCGCGACTGACCACAGCGCCCGGCAGGGAGCACGTGCGCGTGTTCGGCTCCGGCCTGCTGCTGGTGCTGGTGCTGCCGGCCGCCTACGTCGACCTCTGTTACGAGGCGCTGACGGCGCTGCCGCCGGCGCGCCGGCTGCGCGTCCTCTGCGCCGGCGTCTGGCACAACCTGGTGCTCTGCGCGTGCGCGGCGCTCGTGCTGGCCGCGGCACCGGGCGCGCTGGCGCCCTTCTACAGCGTCAATGAAGGCGTGGTGGTGTATCACGTGGATGAGGCGAGTCGGCGGGGGGAGGGAAGGGGGGGGGCACGCAAGTGCTTTGGTAACCTTGATACCGATGTGCGTCCTTTTTGCTGTTTTGCTGTCCAAGCCACCAGACGGCAGGTGGCATGCGTGGTTGAAATTAGGAGCGAAACTTCAAAAGGTCTGAAAAGTAGGAAGCCTATTTACATTGCCCTATGGAAATAGTCCGGTGTCGGTATGCAGACAGTCATTGGCCTGTGCACGCTTTACTTGTACCGCAGACAGCCTATTATTCGCCGCACTTTTCGTCACGCGACTCTGCGTTCACGCGGTCCGAGTTCCTGTCATGCGCTATTAACGAATCTGCCCAGCGTACGGGACAGACACCGGACGTTCTAAACGCTGAGCTTCGATACTTTCGCTATATATCGTGCTGCCCGATGTCGCCATTACCACGCTGCCACCGTCCACTTCCCGCAGCCGCGGCCGCCCGCTGTCCGGCGCCGCCCGGCAGCGGCCGCTGACGCGCCGCTGTTTGCAGGGCTCGCCGCTGCACGGCGCCACCGGTCTGTCGGCCGGCGACCTGGTCACCGCCGTGGACGACTGCGCCGTGGCGACGCGGCGAGACTGGGTCGGCTGCCTGGCGCGCCGGGCGGCCGCGCCCGTCGCCGGCTACTGCGTCTCGGCCGACTTCACGGCCGCCTACGACGAGACCATCGATCACCGTGAGTTCCCGCGGGGGACTGTCCTGAGCGGCGACGAACACGGGAACGGCTGCTCAGGGCGGCGGTGGTCCTCTGGTCGTCGTCGTCTGAGCAGTGCTATCTGAAAGTAGAGAAGTGCAAGGATATTATAAACTAGAGATTGCCAGGACAGTGACAAAACAGCAGTTCTGATTTCGCTGGGCTGGCAGATTGGTTGCGTAAAACAGGCAAGACCTCTGCTGGATGACAGTTCACTTGAACAGCGCAATGGGACTTTTACTTCTGATGCGTACTTTGCTTGGGGTTTTCCAGGAGTTCCGTTGGCATGTAGTTGCATGGCAAAAAGACACCACAGTCAGACTCGCAAAGGCGGAGCACATCAAAAGCATCGTGACCGCGTCCGTCCTGTGTCGGACGCTCTGTGGCCGGGCCTATCCTGTGTCTGACGCTCTGTGGCCGGGCCTGTCCTGTGGTGGGCGCTCTTTGACCGGGCCTGTTCTGTCTGACCCCCACTGACCGCCTCCCCTCCCCCAGCCTTCCTGCGGGACGACAACGGCCTGGTGGAGTGCTGCGCGCCGGCCAACGGCAGCGCTGGCTCGCACCTCTGCTTCGAGTTCGTCGCCGACGAGGCGCGGCCGGAGCGGGGCGCGCCACCCTTCTCGTGCCTGCCGGCGCGCGGCGTGGTCGAGGCGGCGCCGGCGCGCTGCGCCTCCACGGCCAACTGCGGCGCCCAGCACGCCTGCCTGCGGCCGGCGCTCGAGAACGGCACGCGGCTGCTGGCGCTGCGGCGACGCGGCGCGCGCGCCGTGCTCTTCTTGGGCGCGCCGGCGGCCGTGTTTCGCGCGGCGGCCGTCAGCGGGTACCGGCCGCGCGCCGCGCCGCTGCCCGCCGCCCTACCGCTGCGGCTCGAGACGCTGGCACGCTACGTGCTCTCGTTCTCGGCGGCGCTGGCCGTGCTGAACGCCGTGCCGTGCCACGCGCTCGACGGGCAGTGGATCTGGACGGCGCTGCTGGAGCTGGCGCTGGAGGGCCGCGCCGGCCGCCGGGCGCGCGCCCGGCTCGGCGCCGCCGGCACGCTGGCCGGCACGGTGCTGCTGGCCGGCTGCGTGCTGCTGGGCCTGCGCGGCCTGCTTGTGACCGTCTGAGGCCTACTGGTGACCGTCTGAGGCCTGTTGGTGACCGTCTGAGGCCTGCTGGTGACCGCCCAACCGGACGCGGTGGTCACCAGTGCGAGACTAGGGGCGACGTCAGTGGGATTCTGGCTGGAGTGCGACTCGTGGAAGTGGCGTTCGTGGTGCCGGACGCAAACTGTGGGCGCCGGTGGGCTGGCCAGATCGGTGGCTTTTACAAGAAGTGATTCCTTCTGATTTACGTGATTCACGTGGGCAACGGAGAGTCAGAGGCACCATCCTGATTCTTCGCCGAGATGCGGGATTGGCAATGAGTCAGGAACCGACGCACTGGTTTTTTCACGTCTTTTAACTTTATGAGTCACTTGTAGGGTAGTTACTAGAGTTCTACTTCACCCTCGATTTCAACAATTTCATAAACCAGTTCCCAAGTGTTGAAAGCAGCTAATGTTATATGCAGTAGTCCCAGGCCTGTCGTGCTCAAAGTCGTCGATTTCGTAGACGTGGCGTGCACAGCTGGAAAAAAGTCTGAACATTAGTTCCTGTAGTGGAATGCTGAGATCTAGTCACATCCCTTGATATACCCAAGTTATGCCATCATACATCCATTCCACGCATGATAAGTGATCATTCCAGCACATAAAAGCCAGATAGTGGCATCCCACCGACGATTTCCAGCGTGTGATTCAATCGCAAATACATGCCAGGCAACCACGAGATCCAGTGTTTGAAAGCAAATGTAAATAAAATCTTACCATCAGACTATAAAAGTCGTCCCATCCGGCACATCGCACGACCACTATTGAGCTTCACTCCTTGTGCAACAGGAACATCATGATGAGGCCAGGCTCATCGTCTTCTGAAGATCGCTCAATGTTTTCCTTCCACGAATCAAATGCTGCTTGATAAGCATCTGCTGGCAATGCATGGCATCAGTAGAGGCCCCAACGGAAATTTTCGTACATGCGGTAGCTCTCGTATGGTAAGCTGGTAAAAAGGACAAAGGTTAAGCTTGGGTCCCAAAACTTCAGTTTTTTTGTTACTGATAACCACAAATGGCTTAAATAACCTATCTATAGCAACTGCATGAAAACTGAATGGTAACTCATTGCCAATTTCTGCATTGCTTGAACTATGCACAATGCAGGCACTCAACATAACCCCTCACCTCATCTTCAACAAACCGATGAATCTCAAATTCCTGTCTGATCCAGGTCTTCATGGCATCTCTTTCCTGTTCTGGAACTCTCCTCAGTGATCTTAGAATTTCTCTGTACAGCTTCAGAACATCCTGTCTCAACATGAACTGCATGAAAGACATACATGAACAGGTATTAACAGCTAACCATGCATAGCTTTAACCCAGCTAAGGATGCATGACATGAAATGGGAATCATGACAAGCATTGGACACACAATGGCATCTATCTATAAATATCTGGGCCACTGTGGGGTTCATGCATGCACTAATATTTGGTTTCAGATACTGAGCATGGTGTACATAATACAAAAGTATGTTCCATTCCATCATATGCAAATAATATTGGGGTGCCCCATGAAAAAATATGTAAAGTAGATTAAGTTACTTACCCTTTTCAGGCTCATTGCATTATGAATTGTCTTCATACTAAACAAGTGAAATTTCAGGAACTTTTCACATGGACAGAGCTTGGGCTGAAACTTGACTGAGCCAAGACAATAAGGTTGCCAGACCTGAAAAAGCATAGCATATACATAAGAGTGAGATATATGCAATCACATTTGGCCTGCACAGCCTACAAAGCAGATACCTGGATGGAACATTCAGAGATGGAATGAAAGATGGGGGAGGAGGGCTGGCTTACCCAGATGAATCAGCAAGACCAACTCCTCCTGTGTTTTCTAACCATAATGGACTTGTATCATGCATGCCTGTTAGGGATCATGACCCATGGCTGTCTTGGGGAATCATGTTATGGAATTGACTGGATGACGAGACACATGCATTGGGTTATAAATGCCCTGTTGTATAGGAAACAATGATAACATGTCAGTTAATCATGGGCTGATCCAACATTAGGGTCACAAACTCATAAACATATTATGGCCAAAGGAATTTTGCAATGGATGTCAAGATAAAGCAAAAAATCAAAAGGTGTATATCTTTCAGTGGCATGGTAAAAAAGGTCACCAACAGCCACATTTTCCAAAAAAAATTGCTTTTGATTAGGTGTGCAGACATAAGAATTGCCAAAGAATGTCAGATCCTTGGGAGAAGAGGGTTATGCATTGTGATTTAATCCTGCAATGTTAAGATGCAACATTAGGATATGAGAAAATGTAATTTGCTGCCAAAATGATTTTCAGATATAACTGCATTTCCACAATTAGGATGCATCTATTTTTGTGGTTAGGCATCATTTTCCACACAAAACTGCAAATCTGGATGCACTGCATCAAAACAGCACAAATTGTTGGTCATAACCTTCTCCTCCTAGCATATGCACTGGATGTTCACCTCTTCTGAATTCATGAAGAACAATGGTAGGGTAGAGAGGTAATGCTTTTGGTTTTATGGCCCACAAGTTAAATTACCTTGGATCCAGAAAATATTGAAGAGGTTCCAATCATTACTGGCAAGACCATATCTTGATAAGTTCTTCATTGGAAATATTTTCATTCTGTGATAATTCATGGTACATAATTTTACAACACAGAAAGGAATGATATAAGGCAATTTCATTAGCACACATTTTCCTCCTCAACCTTGGAAAAATTATCATTGCTACTCTCCATTGCCTGTTATGCACAGGACCTCTTCATCCTCAGAAACATAATAGAATGATATGCTATTCACCATGCATTTTGGGGCAAAATGCTTCCATTGTTTTCTTAAGGGGCCCCTGGCCAAACCAGGAACCCACCAAATAGAATCTATTCCATTGCAGTTAAAAAATGAACATTCCTACTGCTATGGGGTCAGGCCAGGTTCTGGATGCAATCATGAATTTTTTTATCCAGTGCCTGAATTAGAAATCGGCTGATGCCAAGCAGAAAATCTATTTTGAGGTCAACTCAACCTAAAAATGACCAAATGCAGCACTGTAAATACAGTTTAATCATGGCCATGAGAATCTAAGTTTAGCTTATTTATGTGTCAGAACATGCAGCCACCCTTACGTTGGTGTCTCGCAGGGCTGAACCCAGTCCAGTCAGGTCTCCATCAAACTAGGGCCGAAATGTTCTGTCAAGAGGGTCGAAAGTCAAAACGCTATTTTAGGATTTCTGGAAGCTCGAAGCAAAACGTCGAAACTTTTGTTTGTCTTTTTGTGAGTTAGGACACATAGCCTCTTGGGCTCATTCCAAAGTCTTGGGTCAAGTCTTGTGTCTCGTCGGGCGGCAGTCAGTCGACTGGTGTTTAATTTCTCCATGAACTAGTATTGTCTAAAGCGTGCAATAACTGAAACTAAATTACGCTACCAGACACGGGAATTTCGAAATGCATACGAAATACCTGCAACAACCATAGTAATTTTCCTTCAAGGACCTTTCATGACCTGAACAGCGCGTTTGTGCCAGATTTTGGACTTCCACCTTCTTTAACTCGGCATTAACTGGAGTATTTCGCTAGCTTCCATTAACTGGCGGCAGGCGTTTAACGCCCTCCCCCCGTCTATCTTGAGAACCAATGGTCCGATTCGACTGATTTCAAACTGGTATTCGGCAATCGATAGCACCGAATCTTGCGGTCCTGTGACATGTACATTTTTTTATTTTGGGGTCGCTAATGACGTCACAGGCCAAGTCGAGCACGAAAAAGTGGAATTTTCTCCAGGGTCTCCTAATCACAATGAAAAGGAGAAAAAACTGAAGTTCGCTTGGCAATATGTTCCAACCCAGCCAGCAATACCAAAAGGGAGCCATGTGGGTTACATGTGGGGCAAGTGGGTTTATGTGGGCATGGGCTACAAGTGGGCTGGTATCTGGGCTCCATATGGGACCCAGATGGGCTGCCCATATGATGCCATGTTCTTTTGATACGCCTAGAATATTTGCGATTTGTGCTCCCATCGGTGCGTACTACGCGAGTAATCTTCACAAATACCAAAAATGGAGTCAATACTAATGTGGGCTCCATATGGGCTACATGTGGGCCAGCGGGGCTCATGTCAACATGGGGTGCAGGTGGACTTGTATCTGGGTTCCATATGGGACCCAGATGGGCTGCCCATATGCTATCATTCTTTTGATACATACTTTTGATATCGTACTTTTGATACTCGAATATTTTCGATTTGTGCTCCCGCGTTGCGTAATACCCGATCATTCTTCACAAAATACCAAAAAGAAATGAATGCAAATGTGGGCTCCATATCGGCTACATATGGGCCAGCTGGGCTTATGTCGACACGGAATGCAGGTGGGCTGGTATCTGGGCTCCATATGGGACCCAGATGGGTCAGTTCGCATGCAGTGGCGTACTCAGGATTTTTCTACTGGTTTGGTCGATCCCAAAGCTCTTAGTTGATTTAGTGCATAAGGTCAATTTTCTCGTTTTCTTTTTTATGCTAAAAAGTACAGATTTCGTCCCAGAGGGTTTGATCCTCCAGGCGCCCTCCCCCTGGATGCGCCATTGTTCGCAGATGTGGATAGATGGCGCCGGTAGCGCAGTTGGTGACAAAACATTTCACCGAACAGTATTGATTTGCGATTTACAGATGCAAAGTAGTAAATCTGTATGATTTATATTTGTACATTGTATGGTTACGCACAAAAGAATGGTTTAAAAATGTCGCATTACTTAAACCCGGGTCTATCATGCCATAATCTGTTGCTATTTGGCGGCCATTTTCAAGAGCCTTCCCGAACACATTAATGCGCATTGCTGTTGGAACCTCGTTCCTTCCGTGGTTCTTTTGTACATTGCGGAGGTCGAGTCGTCGTCGTTGGTTGTGTGAATACCTACCGTGACACGTCGTTCTAAATTAGGTTGGGTGGAATTTTTAATTTTTTGTTTGTTTTTGGCTAGGATTAGTGAAATACGTAAACTGACACCATGGTCTGAAATGCCTGGCTAGGCACCTATACGCATGACTTGGCCAGTCTGCAATTTTTGTGTTAGTATTTAGATAGCCGCAAGATGCTTCAAATTTAGTGTTATATCTCCATAGGTATTCCCTACATTCTGAGGAATCATGCGCACGTTCAATAATAATAATAACAATTAACAGTTGTTACCTTAATATTTAGATAATCACAAGGTGCTTCAAGTTTAACATTATATCTCCATAGATATTCCCCACGTTCTGAGGAATCATGCACATGGTCATGCCTTTACTTTTAGCATTTACTTTTCATTCTAGGTTGGTATGGAGAAAATTGTAGTTGTTAGCTAATTGGAAGTGCATCAATTTCCCTACGTACACCAAGTGTTTCACATTTCTATATGGTGCCCAAACAGTGAATACTGGTAAATATTGACTTGGTGCTATTTTTTTGAAGAAGTGAATATGAACAGGTGATCAATTTCAATGTATGCACTATTTTGACGTTGAGGACGTCACCGTTTAGTCATATGGATTACGTTTATACCAGTTACAATAGACTTAAATGGAGAGTGCTGGATCTGTATTTTGTTGTTTGTGTGCTTTCATGTGTTTTTATTTGTGTGTTTGCTGAGTGCCTTTTTTAACATGCCCTTCCTTTTACTCAGACTCTACACCCGGAAGAGCCACTTTAACAATGGAGTGTGTTTTCTGTCAATGCAGACATACACCAATGGGAGTATAATGTGTGTGTCACGAAATCGAGTCACTTCTGCCTTTTCACTGGACGCGATGGACCACATTGCAGAACATGGTAGCAGCTGTGTCATGGTGCATACTCTTTATCTTCAGGGGCATTAGAGCGAAATGCAGAGTGCTCGGGAGTATCAGAAGCGAGGTGGAACGCGCTGTGGAAAAATGGTTCACTGGTAGTGGGGGCCAGGACGGCTGCCGGAAACGACGTAAGCTGGCCGCGCTACCGGCCAACCACTCGTGGATCATCGAAGATGGCCCGATGAGCAGCTGCCGGCGCACCCAGTGAGAGGGACTACCGACTAGACGCGGCCTGACGGCAGATTGGACGAGGGCCTGATGGTGTCGCAGGCATTGGAGATGCCGAAACGGCGTGCTGTCAATGAACAGGTGATGCGATAGCTGCATGAGACGTTAGACAGCGCGCTCTGTACGCGTGTGCAATGTGGCTTCAGTGCAACGCAACAACAGAGACGGCTTGCGTGGACGGTTGGATGAGACAAGGTGTTCACGACTTAACAGGCGCAGGAGTGGTTCGAGAGACGCGCCAACGAGGCTTCCGTGCAAAGAACATTGAGGTGGTGCGCCAACAGCGGGAGGAGTTGACTTGCACCAACTGAGTGATGTGGTGTATCTGGAGACTCATGATTTGGCGTGCGTAGCGTTTGCACAGGCGATGTGTGCCGCGTCTTGTGCTGGCACATGGCGGAGCAGAAGTGCCACTGGGGTGTTGTTTAGTGTTTTTAGCCTGGAAAGTTGTGTGTTTCGAATAGACTTGGGCAAGTAGCGTAACAGTCTTTAGTTTTTGGTGGCGATTCCAGCGCTGCAACAACCCATGACTGAGCAGCCCGGTGTGTTTGCCACATTTGCAGCGTTCAGTATCAGGAGATTTTAAGTTTCCATGCCTTTCGCAGAGCGTGTTCTTCCTTGTTCAGATAGCAAGGCAGTTCAGGTAGGAGGGGAAAGGTGTCTGCCGTGACATTTGGTGTGCGCAGCGTAGCTATAGTGCTGCCACCGTGTTGGCGTATGTGGAACCTTTGCGATCGGGTTTTGTAGCTAGCCAGTCGGCCGCGGTACGTCTCGTTGCTGATACTGCTTGGAAATAAAGGTGGAGCTGTGAGCCTATTATCTAACAAATGCGACTGATAACACAGAACATCAGTAGACAAATACGGTCCACATCATTATTCGAGATATGTGGCTGTTTTGTCCCGTGCCCGTCGTAACGAAATATGTATCACATGCACCCCGGATTCAGCCAGGGGCGGCCCTGACTGACCACACGCATCACAGGTCAGGCGCAGATAAACTGATGGGCCCAGAGGCAGTTCAGGCTTATCCGTTTTAGCTCACATGTAGCCTAGATGAAGCCTACATGCAGCCCAGATGAGTCCCACATGCAGCCCAGATGAAGCCCACACATACCCTAGATGAAGCCCACACTGACCCCACATACAGCCCACATGAGGCCCACATAAATCCCAGGTGAGCCCACATGGGTTCCACATACAGCCCAGATAAAGCCCACACACATCCCATCTAGGACCCATTTGGTTTCAGGGCACATGCCCAGATGGGGCCCATATAGGCCCCATGTGGGTATGTTCCTTGGTGAAAAAACATCTGGGTATCTGGGTAGCCCAGATGGGCCCCACGTGGGTGCCCATATAGGGCCCAGATGGGTCCCAGTTGGGATTGCTGGCTGGGAAACAGCTTAATTTCGCATTCGAAGTGCCACCTTACCCAAGGTCATGCAAGGTCAAGGTCACAGGTCGGGCTAAATTTGACCTCCGTTGTCACGTGTGTTGCGATGCATGCTTCCTGGTTCATTTGACACGGATGTTCTAAAAATACACTTTCAAAGAACCTTGGGCACAAAAAATGGAATGGTCCCAATCATCATGCAAATGCAACATTGCAGCATTTTGAAGTTTCATATTCGGAGTACCACGAGCACGCTAGGGACCTCCATGTGACACCTCTGGATGATCTTACAATCCAGTTTGTTCACGTTGCACATTTTCACGGGATGTTGCGCAACATTGAAAAGACTGATATCTCCACATCGGTCATGAAAACTGTCAGGCAGGCGCCACCACTTTGGTTGCTCAGCTGAAATCTGCAATAAAGTAAAACTGAACGTCTGATCGCAAATCATGGTCGTCTTTATGACGCCATTTAGACGTGATCTAAGATGACCTTGCTTCCAAAAATTGGGTAGTATGCGCAGGACTGAGGTAAGGAAATGCACTGAAAGTTTCAGGACGCTGCGTTCATTCGTTTGTGAGATATCTAGGAAATGCACCGGGGGGCTGAGGGGGGGGGGCGTTAAACGCCCCCCACGTCAATGACGGTTGAAGGCTTTTCAGACGCCATGTCTATCTTTCAACCATTTGCATAATGCCGGCCACGAGCTGTCCCTCTCTGTTTGCTACATTTTTGAGGAAGATCCCTAAACCAAACAGAACGGGCTTAAACACCTCTAGAGCGCCATGAACTTGCTCTGAACAGCATTGATTAGGCACACGATACTTCAGTGCGAGCTAGGAAGATCGTGGCTGGCAACAGACGTGGATTCGGGATTTGAGGAGAGCAGGTCCCACGGCGCAAGGGGCACGAAAACGGCGTGAAGGGGAGACAAAAATCCGGACGATCCTGACTACCTCTGCCGGACTGGGGCCGGACTCAGGCCGTGACGACTGCCGACCAGCCGGGCTCAGTCTGGCGACAGCGCGGCTGAGGTCCGGCCGTTAAGTCGCTCATTTGGCAGCCGGGCGGAAATAATGCTGTGAAAGCTCATGAGAACGTGTCTTGGGCCGGGCTCGGTAGCCCGACTGGTGAACGCTTTAAGCCCAGTCGAGCCCAGACCGCGGCCGCACTGCATTGTTGGTTGGACACTTTCACCCTTTTTTTTACCGGGGGGCGGCTGCCGTGTTAAGTTAATGTTGCGGTGAAACATACCGACTTGGGAATGTTCCTCCCAATTTTGAGTAATTTTAACTGAAACCGTCAAATTTTAACATTAACACTGCGATGCTTCGGGAAAGGAACTTCCGAAAAACAGTTCCGCGCCCACCAACTTTGAAAACGTTACTACACCTGTGGTCCCCTGATCTAGGTGGTCGTGGAACCAATCCCCTGTGCCCAGGAAATGTTGTGACATTGTTATTCTGGCCAGATGCGAACGCCTTGAGTCAGCAGACAAACGCCTCCCATATTACGGAAATTATTTCCTACAAAAAGCACGATGCTGTATAACAGTCAGAATGATACGCAAACCGGGCCCAGCCGACCTTAAAGATTTTGCTGGTCGGGTTATCCAGCCGAGGCCAAGGTATAACCACGTTCTTGTAGGCTTTTGCAAAACTGTTTCCGTCTGACCCTCACCGAGTGGTCTTACTGGGCCCCACACAGCAGCGGCGCCGTCGCCAGACTGTGCAAGCCCGGTTGATTGATGGGCAGTTATTACGGTCTGAGCCAGGCCCCTGTCCGGCTAAAGGTGGGCTTCGATCGGGCTGCCTAGCGAGGGGTAACTGAGGGATTCTGGCCACCAGATATGGTGAAAAGGGCTCCTGAGCTCGCCGCAACTGGGAGTTTTGGGCGCACCGTAGCGCTCACCGTGTCACCAGTGGAACACGCATTATCCGAAGATGAGGCACCTGTGTGCCACTTACACCCGTCGTTACGAGATATTTACCCAGAACTCAAGGCTAAGCGGTGACTACGGGAACCTTTCGCACAAGGTCCCATATGTAACTCTAGATAACCTAATATATCTGACAAATATTAGTGGGTCAGAGGGATGCACCAATGTCGTTCTACTACTACCAAAGTCAAGTGGTGAGCTTCATCAGCTCGAGATTTTGGCAAAATAACTTCATGCATACAAGCCGGTCATAAGTTCGTAATAACTCTCAAAAGTCAATACAAAAGACAACGCAAAAAGACAACTCGTTAACAGGCGAAAAACGGGGCACAGTTTTCACTAAAGGTCGAATGTAAGCCGTGGCCTCTGCTAGTTCGTGACTTATGCATAGAATAACCTTAATGCCACTCGAGCGATGATACGTGCAGAACGATGCAACCAACAAAAGTAATTATGAAGATTTAAAGTGCCACGGATATTTCGACATAAGGTCAACGCTCAGATCGCGACCTGGCGTGGGATTTGAGCCCCACCCAACTCTTTATTTCGACAAGAGATTTTGGTTCATTGACGTTTGAGGTTTGGGTCTTCAGCAGCTTGGGCGTGCCCTGTCGTCGTAGGTATTGTCACTTTTTGTCGCTTTCGGACCAGTTTACTTACCATTTCACGTTTCCTAAAGCGGCGGATCAACCTAACCACTGCACAGACTCCTTTCAAGGCCCGCGCAATTTTATAATTCAAAACGACTTTAGCGAACCCTCATTAATCCGCACACGACCGTCGGTCGGCGACGGTCACGCCCGACTGGGGGGGGGGGGCGGTTCACTGCCCCTTCTAATTCACGAACGGTTGGTCGCATGATGAAAATAAGCACACCGTTGGAAAGCCTGTGACGAGCGGAGCTCGAAAGTAGTCTCATTTTTAGTTTTAGGTAATATGTAAGCAATTTACGTCCTATGTATGTTTTATCATAGCCGACTGCATGAGATCGAGAAACGGCCTTAATCTCAAGGGCTGTGACTAATAACACATGGGTAAAGGCATCAGCGCACAAGTAAATGTCCGCGGATGCCGATACACATCCAATATCTCAGATTTGTTTAATATGTACGCCGAAACGTTGAGTTGAAGACACGGCAATTTTCGCGCCGGCTGTCGGCCGGTGCCGCAGCCGTACGCAGAAAAAATTAACGGGAAATAATTTTAGGGTTCCTTCATTTTTGCGACATAAGCCTATCCATGTAATTTTTATTGATCTTAGTGGTTCTTATGACGTTTTCTGATGCCTAAATTTTGGTAAAATTCATTAGTTACCAATCTGCAAAATCGGCGGAGCTTTATTCCCGAGAGCCTGTTTATTTCCAAAATATGCAATTTTTTTCAAACTTTATGAGGTTCTTGGTATTACTGACGTCTGTGCAAGCCAGTTCTGCCATTTTCTACCCATTCTGAGTAATTTATCGTTGATTTTGACGGTGGTACATTTTGGCTCACAACAGTTGTTCGTGACCTGACCTCAGGTCAATGGCTGGAAGTCATTGATGTTTTGCCCAATGATGGTAACTAGATGTCTGCTTCACTCCACACTAAAAATGTTATGAAATATTCCGTCATTTTCCGAAAAAAACGACGACATGTGTTAAAAATGACCTTAGGTCAATGACCCGGAGAATCCCGAAAAATCTCAGATAGCAGATTTGTTGCATCTATCACGTTCACTAATCCCTGAAAGTATTATTGAGATATTTTGTTTTGGGAAAAAGTTAGAGGGCGCTAAACTTTTTTGGACATAGGTCTGTTTGACCTGACCTAGGTCAGGCACCTGATCTGACCTGAGGTCAAAACTTTGACACAAGGTGTAAAAATGAGCAAGCAAAAAGTGCACGAAGTTTCGTGGCTCTGTGTTTGTTGGTTCTCTTGCAATCTCAGAAAAACCTCAGGGGGGGGCGTTCAACTGCCCCCCAGTCGGGGCGGGTTAATAACCAGATAACTATTTCAAAGAACGAGCTGTATGAAACTTAAACGGGGCGGCTAAGCGTCAAGTACAGTGTAGCTGAAAGTGTGCGGCTGATCTCTGCACAGCCTACTTAAGGCAAGAGCACTGGACTCGGACAGAGAGAGTGCGAGCTTCCACCGATGGACCTGCTGAGTTTTGCTCCAGTACTACACTCCGCGGCTGTCCAAAACTGAGGGCGTTCTCTACAGACCTGACAGCTGTGTTCACTCTCTTGTGGTTTATGCCAGACGGCAACCACCTGCGACCCATGCTCACGCTCTTTGGAGTAGGCCCTGTGCTGACCTTTGATCTCTAGCGACCCCAGACGTTGGTGGTGTAAGTTGAAATGCGTACGTGATATTTAGGAGATAAAGTCTGCATACGACTCGGAAATGTTACTCAGGTGCCTCTCCTTATACTTCTTGCCTCGACTGACGCATGGCTTTGTTTTTGCTTTCGTTTTTTTATCGTGCTTAGAACAGACTAAATAGGACGAATTCTTTCCTGTTCTGCAGGATTTTGAGGAGAGCGAAAATTCCTTTTTTAAACTCCTGCGTTTCCAGCGCTAGTGTTTGGAAACAACTTTGAAACGTTTCGACCAGTTCAGCTAAGTTCAGTTTATTATCGAATTTTTCCAATGCATGAATAAATGTTTGATTTCGAGTCATTTTCACGCTGAAAATGTTAGGAACCGTATAGACGTATGTAGACAAGCAGTGTGACACAAACACAACGGACATACAGATAAAACTAGGCAAAGTCGGACGCTTCAAGATAGAGGAGATAGCTCGTCAAGTTTCCGTATAGGCTCTCTACGGATTCGAGAGGCGAAGATGACCGGCGGCAGGCGGTGCCAGGACGATGCCGCTAGATACGAAAAAGCCTTGCGGGTTACAGACAGGCGGAAAGTCGGCGGCTCTAAGCCGTCGGCCGCCGTCACCCCAGGTGACACGCTGGGGTGACACAGCGGTGACACAGCGGTGTGTGGAGTGAAGAGAGACCCGACCACCACCGAAGCACGCGAGTCGTTCAGGGCTCGGAAGACACCGATGCTGTCGCACTTCGCAACTAGGTCACCCACGGTGTGCCAACTTAGCGCCCCCACGGTCGCCGACACAGAATCCCGCATACGAGCCTCGAAGACAATCCTGGCCCCGAAAGTCCACCACCGTCTAAACTCTGCTAAGGTGACACGACGCCGCACCGTCCCATGCCGAAAGGCAATAAGGGATATGGGGTAAAGCATGTGGCTGGGTCAGGAGTGTCCGGGCCTCTGGCATGACGGGCTGATATATTTTACACAGAGCAGGATGGAGTTGCACTTTTTGTTTACTTTGGATATGTGCTCCCCCCAGGACAAGGAATTGTTGATATTGACCCCCAGCATCTTCACGGGCAGAGAAGGGGTTAGCACGTGACCGGCAAAGTTAGGATGGAAGGAGTTGGTTTTCTTGAGGTTATGGGCTGTGCCGACAAGGAGCAGGATAGTTTTGAATGGATTCATTTTGTAGGAGGTGAATGTAAAGTAGGATCTGGCAGCGGGGATAGTCTCTTCTTGCCGGGATTTTAGGATGGATAAATTATCAAGATGTGCGGAGTCTAGCATCCGGATGTCATCGGCAAAGGACACTAGACGTCCCTGAGGCATATAGGATGAAAGGTCGTTCGTGAAGATGCTGAAGAGGATAGGACCGACAATGGATCCCTGCAGAATACTGTGGGAGGGAGGGAGGGAGAGCAAATCACCTCTCACCACCCGCCGCAGATCAGCAACACAGCTCTCGAACCACCTAGGATCGATGCCATACTACTGAACCTTGGTCAGGAGGACGTTAGTTGACGTCTGACTGAGTTCAATAGAGTTCAAAAGCTCGACTGAGTTCAGTAGAGTTCAAAAGCTCGACTGAGTTCAGTAGAGGTGGCGGCGACAACGTGGCCACCGACGCACCATCTACTCATCAGCGTCAACCAGGGCGTCCTCCGTCGAGTGACATGGTCTAAATGCGTATTTTGATAGGGTTAAAAGATCATGCGTGGTGAGATAAGAAGACAAGAAGACAAACGATCTTTTCACATACCTCCGACAGCGCAGGTAAGACACATATGGATCTAATATTTCTGGCGATGTCACGCGGGCCTGATTTGTGAAGAGAGAGAACAGAGGCCATTTTCCAAAAGGAAGGAAGAGCACAAGAGGCGACAGGGCTGTTGATTAGATGGATTAACCCGTGCACGACCGTCGGTCAGTTACGATCATGCCCGACTGGGGGAGGGCAGTTGGCCGACCCCCCCTCTAACTCACGAATGGTTGGTCGCACGATAAAAATAAGCACACCGTTGGAAAGCTTGTGACGAGTAGAGCTCGAAACTAGTCTCATTTTTAGTTTTTGATAATATGTAAGTAATTTACGTCCTATATATGTTTTCTCATAGCCGACTGCATGAGACCGGGAAACTACCTAAATCTCAAGGGCTGTGACTAATAACTCATAGTTAAAGGTGCCAGGGCACAAGTAAAGGTCCGCAAATGCCGATACACATCTAATTTCTCAGATTTGTTCAATATCTACGCCGAAACGTTGAGTTAAAGACACAGCAATTTTCGCGCTGACTGTCGGCGTGCGGCGCAGCCGTACGCAGTAACAAATTGACGGGAACTAATTTTAATGTTCTTTTATTTTCGTGGGAAAAGCCTATCCATGTAAATTTTATCGATCTTGGTGGTTCTTGTGATGGTTTTTCACGCTTAAATTTTGGAAAAATTCATTAGTTTCCAATCTACAAAATTGGCGGAGTTTTATTCGCGAGAGCCTGTTTATTTCCAAAATATGCAATCTTTTAAACTTTTTGAGGTTTCCGGTATTACTTACGTCCGTGCAAGCCAGTTCTGACAATTTCTACCCATTCTGAGTAATTCACCGCTGATTTTGACGGTGATACATTTTGGCTCACTACAATTATTCGTGACCTGACCTCAGGTCAATGGCTGGAAGTCATTGATACTTTGCCCAATGACGGTAACTAGATGTCTGATTCACTCCACACTAACAATGTTATGAAATATTTCGTCAATTTCCGAAAAAAACTACGAAATGTCTTAAAAATGCGCTTGATCTTAGGTCAATGACCCGGAAAATTCCGAAAAATCTGAGATAGCAGATTTGTTGCATCTGACAAGATGACTAATCGCTGGAAGTATTATTGTGATATCTTGTTTTCCGGAAAATTACAGGGCGCTAAACTTTTCTGGACATAGGTGTGTTTGACCTGACCTAGGTCAAGCACCTGACCTTACCTGATGTCAAAACTTTGACACAAGATGTAAAGATAATGAAGCAAAAGGTACACGAAGTTTCATGGCTCTGTGTTTGTTCATTCTCTCGCAATCCCAGAAAAACTTCAGGGGGGTCGGTCAACTGCCCCCCAGTCTAGGACGGGTTAAATGCGTTCCGAGAGCGGGGGAACATTTCCGCAGCGCTTACAACGGCTCGCCGTTACGTCCTACCAGCCTCGACGATGACAACCGCTCATATTTCTCGAGAGTTCAGGAAGAGTCGAAGGAAGCAGCCTTAGATTTGATGCAGTCACGCATCGGCGATCGTGCATCCTTAGCCAGATGACACCGTATAGTTAGTGGTGAATGACAAGATTTTTTAAATGAATAACTGGGAGGTCGAAGTGCCCCTAGCCCTACCGAGGTATCCCCTAGCCCTCAATTTTTAGTCACCTGAAGGGTTCCGAGGAAAAATCAGTCTAATGGCAGTCCGGGGTGCCCTATAGCAGGCTAGGGTGTTTCTACAAGCCAGACGGCCTCTCAGGCACCTAGAGCGCATTGACACCTTAAAGTGCGCCTCCGGCGAGAAGTCCCGATGCTCTCGGACAGCTTAAGATGCTCCTCTGGCGAATCCTCGCGGCATTCTGGCAGGTCAAGAGGCTCATGCATCTGCTCAGAATGACCTTATGGAGGTTTGGGGCGCCCATCTGGTGGCTGCATGGACGTGCCTCTTGCGAATGAGGCTTATGAAGTATTTATATATATATATATATATATATATATATATATATATATATATATATATATAGCTCTTGTGAAGCTTTGGGTGTCCCAAAGACGGTTAACCCTATTCCCGGAGGGCTAGACGGTATGGCCGATTCCCGGCAGGGGGGCGGATTCGGCCCCCCCCCTGAGATCTCGAGAACTACTTATCCGATTTCATCGCAACAAACGGCAATCGATTTGCCGTGACGTGAACTACATTTTTATAAAAAGAAATTTTCAAAATTTCGAAAATTTGTGGATACAGGGGGGCAAAAAGGTCAAAATGGGGGGTACTTTTGGACTTCTTATAACTCCGTTGTTTATGGACCGATTTCGATGAAACTGGCATGAATCGAGAGATTATGAATAGGGCTTTTACCATGGGTATGCAAATTTGAAATTTTGAGAAAATTCATGGGCGTTGACAGGGTTTCAAAAATAGGGGGATTAGTTTTCTAATAACGGAATGAACAAAAGAGGCCAAAACACTTTTTTAGCTTTTGCTAGTCATGTTATGCTAAAGAAGTACAAATCACATCACAATGTTTGTATAATGTTAGCATAGGCGGTGCCAGGGACATGAAAAACGGGGAACTGTCATGGTCACACGTTCTTCAGATCAACTTGTGACCTTTGACCTTAAATGACCCCCAGTAACCTTGGGGTCACTTGGAATGATGTCGTGTGCATTCAATATCATATGTAAACGTTTTTAATCGATTAAATTCACTCTATTCCAAAGAATTCATTTTTTGGCTTTTGCGATATAGGGTACGCGCACTGACATTTTAGGTCATAGCTCCGTGACCCGACCTGATATCAAGCTGAAACTTGGTACACAAGTAAAAGGCACCCTTCTACGTCATGTATATTTTGGGTTTTGCATTTGAAAAAATGGCGCCGAAATTATTGCAAAAAAACAAATTTTGACTTTTGACCTTGACCTGACCTTGTAGAGTGACCTCAGATAAACAAAATTACATATGCACATTACCCAACTATTTAGCTATACATTCATTTAAAATTTTAAGTTCTATCTTAAAAACTCTGTTTTTGGGAGACATTTTCCTTGTACCCTTAACATGGCCAAAAATGGCCTGAGGTGCCTCCCAAAAACGTTGCCTGGCTCCGCCACTGAGCAAAATAGAATTTCGAAATCTTGTCACGGCGCGTAGAAGGAATAGCTAGGAAAAGTGACCAAGTTTCGTGAAGCTGCGTTAAAAAGCCTAGAATTGGCAAGCAAAAAACCCGAGGGGGGGCGGATTCCGCCCCCCCCTGCCGGGAGTAGGGTTAAAGGCCGACATTGTGCAGCTCAGAGTGGCTCCTTAGAGCGCCTTTTAGTATATTTAAGTCCCTCTGTTATATTGCAGGATGTCCCTTTGGTAGCTTAGCGTCCCTCTGGTACCTTAAGGTGCTCTCAGGCGGCTCCAGGCGCCCTTCTGGCAGGTCAAGTTGCCTCTAAGCCAGCTCGGAGTTTCCTTATGGAAAGTTGGGCGTTCCTCTAAAACCTTCACGTGCCGCTGTGGTACCTCATTGTACATTTAAGATGACTAAGGGCGGACCTTGGGCAACTTATGGTGTGCTCTTGGCGTCTTAGAATGTCCTATAACAGATCAAAATGGCCCTCTTACATTTTAAATTGCCCCTTGGGCAGTCAAAATTACTTCTCTGGAAGCACAGTACGCGCTCAGGTAACTCGAGATGCTTTTCTAGCAAATAAAAGAGGCCCCTCCGTCTGTCAGCATGACCCTGTGATGACTCTGACTGCCCTTATGGAAGCTCGGGGTGCCCCTTTGGCGCGCAGTTTAGTGGCACATTAGCTTTCTGTTGACCACACCATGCGGAACAATATCATTACAACACGTGAATCTCATAAGTCTGGCGAAATGCAAGGAAAAATCAGGAGCATTTTGAAAGCAAACGTCCATTTATGCCGAGTTCTCTTTACAAAACTAGGGAGTGCCCTTAACAAAACAAAAAGCCCTCTTCCATCTCCCGAGGCGACCTGTTTGGTTTAACCCTATTCCCGGCAGGGGGGGTGGGGCGGAATCCGCCCCCCTCGGGTTTTTTGCTTGCCAATTCTAGGCTTTTTAACGCAGCTTCACTAAACTTGGTGACTTTTCCTAGCTATTCTTTCTACGTGCTGTGCCAAAATTTCAAAATCCTATTTTGCTCAGGGGCAGAGCCAGGCAACGTTTTTGGGAGGCACCTCAGGCCATTTTTGGCCATGTTAAGGGTAAAAAGAAAATGTCTGCCAAAAACAGAGTTTTAAAGCTAAAACTTAAAACTTTATATGGATGTATATGTAAATAGCTAGGCAATGTGCACACAAAATTTTGTTTATCTGAGGTCACCTTACAAGGTCAAGTCAAGGTCAAAAGTCAAAATGTATTTTTTTGCAATAATTTCGGCGTCGTTTTTTCAAATGCAAACCCAGAATATATATGACGTAGAAAGCTACCCTTTACTTTTGTACCAAGTTTCAGCTTGATATCAGGTCGGGTCACGGAGCTATGACCTAAAATGTCAGTGCGCGTACCTTATATCGCAATAGCCTTAAAATGAAATTTTTGGAATAGAGTGAATTCAGATGATTGAAAACGTTTACAGATAGTATCAAATGCACACGAGATCATTCCAAGTGACCCCAAGGTCACTGGAGGTCATTTAAGGTCAAAGGTCACAAGTTGATCTGAAGAACGTGTGACCATGACAGTTCCCCCTTTTTCATGTCCCTGGCACCGCCTATGCTAACATTATACAAACATTGCAATACGATTTGTACTTCTTTAGCATAGCATGACTAGCAGAAGCCAAAAAAGCGTTTTTGCCTTTTTTGTTCATTCAGTTGTTGGAAAATTAGTCCTCCTATTTTTGAAACCCTGTGAACGCCCATGAATTTTCCCAAAATTTCAGATTTACGGACCCATGGTAAAAGCCCTATTCATAATCTCTCGATTGATGTCAGTTTCATCGAAATCGGTCCATAAACAACGGAGTTATAAGAAGTCCAAAAGTACCCCCCATTTTGACCTTTTTGCCCCCCTGTATCCACAAATTTTCGAAATTTTGAAAATTTCTTTTTATAAAAATGTAGTTCACGTCCCGGCAAATCGATGCCGTTTGTTGCGATGAAATCGGACGAGTAGTTCTCAAGATCTCAGGGGGGCCGAATCGGCCCCCCCTGCCGGGAATCGACCATACCGTCTAGCCCTCCGGGAATAGGGTTAAGGGTGACCTCTTGCTCAAGTGCCCCAGTAGAAACCCCTCACAACGCCCTAGTGAGTGGTTACGGAGACGAGACACATCATATGTTTCACCTTGTAACCTTTATTGGGCTGTTCGCGACGGGTATACAGTCGGGGTCGTCTGCGCCGCTGCCCGAACTGCGCCACGCGCGATCATTCAGCCAGGCGACGGGAACGGACGCTGCCTCAACACAGCCAAGTCCGGCCTTCCCGATCGTTCCGCAGCACGGCGAAGGCCAGATTTGTCACGGTGGCCCGCTCTACGGCGACTACATGTCAGGCCCAGAAGGTTCAAAACCGTTTGAAGGTTTAAAGCCGAAAGTCCTTTGTAGCCCTCTCCCGCACTGTGATGGAGGCAATGCAGCTGAAGTCAGCCTCCTGTTTATTTACTTATGACTGTCTGTTATTAAGCGAGCTTGTGCCTTGACAAGGACACTTAAACTACCAAATTATGAGATATAAATCTATCAGGGGTAGGCTGTGGCTAACCATTGTTTTAAGGGCCATGCATTCTTAACTATTAAAAGCAAATCATCGCGCGACACGGTTGGTTTGGGGTCAAAATGGAAGCTTTGTATCGTACGCAGAACCTTTACCAGTACCAGTACCGGACCAGTACCTCTAGCTTGATAAAGGCATTAAGGTAGGTATGAAAACGTCCTGCAAACGGAGGATCCCAAATCCAGCAAGTGGCATGCTCACATGGGTGGTATCTTGCCATTGATGCCCTATATCTTATTTGTCCTGGACGGCGTTCGTGATTTTGGGGTCCACCACAAAATTTGGTACCTCCAGCATCAACGGCTTCCAAACCAAAAGGCCTGAATGACAGACGGGTACACCTCGTACTGCGTCCCGCACGTACCGGGCTGAAGCTATTGGCGTGCAAATAGCAACATCTGTCGACTACCACGTATCACGTGTTCCTGCCCGCCAATTTGCAGCATCCCAGCGGTTGCAGTTTTTCGACAGTGAAGGAGGGGTGTCAATCGCTCAGGCACCTCGCGCTTCACCCGCAAGCCTCGCCCCGTTTCGGCCTAAATCCATCGAAATTCATTGCCCAACTGCCCGCTCGCATTTCTAAACCATAGTCATTGCATCGAACTGAGCCGTTCGCGTCCCAGCAATTGGCCCATACGAAACACTGGGGTGCAACAGAGGCGCATGTGCGGTGCACATGACCCGTTGCACCAAGTCCATCATGTGGGGTATCGTTGACTTCTGGCGATACTTGCAGGCTCCTGATTTCAAATCGAAACACGTGCCTGTGGATCGCCACGTGGATCGCACGTGGGTGCCGACCACAAAAGCACGCACCCGCAAGCTGGCCCCATGTTGCAAGTCTTCGAGTCAACAGCACCAGCCGTTTGACCTGTCCTCGCGATTAGTTGAATTCTGCGGAGGTCCGGCTCGCGCCACGTGGCACGTGCCATACGCCACGAATCGCTTCGAAATCTCCACCACAATCTGTCTGCCGAGTTGGCGCACCCGATGGCACCGTTTGTGTCGCGATCGGCTGGGGCGTTAGAGCGCTAGACGCTCAGAGGCTGGGACTGACTGGCTGAATGACAAACACCTCGATCTGAACTTTTGCTTTCGAGCGACTGCCATGTATGAAATCTCATTTGCTAAGAAGCGCAAAGCACGCTTTCTGCTTCTTCGATTTTGAATGACTTTTTGTAAATATGATGCTTGCATGTTATATTCCACGAACTATTATTTCATTAATATATCAGCTATTATTATCTTAAGTTGCTGACTTTTTCATTATTACCTTTAACTATTATTTGCATTTCTTCATTTTACTACAGTTATTTTACTTGCATTTTAACTGCCATTATCTGTTATCAGTCGTTATCTCACTATTCTTTCTACTAGCATTATTCACTATTAACCATTCTTAATTGTTATTTCACCCCGCCTTTAACAACAGCCCATTAGTCTTGACACGCATCTAACTCATAAACATATCCTTGTATTTCGAAAGGCTCTCACATAGATATAGGTTTCGCGCTCTGTATGTCGTTTAGATTTCATTAATAAGACTTAAATGCGAATTGGCAGGTTGGTTGCACTTGTTTCTCATATGACGTAGTTTATTAGCATGACGTTACTGAGCCTCGCGCCCACCAATAAAGACAATCTCCCAGCTCCCATTGGATAACTTTGTTAAACTATGCTCAGGCGTCTGCGAGTATTTTGTATAAAGTCACTGCAAACCGTGCGAACTGACTCTGCAGGTGAACTGTTTGCAGGCGCGGTAATGTTTTTAACATAACTGCTCAAACTTTCCCAGACCAATGACAAAGAGATTCCTGGCTCCTTCCACCGCAATTTACAAGAACGCTGTAATCTCTAAAGCACGGCGCATGCCGATTTTTTCACTACCGGCAGCGCTGTCAGCGCCATTTCCCGCAGCCGTCTCTCAGGCTCTGTTGAAAGTGGCGCCGGCGCGAACCGACGTCCGGTCACCCCGCGGCCTGGTCACCTCCTCACGTGCCTCTTTCGCGGCTGCCCAACCTCTCCCGGGCTCCGCGGGCAGTCCGGCGGGCAGCTGCCCGTGAGCTGCCGGACCAGACGGCCGCGGCCGCAGCCCGGCCGTCCAGGCGGGGTCGCCTCCCTGACCGATTTCCCAGACTGGCAGGAAGACCTTGGCGGCGCCGGCCGCAGCGGCGCTGCTGTGGGTACGCCGGGTCCTCTGCGACACGCACCCCCTCACCCGCAGCCAGTTGAATTCGGGGGGGGGGGGACCAGAGGTCGCTGGGTGGCCGGGCCGAGGCCAAGTCGCCACGGAAGGGGAGCTGTCCGCACGCTGGCGTGGCCCCAGGTCAACCATTCGCTATGTGCTCTATCTGAGTTGATATTTGATAGCGTTCCAATTGACCTTACTGAGTCAGATCATCTCTTTTTCCTGACTCCGATGATAATGTGCATTTTGGCAACAGTGCTTTGTTGTTACCTTTATATCGCTTTGCTTTCAGCTGAACGTACCATTTTCAATAGAGTTCCTCGCGACGTTTTCCGATTTCGAGTAATTTAGTGGACATTTCCCTCTTGGCAAAAATAGTTTTGTCCCATATTATGTTTCGAGCAGTTCGCGACGAGTATGGTAAAATCGTACTAGGCAAGTCGGGCGCATATCCCACAGTTTTCAGGACATTGGTACTACTGATTGGCACTGGTTCACTGGTTCACTGGTTCACTGGTTCACTGGTACACTGATTCACTGGTCACAGTGAATGACCTATGAAAGGTCCCAAGTTGGAATTACGCCACCACGCATATTTTAAATTTTCCAGCTATTGCTTCCTACATGTATTGCTGTTATAATCTGTTCTCGGTGAGGATCGTTGTCACGTTTTCCCACGCACGTCTTGAATATGTCTTACTGTCACGGGAGTAGAAATCAGCTGTTGCACAACCAGGGATGTGAAGCGAGTTCAGTGGGCGCAATGGTCCCAAAGCGCCATTTTGTCGACATTTCCAATCTGCAAGGCTCATTCATTTGCAGGTAGCACTTATCCCAGTCCTGAACACATTGACGCCGGCCGGTAACGACGCTTATAGAACTTTTCATATGATCCCGATTTAAGTGTGCTGTGACACTTCATCTTTGCTAACAGTCTTCTACAAGCACCTTCTCCCTCATCCTCCTCTCTCTCTCCCTCTCCTCCTCTCTCTCTCTTCTGTTCTGCTTCACCTTCAGTTTCTGTTGTCTTCACCCTGGTATTTGAAATGTTCTGTAGATTTTTAAGTCCGAAAACAACGGAACGATTCTTTGGAACCCTGTGTAGTCTAAATGCTCAACCGAAGTAAAATTTCTTTCGTCGAATTTTAATTTGGACATGCATAAATTAAGCACACCCCTACAGATGCCAGCTTTTCTTGGCTCATGCAAGAAAAAGATAATGCAGCAACGAAAAAGTACGAACTAAACCACATCTTCGCCGTTATTTTATGGAAGTGCGAGAGGCCCAAGTAAGCTTTTATTCTCTATTGCGAAGCTCCGCGGCTGCCATCGCCGGAGGCATTGAGAACGTTACCAAAGTCAGTCGTGGTGTGCAGATCACAGCAGTCGCTGCCATCCTGACCCGGTCCTGGTTCGGGTGACTGGGACTCTGCCGTTTGTCGTCCTGTCTGTCTGGCTGGTGTCTGTCTGGCTGGTGTCTGTCTGGCGTTGCGTTGACGGGTGTGCACTATGTAGCACCAACGTGGTAAAGTGGTGGTCCGGCTGGTTCGTTTCACTATGGGTGCAGCTTCGGGTTCCCAGAATTGTTGGTGTGTCAAAGCTGGATATTCCTCAGAGGGTTACTCTCTTATGTCACAAATATCGCTGCTGATAAAAAAGGTCTGTGATACACACTTACCTAGAGAGGCCAGTCTTTTTTAGCAAGACCAACATGTTTATATTTAAATACAGTTGGCATTCATGTGAAACAAACATCTCATCCGGGAAGACATAACCAAGTTCTCAAATTAGCTTTAGGCTCATCATAATATTGAGTGTAATCCATAAAAAGTTACTTATATGTGCGTTTTTACTGTTAAGACACATTAAGTCTAGCCAGAGTTGGTTGGGGGCAAAATCAATGTGGGTTGGGCCAAAACCAAAGTTGGTTGGATCATGGCTTCGCCAGAAGTACAGGAAACTCCACCACTGGGCATAGCCGTTTTGGGACGACAAATGTGCACATACTTTGTGCACATTTAAGTGCACGGTGCTCAGCGTGGTGATTAGCCGTGGTTTATCGATGCTCGGTCAAGGCATCTTGGACGTGATCCTGACGGACGTGCCCCGTTACCCTTGAAACAAAGAAGTTTGGAAGATTTTGCGTACGACCGACCATACGACCATATCAGCATAGGTGCGGCACCCAAGCTGATATGTACCGAAATTCATTATCTAGACGGAGGCACCAATAAATCATTGACAAATACCGTCACTACGCCACGTGGTCCACGCCTGGCATGGCTAAACGCGACCAGAAGTCTAGCGTGTTAGTAAAGATCTGGCTGTCAGTGTTTGTAGGCAGCGATATTTCGTAAATCAATGTAAAAAACTAGGAAATAAAATGACAGTTTTCACTCTAAACTGTATGTCCTCTCCATGCATTCATGCACTCTTGTCGCTATTTACAATGGGTGCAGGGAAGCGGTATAGACTCTGTGGCCTGAGAATGCAGGATCCTGTGGCGCTCCGTCGAAATACAGCTTCCATGATTTAGCGACTGATTCATCTTGCACAATGGACTTCTGCAGGTGACTTCACACATTTTGTTAGGAACATCGCGGCCGAAGCAGAAGCAAATAATACCTCTTGCAGTTCACCCGTGCAGTCTTGCTCCAAAGCAGCCTAAAAATCGTAGTAACACGAATTTCATAATGCACCTGTGTGTCTGAGGTTCATGTGTACTTTATGGTTCTTGCGCACAGAAAAAACTAAATCATGTCTGCTTAGGCATTTTAATCTTACGTACTGTCCAATGAAGCAATGGCGTCTCATAGATGAGTTTTCTGACTTGAATTGAACCGACAGCATAACGCAATAGTTGGTGAAAAACATACATCACGAAGTATCAGGCAGCAAATACTAGCATGAACTAGTCATGATGAATCAATATGGTCCGTCCAGTTTTTTTTTTAACATGCGAACATTATTAATACTCCCCGGACGAAGGAAGGTTCTCATTCCCGTTAGTTTTTTTTTCTTGGAATACTGTTGAACTGTATGTATAAAGAGCCTGCGATCTGCAAAAGGTGACGCTGTTGCTCTTTCCCAAACGTCGAAAACAAATAAGTGAAAAATATTGCTTATTTTTTGTCAGGTCAGCGAGCCATGATATCATTCACGGGGGCTTGCAGTTGTTCTGGATCTGAGCCACATTTTGGCTTCTTCCTAGGAAGACGGGTCAGATTCGCAGTCATTTTCGATACAGGGCGTTCTGGAATATGCTTGAAAACATATCGGGGTTTCAAAAGTAGTGACTTTTCCAAGGCCATTTGAGTTTGCTGACTTTGTGGAACCCGAAAATGACCCTGAACCGGTTATATAGTTCGTCTGGGAATTTAGCACTGGCGTGTATTTTTTTCTGCTCACGGGGATCAGAGCTGTTGTTGTCACGAGCAGCCTAACACGAACAGTGGGAGGGGACTGCGCTAACGCGCGTTGGAAGGTGGAGTGCACTGTTGTGCCCCCTCCGACTGTGGAAACGGAAAAAGCAAGTGGCACAAAGTTTAAGCGTAAAGTAGGGTTACAACGAGTTACATTATGTGCAATTATCATGACCATAAGCCAATATCTTCGAGATCAAATGAGGTCGAAAAGATCAACTTTGGATACTTTTTCGACCTGTGCAGGCCGTTCCGTAGGGCTTTTCAAACGAAACGGGAAAAGGGCGCATGTTAAAACGTTAAAACTTGGAAATTTCGAGTCGAGACAATGTTAAGTCATTCACCTATAATGTCATTTCTTATTTTTGCAGATCAGATTTCGAGTAACACGGGATACTGAATACAGGCGAATATTGAAGCCATCCGCAGTTGGCTCGCGGTTATCACGGCCGCACCTGCAAAGCAGCGCACACAGTCACCGTCATTTGAACGATTCGGAAAAACACACACACACACACACACACACACAAGACGAGACAAAACAAGATATTGATGAACGGCGCATAAGCACTGATCTCTGAGGAAGCTCAAATTTAACTAAGGGCGCTAAACGCATCATTTAGCCTACTTTCAGTCAAGATAGCCAACATCGGTATATTTGGTCGCTTTCAGCGTTTATTAACCTCCGCAAGTCAAATAAAGCGGAGCGAGGTCATCGACCTTGGATGAAGTTCTTGACCGAAAGCGAGTTCTGTTTCAACTATTCACATTGAAGTTGTTTAGTTATAATGCACCCAAGTACATAATTTTGTTGCTGTAAAACACTAACATTATCTGTATACAGGCACACACACACACACACACACACACAATATATATATATATATATGCGTGTCCATGTGCCGAAATATGTTTTTATTACACAATCTGAATACATAATGCTTCAAGGCTCAAAAATTTCCGGCCGATTCTCAAATTTTCGTGTCATTCGACCAGTTATTGAACTGACATAAATGTCACAAAGCATCAGCAGCCAGCTCCGATCCGTTCTCGAGATTTTAAAGAAAAACAGACGGTGGCCGGCAAAAGTCCCCTACCCTTTTCTCGTGCGTGCTGAATCAAGGCTGACAGTGACGTTTTAAGGGAACGTTCCACCGTAACAGGTGCTTTAAAATGACATAGCCAAGTTGCAGCCGGCAGTCCTAAAAGCCAATCTGTAATGCATATTATTTCTCAGATTTCCACACTTGCGGAGGTTCCAAGAGATTTCTCACAATTTTCCCGTGTGCCCTATCTGGCCGCGTCCTATATGTTTCCAGTTGTTGTGTGACGTCACGAGGCGGCACTTGATGAGCTCCAAATTGGGCCTGGGTGGTTATGCAGTTATCCGGCAGGACAGCGGTAGCGTGTGGACGCGGGTAGCACACGGCCGTCACCCCGGATCATCACAAGCGGGACATGTCAAGGCCTTGGACCGTTATTGCTTAACGTATTAACGAGCAGTCTGTCTCAGGGTATTCCCACTGAAGAAAGCGGCAAAATTCACGTGTTTCGAGGCGCTGATGACGTGCAGATAACTGTCATCGCAGCACGCACTCGAACAAACGAGATGAAGCGCACAGTGGAATATGTCCTGCACATAATAATGTCGTGGTTCCCGCGGCATGGCACGCTGGTTAATCCGAGCCAAACCGAACTGTTGCTCTGCGGAGACGCAGGCGACAGCTTGTCCGGCTTGACTCCAAACCGACTAACAGCTTCTTGGGAGAAACACTACGCTGTCGAAACAAAGTCAGAAACTTGGTCCTTATGACGGACAAAAATCCGTCCTGGAACAACCACATCGATAACGTACATCAGGAATGTTTCGGTATCCTGACCGATCTATCGCGTGCAAAACTTACCCTACCAAGGAAAGTATTCCCAAGGTTAGTGGAGGCAATGATGACGTCAGAAGTGCGCTACTGTCTGCCGGTTTACACCAGTGCCCCCCCCCCACGCACCCGAACAAGGTGCAACGAATGTTTAACTTCACGGTACGTGTTCTCAGTGGGAAGAGAAAAATCACAGAATCAGCGCTGAATGCAAACGGCTAGGCTTCCTGCCCCCACACCAACTGGCCAGTTACATCGACTTGTGCCTGTTCCATACTATCAACAACTGCAGTCTTCCTGTAGATTCACTGCGACGTAATTTGATGCATTATGGACGCCAGTTGGCGTCCATATTATTATTCTATATGGATGTATTCTATATGGATGATGTAATATGGATACATAATATCCATATTAGGGTACTGTGCTTCTCTTATATCATGCCATTGACTGGCTGACAAGGCTGATAATAGGCACTTCATTAGAGCAGAAAATGCCCGATACGGAACTACATACCTGCATGCGCAGGCCAACGAAAGCTTGCGCTCATTAGCCTGCGCATGTCTGTCGGTGGACGACTCAGGAATTAGCGTTTGAGTAATTCGTTATATTTTCTGAAGCTTCTAAGCATCTTTCAGAAAAATGAAACCTAAATCGTCAGCAGCGACATTTTGTTAAGCCAACCAAGTCTGTTTATGAAAACTCGGCCAAGGCGGAACAGCTGCGGACTACAGTGACTGAACAGCATTAGAAGAACGTCGCTACAAACGTCGGGTTTCCAGGTCGAGATTGTTTAAAACTTGCCTTCGACGACAACGGAAGCGACAAACGACGTCACACCTTTCGGTTTTACCTGAGAAATCAGCAATGATCTGAATGGGACAAACTTGATCTCGTATGAATCATAAAGAAACGAGCTACACGCTGTTTTTTTGCTCTGTCTTGAATATAATGGAAAAAATAGAGTACCGGGGCAAGGGGGCTGGCAGCCATCACTCTCACCCAGGGCATAGCTGAAAGCCCTCATGCCTCGCCTTAGCATCACCTTTAACTACCCAAATAAAGCGAAAGGCTGCACACCGACCGCCGACTCCGTCCGGGCTTCAGCACCCTGCCCGAGTTTCGAGCTCCCACCGCCGCCGCGTCTCGCAACCTTGTCGGGAACACCCGGGCAGGGTCGTACGGAGCCGCCTGGGCCGGGGGCGCCCCCCTGCCGGCCACAGGCGGCCTCACCCCCGGCAGGGGCGGAGGCAAGCTGCCGGCAGACAGGAGCGACACAGTCACTCGCCGCTCAGCGTGCGCACGTGCAGGTCTGGTGACGGCCCGACAGTGGAGCCATGGCCAGGTGAGGCGACAATGCTTTTTTCGCTTGGGTGTTTGAAAGGTTTGAGAGAAATGTGCTCGAGTCATATGAAGAGTGGAAGGCTGTTAAGTTTCTGCGGTGCGCTCAACCTCAGAAAATATTGATCAATTATCGGCGTTCTGCACGGTAAGCGCGGTGTATGGCATACGCTGATGGAATACGGTACTGTTCATGAAATTTCCGAAATTTTAGTCCAGCCAACGAAAAAAAGTTGGCTGGACTGAGTTTATTACGTGTGTGATGGTTCAACTGAATATACAAATGTTTCACGATGATTTTGCGGAAATTGCATTTGCAATGCATTGCATGCATGCCTGCATGCTATTGCAAGATCTTACGAGGCACTGTAGCTATCTGAGGGTTGTATTTTGGTCATCTGGTAAAGAAGACGGTCATATCATAGCATAATGATGCAAAGCACATGTGTCATGCCTACACCAATGCGAACCTTTCCCTCTAATTCCATCAGAAGCCCCGGTGAAAGCCTCCTCGTGAAAATTCTGCTAAGCAGTCACAAGGAATTTGCGTTAGGTTATGGTCCCATAACATAATGTAGGAGATCTTTAGGACCCGTGTTTTGGAAATGTGCCTCCAGCTGAAATGAAACCTTTCTACTACCTGCAGCGAAAAAAATCTTATCGTATGGTTTTTCTCGGATAGTGGGCATTTTAAGCCGTCCACAGTCCAGTAGTTTTGATTAGGCCAAAATACGCAGCATAAACATTCGTTTCGGAAATATACTGAAGTAACAATCGGAGAGACACCAGATAAACATGTGATGCTGCACAGGCACTTCTCGCGTCTCCCAGATGACCTGAAACAAGTAGAAATGTGCTTCAGCTGGTGACCCACGTAAAAAAACACTGGTAAAACGCAATATCTTCGTCGGGAAGAATTCCTCTACTGGGCGCCGTATATCCGAGGCTGCAGCTGTTACCCCTTAGTTAACTTTAAATGCTTATTTTTTCATTAACTTTACCCGAATTGCTTGCATTTATGGCTTTTAGCCCAGCATACATTTTAAGCAGAGCTTGTTGCCAGTGCCCTAAACCCGCCACCCAGTAGTGCAATTCCAGTTCAACGGATCATTTTGCCTCCAGCCTTTTCGCCGGACAGGATCTCGGAGTGGTCTTTTTCGTGCCGTACATTGCTACGACACGTCCGTACCGTTGACAGGCTGGCCCTCCTTGGCCATTTGCCAGAGAACTGCTGGGAAAGAGTCGGGTCCGACAAACCTTTTTTAGGGAGACTCGGAGCCGGTGTCACCGGATCCAAGCCGGCGATCTTTCCCATAGGAGACGGGGTCGGCTGAGCTGACGAAGTTTTTCTGTGCTAACCTTGGCAGCACTCATTGTTTTCTGTTCTTCGGCACTGGTTCGTCTCATTTAAAGGACCTGTTTAGTTACAACGCAACCTGATCATCAACAAATTCGTGGGTCAGCAGAAGGCAACAATGCGAGAAACGAAGATACATCTAAAACATAATTCAACTTCCATTTTATTGGAGGTGCAGGGTAAATCTGACTCCGACCGTTTGTCTTACCATTATTGCAAGTCAAAATTTCTTATCTCTTGAGCCGAAACCCATAACCCTTGTGTCGCAAACATTGCATCAGCTGAGAGAAAATGCACGATCGTTACTGGTTCCGGCATGCTGACCAGGAAGGAAGATGTCGGCTATAGGCTGGCCATTCTTTACGGCATACCGTGAGGTCATCTCAGGAAAGATTTCGGCACTGACAGGTAAACATTCTTTTGTTGTCGCCCATGTTACATTTTCATGTAACTCACTCAACTTAGCCTGGCTCAGAACGCACCACTGCACTATCATCATCATCATCACGATGTATTTCCTTAGGATCATCCACGCAAAACAACACGAGGCTAAAGTGATCGCACGTTAATGATGAAGATGTCAAGGGAGGTGTGAAACACACAGAGCCAAGTATCACAACAATGAGATGGAATGAGTACGGATGAAAAGTGAAAGTCGAGACGCAAAACGAAGGGTAAACAATCTAAACATGGCACATTGAGACACATTCAGAACATTCAACACTTGTCCGCAAGATGCCGCCCAAGAGCAGTCGCGAAACTGGCCTGTGAGCGGTTGATAGTATGAGTTTATGATAGTATGAACACCGTTACTGAGCCGACATGCATACAAAATTTTACCAAGTATAGTTAAAGAAGATAAAATTAGTAAATCCTAACGAATCGCATCCATTCCAGATACGCATACTTTGAATTGGATTATAGTTTCCAACTCCGTCCATCTATCCATCGAATCTATAGCGCATTCCTGCGTCTGTCTGCGATGGCACTTGCAACGGTGCTTTATGGACGGAGAGGAAGATATGTCCAGAAGGAGTTTGCACACTGAAAACGCGCCTGCATGGCTCTTACAAACTCAATCGCCCAGCAGAGGAATCTGAGAATCTCGAAACAATATCCGCAGCGATCGACGATAACGTTTAGGCTTAGCATTTATTTTTTAACTAGCGGCGAGTGCTCGCGCCACGCGCTCGCCCACGTGACCCTCCGGATATTTGGCCCCCCGGTTTCCCGCGCACGCCGGAAGGCGCAAGCGTGACTCACCGATCGCTTTTTGGGCCGTTCACCGCGCCGCGCGTTTAAAGCTCTTTGCGCATTGGAATTTCGCGTTCGAATCAGGTTTCGCCTAACAGCTGGTCGAATTCACCCCTGGGCCGTCCCAAGATCGCATATCATCCTTCCTTTGGAATAGGCGGTTTCCGAACATTGCTAAAAAAAATGTTCGGCAGACTTGTTCAGTTAAAACTGTCACGACGGCATAAGACACCGTTGTTCGACTATTGCGCTTTACCCTTCAGTACGGCTCCACTTTAGCACGTGGTTGAGCTGCCCGAACGGAAGTTCACAATCGCGCTGCGCACTCACATAGAAACAGACTGCCATCGGCTTCTGGTCTCCATGTCTTCCCATTTCGTGCTCCGACAAATGTGCGTCTTGAGAACTGTCTATGACATTGTCTAGAAGCGCGCTGTGCGCTAGAAATTAAAATGTTTTTCCACCGTTCTTGCCAATTAATTGCCCTTCATTCGGCTACCCACGGTACAAAGCGAACGCACCGTCGTCCTGTGTTTTTACGTTGTGAGATGAATATTCCCCTTTCCCCCGAATGAACAGGTGCGAAATATTTTCATATTCCATTTCGGTCAGTTGTCGCGATCTCCGTCGGTCTTCGCCTCTCACTGTCGGTCACGGTTAACAGTTTCTCCATAGTCGCCACCTGGCGCAAGCGTGACTCTCCGATCGCTTTTTGGGCCGTTTGCCGGGCCGTGCATGTAAGGCTCTTTGCGCTTTCGAGTTTTCCATTCCAGTCAAGCTTCGGCCTAACATCTGATGGAATTCGCCCTGTGACAATCCCAGGATTGCATTCCACGCGTCATTGCCAAGAAAATGTTTCTATTTGCTCAAAGGAATAGTTGCAGGCATGTCTGCCAAAAACTTTCACGTCAATACACACCAACATCGATTAAAAATCTCGCTGCGCGCTTCACTCTGCATGATGTTCAGCACTCGGTTGAGCTGCTAGCAATGCTTCGTACCAGTACTGGCTGGATCATTGCGAATGGTTCCAAATATTTTCAGTCAATTTCATTTCATGCTCCATTAGCCACTCTCGTTTCCGTCGGTCTCCGTCTAGTTTCCAGTCGTCTCATTCCCTTTATCTGTCCCAGTCTTCAAATATGTGTACGTTTCTGTGTACCCTTGTCTCTGTAATATCGGTATCCTGCTGACTTTCTCCCCGTATATCTCACCTTGCGTATATCCCTATTAAAGTCTTATTTCTTTGTATCGTATTGAATATCCCGAAAACGGAGGTCGCGTCATATCAAGCACGATAAAATAAAGCAATTTTTAGCTGTGAGCAAGAAAAGCTGATTTTGGAGCATAATCGACGAAAAAATCACGCAAAAGGCAAAATAACACCTTTTTGTACGCTTTCATTGGGAACAACCAAAACGAGAAACACCTGATGGCCCATACCAAAGTGTTCACAATTGATTGACGAACTTGGTGCAAGTATTTTCAATCGTCAGCTCCCAATGACGGCGCCACAATCTTCAACTGAACACAAATCACTCAAAATCCGTCGATTTTGCGCAAAACTACGATATGCATCGGTTTAGTTGATGCGCCGCAGCAGGAACAGTTATGTCAATTATGATTATTTTATTGTGGCGTCAGAACGACAAAACTACGGCCTTTCTATTGGTACTAATTTTACGAACAATGTCACACTGCATGCTATCGAAATCGCAGTGTAAACAGAGATGACCGGAAAATGAAAAATGTTCCCACTTTGAGCACGTGCCGTGGCTACTCCGTTTGTCGGACGACGTCGACCCTACGGAATGATATGCAGCGGGTACCTAATGACATTAGCCTATTAAGTCACCGGGGCGTCATAATTAACGGCTGAATTTACACGCATCCTATTTTATAAGGCTTGCAAAACTAATTTTTCTGCTCCGGTGGCAAGCACGCGTCACGTGCTGATCCCCGCGCGCGATGTTTTACATGATATTGTTCTGCAATCGATTCTCTGTCGAACGGACCAGGTTTCGTCTCGGCACGACACACGGTTGGTGAGATTAGCCTCCGGGAAGGGTGCCGTGTCGGCGCCCGCCAATGGCCCAAAAACGCACCTGAAACGGGGCCAAAGTGCGACCCGCATCGCATCACATGGCGTCGTATGGCCGGGACGGCTGCGCTACACCTGCTCAGTGCTTGGCCCCATTGAAACGGTAAAGAAACTGGCTTTCTGTCGGTACCAGTTTCGTGTCAGAAATCGACACTGTAGTGTTCGAAGTTTTGGTGCGAAACAGAAACCACGCAAACGTCGCAAATGAGCCCACTTTGAGCGCGTGCCATAGCTACCCCGTTCGGCGGATGAGGTGTCGACTCCGCTAGACGATTTGTAGTCGGTACCTTCTCCTGCTTGGTTCCTGGTGCCTCGGGCCCGTGTCTTTAACGGTAACCGAGATAACAACCCCATTTTGAAACCTTTCAGAACGGACATTTTTCTCGTTCCCTCGGGTGGCACGCGCCACGTGCTGGTCCCAACGCGCAGTGTTTGGTATCATGTTGTTCCCCTGCCGATCCTCTGTCAATCGCGCTCGGTTTCGTGCCGATGCGACCAGCGGTTGCCGAGATCGGGCGCCCGGAAGGGGCGCACGACACCGTTTTCGAAGAATTTTCCGTATTTTTCCACGATTTCGCCAAAAATGCATGCAAACCCTATGGGTGACTGTAGCGCGTGCCACGCGCACCCCGTGCGTCCCCGACGCCCGAAAACCCGACCAGAATGCATTGTGTCACCAAACCCACCAGACTGCCGAGTTTCACCTGTGTGCCACGCATAGTTTCGCCACACCAGCCCGCCATAACCGAACTCCGACGGGGTCGGGAGACATTTTAAAATTTATATGTAGAGAGATTTTAAAATTTATAATATAGAGAGATAACCAGGCTAATCGTGGTCGACATCTCAGTTGGTAGAACGCATGTCTCCCCGTCCTGGCAAGACAGGTTGGAGTCACCCGGCACTCAATATTTGGTCACACCTGATGCCGACTATCGTGACAGCACGTTAAACGTTAAACGTTACGCGCTCGCCACAAAATCAACTGTTACCTTTACTTGCTCGATCGATTGTCGGGGTCCGAATCCATGCAGCAAACTATGCTTAGCACTGGCTCTGATCCCTAGCATTATATCAGCAACTATTTGCGTCATATTTGTTTAGAAATATGATATAATAAACTGTATTTTTGGCTGCCATTGTTGGCGCTAGTTTAAGATCGTGCATCACTGGCCAAAAATAAAACATGCTCATTTAAGAACGTCTCTAACAAATTTCACAGTATATTATGTTTATCATATGTCATATACATCATATCGTATATCATAGGTTATATTATGGATATCCACGTCAGTATTGGCATTTCTTACCGTCCTTAAACAGTAATTTGTAATTTAATAAGTAAACAAAATAACAAGTAATTTGTAATTTAGAAATTAAAGAAATAAAATGCAAGTAAACAGTAATTTAATTCATTTTGATTTAATGATGGTGTCACCTTGGCATCTAAAGCATATTTCAAGCCCAGGTCCGCTGAGAGCTTCATCGCAAGTAAAACATGACCTCTAAGTGGCAATGGACAATGTCATGCTGTTGAAACTGATTGGGCTGCACTTGCGTCCCAGTGCACTGTCCTTGCACGTTATCGGCTGACCATGACAGCAGCACGCGCAGGTTTTGAAAACGCTGCATGACCAGTTAAAAAGGAAGTTCCATTCGGTGCATTCCGCCCCGCTCTACTCCCATGATACCCGCCTGAGGTTTACATGCAACTCTTGCCGGTCGGCGTCTCGTGAGAGCGCCGTTTGATGTATGGACTCGACCCCGTCGGGAGGGAGCCAGCGGACTCACACGCCGGTCAGCAGGCCTGGAGCCCGCCGATGACGCTGTGGCGTCCCAGGGTGGGGCCGACCTCGGCCCAACTGGGCCACGGCTTGGGGTGGCGGCAGCCAGCGTCGCCGTCAGGGCTCGGCCGGCTGTCTCAGCTCGGGAAGGCTGGGTTCGATGGCGAGACGAACTGAGATGAATGTTGTCGGCTGGCGAAAGGGATGAGGGTCTGCTCAACACATTTCACCAAACAGAAGGTAAAGCAGGGTCACTAAGTTCAGGTGGGATTGCTAGAAATTCTCTTCAGTTAGATCAAACATTTTCATTCATACTTTTTTGACGGATTCCGTTTTAACCCCACAATTAAACATCTGTTTTTTTACCGTTCTTAAAGAGACATTTAATTCATTTAACAGTGGTGGTTTCACCCTGGCACCTCTAAAAGCATATGTCAAGCGTAGGCCTGCTAAGATCTCCATTACAAGTAAAACATGTCCATAAGTGGCAATGAACAATGTCATGCTGTTTAAATTGATTTGGCCGTACTTGTGTCCTAATGGACTGTCCTAGCACATTATCAGATGACCATGACAATAGCACACGTTGTAAATGATTGCGTCTGTAAGTGATAATTGTTTCATCGTAATGTCCCATTGCCTTGGAACATCGTCGTTCAACTAACTAAAGCAATCGTTACACCTGCACGACTGTACACCTATTTCATAGTGCACAGCGGAAGCTGCAGGCAGGAAATAGTGGCTTAAATAAACATGAAAAGCATTTAAAAAGCCATTTAAAAAGCCAAAGCCAAAAGCCGCCAAAAAGCCAAACAGCCGTGGCCATTCAGTTTAAAGAAAGATTTCAACGAGCACCGTCCGTCCGGATACGGAGGATTAAGAAGAGATAAAAAAAAGCTAATAGTACCAAAAAACTACAAAAGGTTTGCTCCTGTAATATGGTGGCGGCGGATGTTCCAGGTGGTAAGACACACCTTAGTTGACCCATTTACCGAACCCGCACGGCTTGCCCAGTCCAACTGACCCAGTCCAATTGACCCAGTCCCCTGACTTTCCACTTGTCCATTTGCCCGTCGTTTATGTTGTATTGGATGGTTTGAACGCGTGACGGTTGACGGTAAGTTGTAAGTACGCTCTTGCGCCGAATGCCAAAGAACCTCTGGATCAATACGTCAGCAGTGTGCCTGTCGTAACATTGCGGCCATTGTCCTCATGCTGTCGAAAGAGGCTTTTGTGCTCTTGCACTGAATTAATGACGACGAAATAAATGTAATCTTCGTGCCTATACTAAACATGTCCGGCTTACACCTAGTGTGCAACGGCACCATGATTCGATCCTCAGGAAGACCCAGCGATTTTGCTTTTTTGATGTCACACTGAAATTATCGTTTCTTTGCTTGTTGGCGTATTGAAGTATTCTTCATTGGCAAATCAGGCATTCAGAAGTGTTTCTGTCGACAAGCCATGGAAACACACTGACGTAGAACATTCTACGTAAGGCACTTTAATGACCCCGAACGCATCATGAGGATGCGTTCGGTGCTAAGGCGACGGCAGGGGGCATACAGTGCCATGCAGCAGCAGGCCGACGCGCCAGTGCCTACTGTGCAGCCGAGACCTCGCGCCTTGGTAAACGCAAAACCACGGCCACAGTCGAGACGGCCTCGCGCACCGAGACAGCGGATCATTCAGGCCATGATCCAGTCGCGTCTTGGCTGTGACGGAGCTCAGGAACTCTCTCGGCATAGCTTAGTGCGATGTCTACGGCAAACTTGGCCCAGATTGGGCTTCACTTCGGCGGTGGGGATAGGTACTGCGTGCAAACTTTGCCTCGTTTTACCCTCGACGCTCTCGCTGTCGGCCTCCAAAGTGTGAATCAAAGTGACAGTCGGTCGCACTGGCTTCAGTATCTGTTTAGGAAATTGAAACAACCCGTTGCGTTTGGACTGAGTCCAATGGGATCCAGCACGGTCTCGGACTGCTGACTGTGAATACCGTAGCAATGTCTGGCAATGACACTTACGTATCATGTGAGAGACTTATGTATTGGTACCTACGTGGAACGCTTGCATGTCCAGAAAATACGTCCGAAAGATGGCAGTTATAAAACAAAGGAAACAAGCAACTTTGAGAAGCAAGCGTAGACAAAGTATGTCGTCTGATATGCAATTATACATCATGTGAGTGTTAACGTGCTAACGAAGCAAAAATCAAATAGCATCTTTTTACTTCAGAATTGCTGCAGGGTGTTTGAAAAGTACATGTCAGTTGTTTCTCCAATGAACATGTTTTTACATCCGTCAGACTGTTGCATCGCCCAAAACTCCACACTTCCTCGGGCACAAACTTCCAAACTGATTCTAGCAGCCTGTTACAATGCCATGTTCTGAAATAACACAGTCGGTGATTGGGTGACGTCGCATGCAGCGATGACGACACATTGTGCCACCCAGCGTGTCCTTCTCAGGCTCACACTGCTCTGGCCTACCTCGTCGCCAGTTGGTTTACGCTCATTGCGCGCGCTTTTGCGGGCGGTTCCGCTTCGCCGAAACCGCTCGAAAACCATCAAACCGTCAACGGAACCTCGTCGAGGACGCCGGAAAGGAAAGGCTGCGCGATGCCGCAATGACGGGCACTTCTAAAATGGTCGCTAACTGTGTTTTGGGCGGCTCGGAATTCTCTTCCGGTTACAGTTGATCGAACTACGGCCTTCGGCGATTCCGCTGTTGGACAATGGAATGACATTCGTTGTCTGTGGTCTTAATTGGAGGCGTTAGCGCTGAACGAGGCAAGGCTTCCTGAAGGGCAAGCAACTGCCGGTGACTGAGTTCTTTCACGCGTGGGACAGGCGTACGACAGCCAAAACCTCCGTGAAGGTTGGTTCGCAGTCCTCCTTGCTGTCACGGAACTAAACTTGCGAGGCAGTTCCTAAAAGCAACGAACCATGACAAAAGGATTTCGTAGTTCTGACGCTGGCGCACGGCCGCACGAAGAATGCGTCGCGAATTAGATCTGGATTCAATTCTTCTACCTTCTTCTGTCGAAGCGGAGGAAGTCATGCGGGATTCATTTCTAACTGGCTGAATTATTGAAGATAAAAAAATTTACCAGACAATTTACTTTGGACCATGTCATCTTTGGCACGCTCCGTATGTAAGTGCTTCACCTTTTTACTTTGCGTATTCATGGACCATTTGACTAAATTACTCTGCTGCCTAGCGTCAAATCATTGGCTACACCATATTAGGCAGTGTTTTAGCCACGACAAGACACCCATTACGCCGTCTGAAGTCAGTTCGTCTTAAATCTGTGGGCGTTAAGCCTTGAGATCAGCCCGATCAGCGCAGAGACTGAACCCCTGGCTGCAGAGTGGGTCCGGCTCGTGAGCGGAGCGTGAGTGGGGCGCCACAGGGTTGCGGGCCGGCCGGCCGGCCGACGGCCCCCAGCGGCCACTGTCCCCCCCCCCCAGCTGGCGGGCGTGGTCGTCGACGGTCACGCGGTCGCGCCCGCCGTCTGGCACTGAAGGAGTCAGCTGACTACAAGACGCGGACATGACTGGGGGCCTGGCAGGGAGAGCTGTGGCCGCTTCAGGAACCCGGGTGTGGACACCAGTGTGAACCTGGATTGTGGAATGCGGAATGTGGATTCGGCTGCACGTTCCGGGTAATACCCAGCCATTATGTTATCGATGCGATGCTAGTTGAGCTGTCATGCTGTGTTCTGCGTTATCTGTATGTATTCAAAGGCGGTGAGGTAAAATTACTGCCGATGTTGACAAGGGAAATGTAATGAGGATAAGTCTGACCACGCCATATAGACGGCTTTATGCAAGCTTTTCCTGTTGAAATCCAATAAGACGGTACCTAAGATGGGCAATGAGTCTATTGCATTGAGAGCCAACATTCAAACCGCCCCACTCGGTTTCGACATGTGCATTAAAATCGCTAACCCATTTACCGAGCCCTGCCCGGACGGTCCAACGTGCAACCCTCGCAACAACTTGCACTTCATGACATGCCGCGGAACATGACAGCACCGCGATAAACGATTACACCGTTTTCCTGAGCCAGCCAAATGAGAGGCGGGCACAAGGCGGTTCTCAGCGGTGCCCCGGGCATGTCCGGGCAGCAGTTACAGGCCCTGCCCTCTGCCCCGGGCACCGTTAGTGTCGTGGCGGCTTGCCGTCGCCGGCGTCGTGGGCGACAGCCCACGAGCGAGGCCGGCACGTGCTCGCAATTAGCCGGGCGGTGACGGCGCACGTGCTGGTCTGCCGGCAGGCTGCTGATTTTCCTGACGTCCGTGCTGGCGGGAGGGGTCCGTGCGGACATCGCCGGCTTCCATGCCTTCAGCTCCAGGTGAGAGGGCCCGCCGACGCTGGCTGAGGTGAGCAGCATTCTGCACTTGCGGCCTTGACGGTCTCGTCACTGCAGACGATAGGTCGTCCTTCGACCGGATTCACGATGGCTGGAGATTCTGGGCTTTGGGGATGGGAGGGCCTAGACCCTTTACTTTTTAGATATCTTAACATTCGTTCTACGACAGTGACTGGAAAGGTCTGAAATCCTATTCTGCACGAGGCCCGAATCTATTTTATCCCACGGGAGGCCAAAAATAATATCCGATTTCCGTCCCCTATAACCTTCGGAAATCTCCAGCCACGGGCTCGGCCACCCACCACCACACGTGCTGAACGCCTGCCAGTACTCCCCGCTGCTGGACGGCGACAGTGAACGCCGCTGCCGTCAAGTCTCCCCTCTTGGCTCCAGCCGGCGGTGGCAGCGACCAGCGCCTGGTCGCCGTCCCACCGTCTGCTGCCACGCAGTGACTGGCACCCCGCGTGGCCTTCGCGCCTCCATGTACCGCGGCCACGCTCGCGCAGCGCGTGCTTAGCCGGAGCGGCCTAAGTGGTCACTCAACTCGATAATGGCACCTAATGGACCTGGAACGCACTCGGCATTGATACGACATCGCCCGGCCGTGATACTGCTTCCAGTCATTGCGTTTTTGCGATTGCCTCAGCCCGAAGATAAAATACACGAAAACTGGAGGCGTGCGTGCTTTCCAGAGCTTGTTGTGAGATACTTCCCATTTCGCTTTTCCTGAATCCCCTGCATCGCGTTTTTGCGGTTGATTTAGCCAAAAGACGAAAAAGAGGAAAACTAATGGCGTGCTCACCCGGATCAGTTGTGGGATATTGCTCACTTCATTTTTCCCGATCCCCTGCAAAACCGGCCGCGACACCATCAGTTATTCTCCGTCATTGCACTCCGACACTGACAGGAAACACCCGTTCTGGCGCAGCCATGCGTCTGCGCCATTTTTGCCGAGCGGCCCTGCAGACAATGCGGCGTCGGTGTCGGCCTGCGCCCGAGCCGCCGCCTTTCCCGGCGGGTCGCGGCGAGCCCAGGGCGCCACCGGCGCCGGGAGTCAGAGCGTGGTGGGCCGGCCCGGCCGACTGGGCGTGGTCCGACCGGCGGCGGCCGGCGCCCGCTCCAGCCCGAGTCGGCCGTGACGTCACGGCGCGCACCTTCGCGGCGAATCCGGCGCCGAGGGTGGCGGCTGTTTTGACGCGTCTTTGTCAACTTTAGTGGCGGATTCAAGGTTTTAGTTTCGCTGTGTGCTGCAATCATAACGCCGGCAGCTGCTGTCTACACTTGGTGGCTTTACAGATTACATGCAGAATGGTCAAAACAGAATGCTGTGTAGCTTCTCAAAGAAGCAAGAGAGATAGCAAGGTAACGGCGTGTAACTCGTCCTTATGCTTTGCAATGGCCTTGAGTCATTTATTTCTTTCTTATGGATAACGTGACAGGTCAGGTTACGAGGGGTCACGTTGAAGCCTATAAAAGAACCTTATCTGTCACGACAAAACTGTTGTCTGATAGTCATCTGCATGAAACATTGCATGCAGAAAATGGCCACGAACCAGTTGCTTGGCGCAGATTTCGAGGTGGCCTGAGAAAGAGGAGACGACGACCACATTTGGTTGTAGCTTCGGACTTTTAATGGACTTTATTCACTACTTTCGCTTAAGATAAGACCCAGCACTCATGCTGACCATTGGTAGCCCTAAAAAAATCACAGAGCAATTCATCTAAAACACGACCTGATTGTGGTACTGAGTGTCCTAGATCGTTATCGAACGTAACTGGGTCGAACGTGCACGACAATGGACGTGCCTCGCCGCCTACCCACTAGCAAGTACGGAAATCAAGAAAACCAAAACGAACATCACGCCCGATCTTCACCGTGCCTGAGTGTGTGCTTCTTTTGTCCCCGGCTCGCACTGGATCCGGATGTCGCCGCGTGCCTGCCGGTGACGGCTGCCGCCGCTCTGCCGCCAGCGTGATACACCCGAGCGGTCCCCGGCCGGGGCCCACGGCGCCGCCGCCACCGCCGCCTCCCCAGGACCCCCGCGCCCTGGAGAGCCAGTGCGCGCTCATCATTCCCGGCATCGGCCACTCGGCCCAGTTCGACCACGTCCGCAACGTGTTCCGCGGCAGACCGTGAGTGATGCTCGCCTTCTCGAGACGCAGTAAGGCCGTGATGTTTTCCTCTGGAGAGGCGTGCTGAGGGACTAAGGCCGTGATGTTTTCGTTTTCGGGGAGAGTGGTGGGGGAGTTGGGCTGTGCTGTTTTCTTCTCGGGAGGTGTGGAGAGGGAGCAAGGCCATGATGTTTTCGGGGAGAGTGGTGGGGAAATAGGGCAGTGCTGTTTTCTTCTCGGGAGGTGTGGAGAGGGAGCAAGGCCGTGATATTTTCCTCTCGGGGAGTGTGGAAAAAGAGCAAGGCTATGTTAGAGCCTTGTGAGCCTTATGAGCTAGGCTATGTTTTCCTATCAGAAGGAGGAGAGGGGACGAGGATGGCGCAAGGGGCTGCTGCGACGGTGTGACATGTTAAGGAGCATCGGTACACTCTGTTAAAGGGGTTTTGCACCCACCATAGGGTGTGGCACACTCCACTGAGGCTGCAGTTACATCCAGATGCGAAAAGTTGAGCTTGGGTCAAAGGTAAAGTCACACATTTCCGCATACACAACGTGCTGCATCAAACAGTCGCATCTGGTTTTTAGCGCTCCAAATGACGTTGTCATTGTTCACGCTCGCTGGCGCTTACGCTGGTGCAGACTGCGCAATTGGTTGCACGTCCACGCTCAGTTGTCAGGATCAATTCCTGTCGCAACGTGCTTCGCCCTCTGCAACGTCGAAACTACGGCGCGCTGTAACCGAACTGGAATTCGTCGGTGTGAGTCAGAGCGCTGCTTGTGGTGAAAATGCTCGCAGTAAGGAAGAGCGAACATTTCCCGAAGATGGAGCGTTGAACTGTTTACGGTCCGGCGAACAATGACGAAGTGGAAAGGCAGTTAGAGGACGAAATGCTACAGATCAATCGTTACCTCACTGTCGAGGTGTAACCGTGCAGGCGCGTGGCAGTATCGGACTAAGGACGTGGTGTTCAAGCACTGTTTATGCTTGGGTTATTTCACGAGGTACTAGAATGTTATAATCATAAACGCTGCGACCTCGGTTCAAGCCCTTGAACCAGATAAACCCACTCAGCAATAGCAACCAGAACATTATGTGTAAAAGGCACGTGCATTCGTTTCTCTCGGAGCCTGAACTTCTCTAACGGCAGCACTGCATTTGATCAATGATTCATTCATTTGCCCCTATCTTACCAATGCTACTACACTGCACCTCCTCGTAGACCGATGGGCTCGGTCTGGATGACACTGTCACATCATCAGTGCAGCGTAATCCCTGATTAAACATAACGTGACATAACATATGTATTTTCAGAAATCATGGAGTATACCAAAATATGTATTGTGGCCAGATCGGTGCAATAGAACAAAATTCTTAGATTAAAGAACCTCGCTGAATTTCCTGTATACAACTCAGCATGATTAACATAAAAGACACAAAAGACATTAAATCGAAAAAAGGATCCCCTAGCCGCCTGGCTGTTCGCCGCAGTGACTCCGGCTACAGCGGCGCGGACACTTGCGTCACTTTCGACGCGGTGAGCGCGGCGTTCGACCAGGCGGCGGCGCGATTCCAGCTGTCCGGCCAGGTGGAGAACGTCGACGCGCAGGAGCTCGGCCGGCTGGGCATGGCCCTGACCGAGGTCGCCGAGATCATCGCCAAGACGTGAGTAACGCCTCCGCGGGCGGCGAAGGTGAGTAACCCCTGCGCAGCCGGAAAACGATGAGTAACGCCTTCGGAAACGGCAAAAAGTGATTAACGGTTCTGGAATCACCGGAAGACAGTGAACAGCGGCTGCAGCTGGCGGGGGGGGGGGAGAATTTCCGGACAGCTGCGTCTCTGATCTCGGAAATGCAAAAAAAAAACGCCATGGCGTCATACGGAAAAGGCTACTGAGTCTATAGCCAGCGGGAAACACCACTTTGTTTTCCAATATAAGTTCGGAACGGGGAAAATCACCAGCCTTATAAGCTCAACAGCCCTATCTAAATATTGCGGAGTCTTTGGTCAAATTGCTGATCAGACCATCGCAGTTCGTATCATCAGGGCGTGATAGACTGAAACCATAGATCAGGCTTTCATGCATAACTTCTCTTGCCTGCCGCTGACACTGATGTCCAGAAATGGACAACCTGTGTAGAGATTCGATTAAAGGCCATCGTTTGCCGTTTTAGTTACCGAAATTTTTCCATTGAATGTTGAAAGGGATGGAATAAAAACTCCCCGGTTCTCGGGGCGTTGCGCATTGCCTCGCCGAATTTCGAATAAATTATTTCCTGTTTCACCCCATTCTTTTGTTTTGGAAAAGCATAACGTAGGCCATATTAACATTTCTAGAGCTTTTGCGAGCACTCCCAGTTCTAAAGTTGGCATAACGTCAGTGGCGTATCTAGTCTCTGAAGTTAACGCGATGCATAAAACACACGCTAAATCGTATGTTGAGCCTCCAAAAACGGCATTTATAGCAGGGTTCAACATCACCTAGGGTATACCTGAAACGACCTTTTCTTTAAGTGTCATCTGGTAGGCTTGGCTCAACCGATGAATTAATGCGTTCCCGTGTTCTGACCGCCTCTGGGCCACAGCTACAACCTACCGGTGGACGCCGTAATACGCGGGCTGCCGCTGATCGAGACCTGGAAAACCAGCATCCGCCGCTACTGCCCGGCCTTCCTCAACGGCTTCGACCGGTGCGAGGTCACTCGTTACCGCACCATCGACGGCATGTGCAACAACCTGGAGAACCCGCACTGGGGCTCGGCCCGCAACACCTTCAGACGCCTGCTGGCGCCCAACTATGCCGACGGCAAGTGGAATGAGGAGTTTGCATTGTTGTTTTACTACCAGGGGTATCGATTTGTATTTTCTTGCGCGGGCCAGGCCCCCCTCCCCCAATGAGGATCTTGGCTCATTCAAAGGTGATTCCTCCCATTATTTTTTGCTAGCTTAACAAAGGGAACATAGATCGTTGTTTGGTAAATGGGAATGAGAAATATGGATAAAATTGCCGCCGATCAAAATAAAGTGGGCTACCATGAGTTGAATCCGTTGAAAAACTCCCTTTTGGAATTAGCTTGTCGGGCCTTCGGCTCGGCCTCCAGTTGTTTACACAAAACGACAATCCTGGTCACTACAATCGTGTGGACGCATAGGATAAATATTTTTGGCATGGGGATAATGTCTTGTCCGATACAAGAAGCCGCGACGCAGAAAGAATGGCGTTATTGAAAATGTTCAGTCTTCTGGCGTCAAACGAGGATTGGCTAAGTAACCTCCATTAAAAAGGAGCGAAACTCGCATGCAACTCTCGTATTGCAGATGATCAAGTTCGTAGTCTCCGAAAGGCGACACAGCTAATCAATCCGTGATCATCAGACAATAGCAAGCTAAATCAACCAACTAATAAAATATCAACACCAACAAAATAAAAAATCAACCATCAAGAAAGCCAGCGCATTCCGGCAAGCCCGTTTTCGTGACCCCGAGAAGTCTGCCGTCCGTGACCTCTGACCTGTCGGCCCCAGGCGTGAACGCTCCGCGCGTGGGCGTGGACGGCCACCGTCTGCCCAGCGCCCGCGTCGTCTCGGGCACCCTGCACCGCGACCTGGGTCACCACGACCACGCCGTCACCGTGATGCTGGTCGCCTGGGGCCAACTGATCGACCACGACATCACCTTCACGGCCGAGCTGCGGCCCGAGGAGAGAGGTTGGTCGCGCCGCTCCGGCCGCGGGTCGGCGGGTCACCGCGGGGTCACCAGGTCGCCGCGGAATCAGCAGGTCGCCGCGGGGAGGTGGTTGCATGTGGTGGGAGTTGGCAGCACGCCCTGTTGGCTGTTGTCGACAGATCGCCTGCGGATTGGGTGAGAAGGCAGTTGAAAGACGATTGGCAGGGGAGTGGATCTGTCGAAAGGCATTGTGGTGGTGCTAACGGCTCTGTTAGCTGGCAAGTTGGCTTGGTTAAAACAAGGATACAGGATGTTCCGTGAAAGGAAGGAAAACGTTGTCTATTTCTTGGCTCCTTTTTAACTATTTTCACTTTCTTTTGCGAATTTACGTCATTGCGGTTTTTTTAGCAATGAAGTGTTTGATGTACTGAAGTTTCTATTCACTTTTTATGCTGCGAATTAAATTTCATTTCAGTTCATTTAAATATTCCACTTAATGTTTTGTTTATTCCTGTTTTCACGTATTATTAAGGCTGTTTGTCTGTTTCTGAGTACAGACATGGTTGCCGCAGTGTGAAGCAATGCCAGTGCAATCAGCGCGGTGTTGCCGCGTCTGGCCACTGCCGTAGTTTCGCGGGTTGGCTTGCCATAAAACGCCTCCACTGTCTGCCGGCCGGTCACGTCAGCCGCCACTGCCAACAGCAGAACGAGAGACCACACCCTTGGACAGAATGTAGGTTAGACCGCCAGGTCACGGGGAGCCGCGCCTTCTGCTACCCAGGCCGAATCACGGCCCTCCCCCTCCTTGCCTGCCCTGGCCACCGTCGCGTCACGGCTGGTTAGTGACATGGCGCCTGGAGGTGAATTCGTGGTTTAGATTTCATTTGCCCTGGAGGTGTAGGCATGAGACAGGGGCATTATCTGAGCGTTTTAGACAAAACACCTTCTTCCGTTTGATGGTCTAGCCGGCAATGGGATTATGGCGTCAACTGAAGCGAAATTTGTTCAATGAACTATTCTTGGGCATAGCATGTTTGCGGAATTCTTCCATCTGTTTCTAGACAATCTGCACACATCCTTTGAACGTGCACATTTCTTCATAACTTAAAGAAGTAAAAGCAGATTAATCGTACGCGTCAAGTGCTTTACATAGCCAATGAAAAAACGTCGCTCGTCAACTCATACATCGCTTCGAAATTTGACTTGAAAAAAGTCTGTAGTTTGCTCTTTGACTGTGTTATGCACACCGACAACAGGGAACAAAAGACAGAGGTAAACAGGCAAGCTACGTACATTGCGCGTTCGTACGCTGCATTAAGTATTCTGTAAACAAAACAATAGGCAATAAATGCATGCACGCCAAACGTAGCGAACATAGGAGTACGCTATATGGCAACAGACCGTGAAAACAAACCGTGCCGACAACAATGGAAGCAAAGCTCGAGACCAGCGCACGGTAGTGGATGTTCTAGCTTTGGTTAGGCCCATGACTTGATACCTCCGAAAACTATCTGGGTGTCTGCATAGTAATTCCTATAGTTTTTCCAGTCATTGCCATACGCCTTTAAGGTCTCCCGATAAGGGGAAGAAGGGGAGTGGTCTAGACCCTTCCATCCCCCAAGGTTTCCAGCCATGATCAGGTCACCACCCGCCGTCCGTTCCGACACAAGGAAGAGCATCATCTGGGTCAGAGAGCCAACCGCGACAGATGCCAGTCGATCTGGAACGAAACCAGGCTGCCACCCTTCCCAGCGAACTCTCACGTCTCGCAGCGATCGCATTTTGGGATCTTGCTGCCCCGCTCAACGTTGTCATTTGCTCTGGGCCCTGCCCTAGCAGCTGCAACTTGTTCAGCGGTCTTGTGAACACTGAGCACCCACTAGAAGGCGTCCTTCATTTCGTGTAGCCTGCGGAACCGATCTGAAACGTACAGTGATTTGCAGTTTCTCCCCGCCATTCTGCGAGGTCAGTCCATTACCCGCTGGAATTGGAGAACGAAACGGGGCACGTGACCTAGAGAGCAAAGAAACCGCCTCATGTAGTATTGTGGTCTATTGGTATGCAGTTGAAGGCAGTGTGAGATCGATCTAAGGGCACTGTCTCGCCATGGCTTAGCGTTGCGTTATATTGCACGTTAAATGTCGGGCAAGATCCTCTTTAATGCCAGAAACTTTCATAGACCGGAGGCTGGATCAGTCACGCAGTTTAATCACTGATTTGCCGCTCCCACTTTCTAGTTTTGCGCACCATTGCCTAACCCCGAAAATGCGCGCATTTTACGAGTCATCAGCCACAGCGATAACAGCATTGCCAATCGTTTCGCGAGGTGAACAACGTGGGAATGTCATCGGCCTACACAAGGTGTGGCCACCTTTACGAGCGACGGCCAATATCCCATTCGGGTGGAACGGTCATTACATACATCCTATCCTTGCCGAGCACATGCCGATCTAATATACCACGCCTGCATCCTTGTTGCTACGCCAACCGTCGTCAACGCCGACAGCATCTCTGCTCCGAAACCCACAGCGTCAAGCTGGCACGCGGACCTTTACCGGCGGTAATCGAATTGGCCCAATGTCACCGTCGGCGCAGCCCCTCCCCGTGCCCAGCGGGTGGCGTGATTGGCATATCTGGTTCCCCGGCGGCGTGACGGTGCCGCAGCGCCGTGACGGAGTCGGTAGCGCGCCCGACCCTGGCGGCCCCGGCTCCGGCGTCACAGCTCGCGCTGCTTTCGGCCGCCGCAGGCGAGCCGGGCGCTGGCGCGCTGTCGCGCCACTTCCGCGCGCGGGAGAAGGTCGCCGGCGGCGGCCGCCACACCAGCGCCTGGAGACCGCCCGGAACCGGCGTGTGCTCTGATACGCATTCTAGCAAGCTCTGCCGTTGTTGCTCTTAATGCCGATCAAATGAAAGATTGGAAACATCCCGATAATAAGTGATGACAGGATGTTAGACACCAACCTCGGCGTTTAATTTTTTTTTTGGGTGCTATTGAAAAGCTTGAGAACTAGCATGCGTGGGTCACATATCCTTTGCAAGGACAACTTCATCCGCTGGCAACAAACTGTATGAATCCTAGCAAAGATTATCTGCAGGTTCGCCCGGTTCTTCAGGTTCGCCATTGGTCATGAGCGTGGCCAAAATTTTCCGAAGAGGATGTAGAGACTAAAAAACGCATGAAAAAAACCAGAAGCATCTGCCATCAAGGTCATTATTTGGTATCACATGGAGCAAATAACGCAAGGCTGTCCGACTGTGGTCCCTCTGAAAAACCCTGGAATACTTTAATGTCGTTACCTGTGTCGGTCCTCGTTTCAGACCGCAACGGTCGGCCGAAGATGCCGGACTGCTGCAACGACCAGCGCCAAGTGGGCAACCCGCTCTGTTTCCCGATCGAGATTCCAGCTGAGGACCCCTTCTACAGCCTCTACGGCCAGAAGTGCATGAACGTGATCCGCTCGCTGCCCGGCGTGCACCACATGTGCAAACTCGGTGAGTCCCCGCCCGCCGAGCCGCGCTCTCACGCGCCGCGCTCTTGTTGACACGTCGTCGTGACGTAGTGGTCTGGATGCTGTCGTGCAGTCACAGTCTTACAGTCTCGTCGTGACAGCCGTGCACAGCCGTCAACTTGCAGGGGGGCACCGAGCACCTCCGCTGCCTCGTCGTGCGGCGTCACACCGTCCCGGAAACTGCACATTTCCGCTACGCGAAATTGTTTAATTACGTCACATAACTCAGTGAGTAAAATGCAACGCTGGCACAGAAATCCTAGCGACCTTGGTGGATGTAGGGCATCGGTTGATCGTCCGTTCATGTAGTTCACCCCTAGTCCGCCGCAGCTCTTATTCCTTTCCGTTGGCCGACCTCGAGCCGGTGAACTCATTCGTCAGACAGGCCCGGGTAAGTGACGTCATTGGCCCAATTCGGACGCCGGCTGCGACGGCCGGACTGTGGAGGCAGTCCTCCAAACCTGACCTCTATCTTTTAAGGTTTCATTCGGCATAAATGATCACCCAACTTCCTGCTTCCAATGGGCTTTGGCAGACCCATTTCGGACTTACGTGGGCATTGGGGTCTGGGTGAAAGAAACGCCGGCTGTCCTTCCGTCTTGGCCATGTTGCCAGTGGGCCATTGGGCTGCCAGGGGTGCCTGGGGCGCCACGGCGGCCTCGCTGGCCTGACCTCCTCTGTTGATGGTAATATCAGAGGCAGCCTTGTTCAAGGCTGGCCTTGTGCAACGAAGTTCCGAAGATGACAAGAAAGCGGAGGCGTTGTTCGCGGTTGTCATGCGTAGTTGCAAATTAGGCAAAAGACTACGCCCGAATAATTGTTTCCGCGGGAAAAAGAAAACGGGGACATATGAATTATCGTGCGACAGGCATTTTGTAATACCCAGTTCCCATTTCCGGAGACTTCAAGTGCATATTTCGTGGTCAGAATGACTGGCAATTTGTCAGATGATGTCTCTATGTTTCCTCTCACCCGGTCTCCGTTCTTTCTCATTCCTCAAGAACAGAGGCTGGTGACTGCTCGGGCAAGCGCCGTTCCCAAGGCGTTAGGTACATGTATCTTCTCGACTCTAGATGGAACTCAGTAGCTAATGCACAGATCTGTCTTCCCCAGGGACACAGATCTTAAAAGCGAAAGTCAAATCGAGCAGTTCTATTTCCTCTCAGACAGTTCAGTGGCCTGCATCTATCACCATGCATCTGTTGGCGAGTCATACATTAAATGTCAGTCTGCTATGCTATTGGGTTTGGGCATCCGAAATTAAGCACGGTATTCTGCAGTCCCGTCCCCTGACGCACAACATCCTAATGCACTTCGCGCGCTGTCGCTCGTGACTCCACCAACCATGACCCCCGTCATCCCTGCTCTCCGGGGCGGCGTCTCACGTTCTGAGGGCCGCCCCGACCACGCCCTCTTACCCTCAGCCGCGCCAGCTCCCCACAGCTCGGCTCTGCCTGGCTGGCGTCCGGTCCCGGTCTCGCCACCTCCCCACGCTCTGCCCCGCTGAAGCCAGGCTCCAACCAGCCCATTAACACAGAGACGTCATACCTAGACGCAGCCTAGCCACCTCCCTCACTCCGCTCAGTAGTTGTAAACAGAGGGGCGCCAGAGGGGTCAGCTGCCCCTCCCCCCTTATGAGATCAGTGGTTTCTAAAAGCTGTCTATTTTGTGTCTGTATGGGAGCTGACTCGCTGGCCAGTTTGTACAATGCGCAATGTGGAGACAACGGGAAAAGTGAACAGTATACCGTTTCAGTTGTCAAGGTTCGCTGTCCCTCCATCTGTTCCAGTCCGTGGTCCCGTGTCCCGCCACTGTCCCAGTCCAGTCGCAGTCCCTGACCTCGCCCTTTTTCCTGCTCCAGCCGAAGCCTCTGTCCTGTGCCTATCCCTATCTACCGTCACGGTCTGCGATGTCGCTTGTGCCGGCGCTCCCCTGACCCACCGTTCTTCTGTCCCGTCGGCCCCTTGCTTTGTCCTCGTTCCTTCCTTCCTGCCTCCTGTCCCTTGTAGTACTGGTCCATTATTCCATTTCTCGTTCCCGGATACCTGTAATGCCGCACTGTCTCGATACTCTAGCCCTGGTCCCTTGTTTCGCTCTCTTGCCGAGGACCCTGTACCTATTTCGTTCCCCGAACGTTCCCCTGGACTGGTCCCGTGTTCTGGTCCTGGTCCAGGACCTGTCTGCTAATTTCTGGTTACCTTTATCTATCTCTGTCCATCCCGATCTTGACAATTCTTTGTTAAAATTATGTCTAGGGGCATTTTTTTCGTAAAGCGTTTTTGAAAAGCAGAAATCGGAGGTTCTCAAACGCTACACTCTCGCATAATTTCAGCTTCGGTTATGGGCAAAAGGAGCTAATATGAATAGCCATCAGCAAAAAAAAAACATGCGAAACGCCACATATAGCCCTTATTCGCACGATTTCACTTGAGTCAACCACAAAGAATCACTAGTAATTTATATGGACGTGTAGAAGATTAATTAGGAACTTAATGGTATCATTTTTTAACCGTATGCTCCCAATGGCGTCGCCACAGTCCTCAGCTGAGCACAGGTAACTTGAAATGCATCGAATTAGCTGAAAATCATGACCTGCACCTGTTTACGTCTTACCTCATAACAGGAAAAGTGAAGTGAAAAGTGGATTGTGATTATACCGCACGCCCAACTGGCGGTCGGCGCCGATCACGTCCGACTGGACGGGGGCAGTTGGCCACGCCCCTCTGACTCACGAACGGTAGGTCCCACGATTAAAATAAGCACACCGTTAGAAAGCTCGTGACAAATAGAGCCCGAAATTGGTTTCATTTGTACTTTTGGATAATATGCAAGCCATTTACGCCCCATGTATGTTTCCTTACAGTCGACTGAAAAGTGAAAGTGGCCTGGATCTCAAGGGCTATGATTAATAAAATCTAGGTAAAAGCATCAACGAACAGGTAAAAGTCCGCATATACTGAATATGTCTATTTTTTCTGATTTGTTCAACATGCACGCCGAAACGTTGAATTAAAAACACGGCGATTTTCTCGCAGACTGCCGGCGGGCGCCGTAGCCGAACGCGTTTTGCAATTAACGGGAACTAATTTTAGCGTTTCTTTATTTTTTGCGGCATAAGCCTTTCCATATATCTATTTATCCTAGTGGTTCTTGTGATGGTTTCTCATCCTTAAAGTTTGGAAAAAAATCAGTAGTTTTTAGTCTACAAAATGGCGGAGCTTTTTTCGCTAGAGCCAGTGCATTTCCAAAATACGTAATTTTTTCAAGCTTTTTGAACATCCTAGTATTACGTGCAGCTGCGGGAGCCAGTTTTGCCGTTTTCCACCCGTTCTGAGTAATTCATCGCCGAATTTGACGAGGTTGCATTGTGGCTCATAACAGTTATTCGTAACCGGACCTCAGGTCAATGACCGGAAGTCTTTGATAATTTGTCCATTGACGGTAACTAAATGTCTGCATCACCCAACACTAAAAATGTTTTGAAAAATTTCTTCAGTTTCCGAAAAACGACGACATGATTTAAAAATGGCCTTAACTTGGGTCAATGATCAGGAAAATTCCGAAAAACCTGACAAAGCAGACTTGTTGCATCTATCAAGATCTCTAAACCCGGAAAGTATTATTGTGATATCATGTTTTGCAAAGTTACAGGCCGCAATTCTTTTTGGACATAGGTCCGTTTGACATGGCCAAAGTCAGACACCTGACTTGACCTGAGGTCAAAACTTTGACACAAAGTGTAAGAAATGATCAAGCAAAAGGCACACAAAATTTCGTAGCGCTGCGTTTGTTCTTTCTCCTCAGTTCTGGAAAAACCCGCCGGGGCAAACAGTTCACCCCCAGTCGGGGGCAGGATATTCTTGCAGCATCAGAACGGCGGAAAACGATGATTCCCTCTAGAACGAAACCGTTTTCCGAAAAAGCCTCGCATGCAGTCACAGTCGTAATTTAAATAGGAATGACTTGGAAATCAGAGTTTCCTCCACTATGAGCGCCACCGTTGTCTACTTTGCCTCGCGGACGGCGCCTGCTCTGTGGAAAGATTTGCGGTCGGTGCCTGGCGGCGCAGCACCATTGAATCGGCACGTTTGCATTGCAGATGGTTTGATTTACTTCTACCACATTTCGTAGGCCTTGAAAAACGCTGCTTTTCCATGTTCCCGTGGACAGCACGCAGCACATGCTGGTGCCCACGTGCCGTTCTTTACCTGGTGTGATTCACTAATTGATTCCCCGTCGAACGCACTCAGTTTCGTCGCGGTGTGACCCGCGGTTTGGAAGGTCGGGCGCCAGTAAGGGGACTGGTCGGCGGTTTGCATGCGTATCGAGTTTGCTTGAAAAATGGTTTAAACCACGACGTGCACCGGTTCACGTGGCGCTGTCAGCTGAAAGAGCTGCAGCACGTGGATTAGTGATGGACACGAATGGAATGGCAACAGCATGCTCTTAGCGTCGGCACGATTTGCATTTAGTACGTTGCTACGTCAGCGCGGCCACCGATTTCGCCTTGCCGCTAGTTTCTCAGGTCCACACCATGTTTCGTCAACTATGCAAAACGGATGTTTTGGGTGTTGGAGTGCGAGGCATGCGCCACGTGCCGATCTCCGTGCGCCGTGTCCCGCACGATGCAATTCGCCGATCGATTCTCGGCGGTCGACCGCACCCCTCTTCGACTCGGTGTGACCCGGGCTGCCAAGATCGTGTACCGGAAACTGGGCCGTGTAGGTCGTGCGTGTTTTCTGAAGTCACGTGCTCATCCCATGAGAAAGGTCTACTGGCGCCTCGTACCGAAATGGGGCCGCATGCGCGCCACATTTTGGCAAAATTTAAGTTCGCAAGGATCTGGTCACGTGAGCAAGTTTCGGCCACGTGCAACATATCATCGCGACGCACCAGCTCGTTAAAAAGTGACGCACCATAACGCACACACGTACTCATAGACGTCTTTTTAACAATACAGAACCCCGACAAAAATCTTTTGAAACAAAAAAAAAAAAACAATGTACCCCATGTTTGCAATGAAATAATAACAGTATGAAGCCTTTATAATTTAGCCTCGACCCCCGCCCATTACAAAAATCCTGGTCACGTTGCTGACTCTGCCCCTTTGCCAACAGGTCCCCGCGACCCCATCAACACCGTGACGTCATACCTCGACGCGTCGTTCGTGTACGGCTCGGACGAGGAGACGGCGCGGCGCATTCGCAGCCACCAGGGCGGTCAGCTGCGCACGCTGCCCGTCTTCAGGGAGCATGGCCTGAAGGACCTGCTGCCGCCCAACCTGCACGCGCCCGACGAGGGCTGCATTCGCCCCTCGAAGGACGTCTACTGCTTTGACGCTGGTCAGCGCGGGGTCGGCTGCCCTTTGGGGTGGGACTGGCGGATCTGATGAACGCTTGAGTCTCCTCTGTCTTAAAGAGATGTCACAAACCCAACTCTGTGTTACATTTTATGGTACTTCTCTTGACCTCCCGCATTTGCCTTTCGTTTGAATTTCTATTCATACTATCTCCATAATGTCTAATAACATTTTCCGGGTCCCATTACCAAGTCACAGTGGATGCCATGTTTCTTAATCACATGTCATCTGTATGGTGTTGCATAACCAAACAATGTCAACGATCTTAGTCTTGACTTACAAACCCCTAACATTGTGCGAGAAAGCGTAGCCAAGTGCATTTTTTTCCGGCACTTTGCGCCGTCACCTTGGGTGACCTCCATGCCCCCAGGGGACGGCCGAGTGAACGAACAGCTGGTGCTGGCCATCCTCCAGACGTTCGTCATGCGCGAGCACAACCGAATTGCCGTGGAGCTGAGCCACCTGAACCCCCACTGGGACGACGAGACCGTCTATCAGGTCAGCGGCGCGAACTGTCGGGTCTGGCGGGCTCCAGGCGGCACCGGGCCGCTGGTGCCGAGTCGGGGGGAGGAGATTTGACCAAAACTGGGACCGAGAGCACCGAAGATGACATTGGGAATGGGACCGAGATCGAGACCCAGACCGCGACCGGTACTAAGAATGGGACTGGGGCTGGTACTGAAGCGTCTAACCGAGAACTTGGTTAACGAAGCCGGTTAACTAGTCGCTGCTTTGTTTAATTGGGCAATGATTATTGCAAAAATATGTGAGAGGAGCTGAGGCAAGACCCATGACTTTGCTGCTCCCTTCTTCTGCATGATTACAAAATCCTCAGAATCTTGACTACGTATGCAATGTCCCAGTACATCACTGCTGTTTTAAAAATGGTACTTACTACTCCATTAACCCGTCCCCGACGGGGGGGGGCAGTTGACTACCCCCCTGAGGTTTTTCTGGGATTGCGAGAGAACGAACAAACACAGAGTCCCAAAACTTTGTGTACCTTTTGCTCCACTAATTTTACATCTCGTGTCAAAATTTTGACCTCAGGTCAGGTCCGGTGCCTGACCTAAGTCAGGTCAAACAGACCTATGTCCAAAAAAGTTTAGCGCCCTGTAACTTTTTTTGCATTACAAGATATCTCAACAATACTTTCAGGGTTTAGTGATGATGATAGATGCAACAAATCTGCTATCTAAGATTTTTCGGAACTTTCGGGGTCATTGACCTAAGGTCAAGCACATTTTTAAAACATGTCGTCGTTTTTTCGGAAATTGACGGAATATTTTATAGCATTTTTAGTGTGGAGTCAAGCAGACATCTAGTTACCGTCACTAGGCAAAGTATCAGTGACTTCCAGCTATTGACCTGGGGTCAGGTCAAGAATAACTGTAGTGAGCCAAAATGCACCACTGTCAAAATCGACGATGAATTACTTAGAATGGGTAGAAAATGGCAAAACTAGCTTGCACAGACGTAAGTAATACCAGGAATCTCAAAAAGTTTAAAAAAGTAGCATATTTTGGAAATAAACAGGCTCTCGCGAATAAAGCTCCGCCAATTTTGTAGATTGGAAACTAATGAATTTTTCGAAAATTTAAGCATGAGAAACCATCACAAGAACCACAAAGATCAATAAAATGTACATAGACTGTCTTCTTTCGCGAAAATAAAGGAACGCTAAAATTAGTTTCCGTCAATTTGGTACCGCATACGGTAGCGGTGCACACCGACAGCTGGCGGGAGAATTGCCGTGTCTTTAAGTCAACGTTTCGGCGTATATATTGAACAAATCTGGGAAATTAGACGTGTATCGGCATCCGCGGACCTTTACTTGTGCGCTGGTGCCTTTACCTATGCGTTATTAGTCACAGCCCTTGAGATTCAGGTCATTTCTCGGTCTCATGCAGTCGGCTATGATAAAAAATATATTGGGCGTAAATTGGCTTACATATTATCTAAAACTAAAAAATGAGACCAGTTTCGAGCTCTACTCGTCACAGGCTTTTCAACGGTATGCTTATTTTTATCGTGCGACCAACCGTTCGTGAGTTAGAGGGGGCAGCCAACTGCCCCCCCCCCCCCAGTCGCCGATGTTCGAAACGGACCGACGGTCGTGCGCGGGTTAAAACAGGAGCAGACTGAAACTTTTCTGACAACGTGATGAGGAGATTATTTTTTAAGCCTCCACCCTGATAAAGAATCGGAGAAAACCTGGAACAAGGCAGACATCTAGGCCCGAGTGTTGAAAAACGGCAAGAAAAGGGCGTTGACAGTTTGGAGCTTAGTACCGTTTCCCCTTGTTAGCCAAATAAAGCGCACCTGTGCTGTAACCTCTTCGTTGGTTGAATTAAGTCTAAAAATAACAAAATCCACAGCTTTATCTTGACAGTTCAGGCATTTTTTGAAAGTGTGGGAAAGCGCAGATGGTGGCTTTGGCTCACTTTTCCTTGTGTTTTCAGGAAACAAGGCTGATCATAGGAGCAATCGTGCAGCAAATCACCTACAATGAGTTCCTCCCGATGGTGCTGGGCAAGGAAGTCATGTCCAAAGAGGGCATGGTCATCGGAAAGGTATGGTGTCTCTTCGATCATGACAGGTGTCATTTGACTGAAAGATAAGCAGTCATAACGTTGTGGTATCTGATATTCAATATCGTTGGGGAAAACAAATTACAGAATTTCTACTGCCTGCTGCTGCTGCTGCTGCAAAAAAAAAAAAACGTTGGAGCGCTCCTGCCTTGTTGTCGTGTTGGACTCTGGTTGGTTGTTGGGTAGTTTTCATATACTGATACGACCATTAAAAAGTCAACAGCAACGCTTTGGTGTTATACTCGTAAGACCCACTGTACGTTCAGCATAAAAGTTATATATTTTTCCGGCCACAGGGACCGAATGGCTACAAGTACAACCCGGCTGTGGACTCAAGCGCGACCAACTCCTTTGCTACCGCCGCCTTCCGCTTCGGCCACTCGCTGCTCCCCTCTACCATCGAGAGGTGGTCTACGAGCGGAAAATTCATCGGTGAGAACGTCGTTTGATGTTCTCAGTCATTGATAGGTGGTACCTGACGGGCAGTGTGGTGAAGAGTCTTTCAGATTCCATCCCGCAGGGTAAAGTGTTCCGTCAGCTTGCGATGCACTGTTGATAAGCTGGGGAGAGAAATAATTTTTCCAGTGGTTCGAAATGTTTCGAGCCCTAATTTACACATACGCACAGAAAAAAAAAAACAGAAAAAAGGAGCACTCGGTATTCCCTTATTTCCGTTGGTTTATTCGTTCTTTCATAAAACACTACATTGTAGGCGTAGGCCCTGGTGTCAGAGACATCCAAACCTGGACGGCCGTACTGTCCGACTGTGACCCCTGTGACCCGTGACACCTGTGACCCTTGACGTCAGACTCTCGCCGGCTGAGCCAGCTCCTGCGTCAGCCGTACGACATGTACAAGGGCGGCTACGTCGACCAGTACGCGATGGGCCTCATGAGCCAGCTGGCACAGGCCATGGACGACGCCGTTAGTCAGGAGGTCAGTGATTGCCGGTTGCCGTGCCGAGACACCGGAAGGCACAGGCCGCCGTGCTTTGCGCGTTTTTGATGCCCGTCTTTAGTTGTGATGTCGTTCAACGTTATTGTGTGTAGGCCGTCAAATATACGCGACGTCAAGTCGTCGGTTAAGCCAGTGTGATGTGCCATCCGTCCGTGAGGAAATTTAAAAATTACGCCATAACCGTGAGGATATGTTGGTTGAGTAAACAGGTAGTTTACCGTACCGGCTTATTGGCTGTCACATGTAGCAGTTGGCACCAGGTAAGTGTGAGGTCACTGCCCGCGGGACGCAGGAACTCCTCCACAGTTGGAGGGGGGGGAGGGTGGCAAAGAAATTTTTGGGCCGATTCCTCAAAGCAACGCCCGTGAGGTCATTGTTCAGTTTCAGAAAAATTGGGAGGCAACTGCTCTCTTCCCTCCCTCGCTCGTCCCTGCATCCCCGTGTCGTCACTGCTATTGTCTCGGCCGCACGCGCTGGACGGCCTCGGGCGGCTGTGACTCTGCCGTCCGCCGCAGGTGACGAACCACCTGTTCCAAATGCCCGAGCACCGGTTCGGCATGGACCTGGCGGCTATCAACATGCAGAGAGGGCGCGAGCACGGCCTGCCCGGCTACAACGACTACCGCGAGTTCTGCGGCATGCCGCGCATCACCGATTTCAACCAGCTCATCGCCGTCATGTCCAACACCACCGCCGCCTTCTACGGCACCGTCTACAGGTATTAAGTCAACTGCTGCCGCCCTTGGCTAGATTCACGGTGAGAAGCAGACGTTGGTGTGCCTCAGTCCTGGCACGTCGGGCACGGGGCGCCATCTATATGACAGTGTTGTGAGCAGAAAGCGAGTGGAAGTCATATTAAGCTGCAGCTGATGTGCTCATGTGCTGCTTGGCTCAGTGGCCTTCACCCGTGCCTGTCCGAAGAGCTCCGAATATGACGAAAATTTTGCACCAATCGTCTTCACGCTAACAGCTCTGGCATCACGTTTCCGTTCCTCATTTCGTCAGCGAGACGAACACCATCAGAGCCAACTTCCAGGCTTCCATCGCACAACGCCCTGCACAAAACCCAGTTCTTCCGTGCCGTGGCTCGTTCTGACGCGGGGCACGCCCTCCCGCCTCTCGCAGGCACCCTGACGACGTGGACCTCTGGTCGGGCGGCATCTCGGAGAAGCCGCTGCCGGGCTCGATGGTCGGGCCCACGCTTGCGTGCCTGATCGCCGAGCAGTTCCGCTCGCTGAGGGACGGCGACCGGTTCTGGTTCGAGAACCAGGGCTACCCGAGCTCGTTCACGCCAGGTACCGGGCGGCGCGCCGCCGCCGCTTCTGACAGGACAGACATTGCGTGTATGTCAGCTCCGTAGCTCGAGCTGTGCGTGTTGACGGCTGGTATAAATGTAATGGTAACAGTGCTATGCAAGCCCTGTGAAAGATTTTAGGGATGACATTCCATGCAGTGGTTGCGGGACTATTTCACAATCGTCGTGATGCAAATGCAGTTTTAGAGCCAATTTTACACGCATTTATAATGGCATAGTGCCGATTATTTTGTAAGATGGAGATGCAGGTGGATCCTCTTTCGCATTTTGTTTCCATCCGTGACGTGCAGTTTGTGCCCATATATAACCTGGAATTTAAGCTTTCGTTAATTGGTCTGAAACATAATAAATGTAAAGACGCCTCATCAACTAACTCCATCTTCGTCCGCAGGACAAATCAAGGAGATTCGCAAGGTGAAACTGAGTACGATGGTTTGCGACAACGCGGACCACATCGAGAAGACGCAGGTCTACCTCATGGTCCTACCCGAGCCGACGATGTGAGTTTCCAAGCTTTAGCTTCTGTAAACATGACTTGGTTACCTTCGACGTGGACCTCTAGTCGGGCGGCATCTCGGAGAAGCCGCTGCCGGGCTCGATGGTCGGTATTAATGGTGCTGCTGTTGGTGACTTGGTATTAATCTGGACCAGACGCACCGGGCAACGGGCTGCGTGGAGTGTGATCTTTCGGCAAGCGAACAGTCAAACGTGAAGTGCAGAAAACGAATGTTCAGCTACGCCTTTTTTAGCCACAAGTTAGATTGACAGAAACGTTGATGGTGCTTTGTGAAGTTCTAAAGCCGCATTCTGCACTAAAGAATCGCCGAAAACTGGCGACATTTAGGAGAATTTAGGGTGCGTTCGAGCCATCTAATTCACCGACGTGTCCCGCTGAGGCCTGCACTGGCGCGTCTGAGCGTGATTGTGACTGTTTTCAGCAACCCTCTGAAATCGTGTGCCTCACTGCCTCGGATGGACCTGAGCCAGTGGAGAGATCTGGGAGGTACCGGCCTGCACTTCCGGAAATAGGCCCACTCAGTCCGGCTGGCAGGCACAGCGTCTGCTGTTGGCTGTCGCATTGAAGCGGAGGTTTTTGCTGCGTGGTAGCGGGCGTGGTGATAGCGCTTGTGCAGAAATGCAGTCTCCGGTGGTTGCTGCCTGTGGACCGTTGGCGTCTCCGTCCGAGCCGCGTACGCCAGCCGTGTTGCGATAGAGTTTGTGTGTGATGAACTGAAACGGCCTGACAGTCGATCTAGAAGTTACCGGATAAAATATTTGCGCTCTTAAAACTAAAAGGTATGAAAGACCGGCTCATTTGGGAATTTTGTGTCCCGTGGAGATAATATTTTCTTCGCCGCTGCGATAGGCAAAGTGGTCTTTTAAAGCCAAAATTCGGAAGTCGTGGAGCTAAAACGAAGGGTAAACACAACGCATTAAGAAGTATTCAAACATTCTGCGTGCTCACCAAGGCATTCCTCCGCCTTAAAAGTGGATTGTTTTCATTTCCCTTTTTTCATTTCGCCATTTTGGCTTTCTTTCGAGAGAGTTGTACGGAAATTGCATGTAGAGATACCCTGGAAAGAATGATGCCGTCCACTTATTAGTTAATCCGACTAATTGGTTGAGCCGACAGTAAATTATATCTTCGTTATTGATGTCCAAATGTACATAATCCAAGCGTGCTGCTGTACAGGTGTTAGACGTCTTTCAAAGGGTGTTTCGGTGCCGGTCCCTCGCAGATGAGTGTCCCGTTTGAGCCCAGTGGACCGACAGCCCCGTCATCCGGGGGAAATGGTCATTTGAAGCGCTCGAAGCGATGCTGTGCTGATTTGGTAGCCTGAGGGTGGATTTCAGTCGGATCGCTAGCTGGACTTTGGAACAATGGGTAATTTTTTCGTGGATTTGATACAAGCGTTCCTTGGGAACGTGTCATTACCTTAAGTCTCAGTTCAACAATGGTGAAACTGTAGAAAAATTTTTCGAGCCTTTTCCTAACAACCCTTTATGCCAGTGTCCTGCAAGTTTTCAAGACGCTTCGTGTTTTCAACCAACTGCTATGGAATTTTAAAACTATGTCAGCGAATTCTGCAACATACAAAACTAACGATTTTACACTTCGCACTGAGAGAATGCGCTCTTTATAGCCAATGTAATAACGAAATTATCATTTGCTTAATCATCTGCGTATGTCGGTCAAATTCCCATGTAAAACTTTCGCGTCGTGATAAAATTTGATTGTGCTGAGAATGCCTATGAGAAAGGGACCTGGCTGCAGGACCATCGACTGTACACCATTGCATGCCCTATGTGAATACTGTAAATATATTTCCTCGGTGCGTTGGCTGCCACATCATGTTTATGATGAGACTGATACCATTGTGACATGTTACGTATCAATTTGAGGCTTGCGTCTACCAGTGAGATTATTTATCCGTCACCCGTAGGGGTCCAGACGTCAGTGCGTTTTCTTGATCATGAGCAGCTCACATTTTGTGTCGATAGCATGAAGACGAAATCACTTGTTAATTAGTTTGCACCATCGCAAGTTAACGTGACAAGTAATCAGCTGGGCCCTTGCGTGGCAACTCGAGGCCTGAATTTAGACTGAAACTTTCTGCCTGTTATCACAGAACTGAACACTTCCAGACCCACTTGTCATAATGGCTGCAGACTCATTTTTTATAGCAGGAGGCATATGCAATGGCCTATCGTAGATCATTTGGATGCTTTCTATTCCACTTTGAACGGGTCACTGTAATTTACATGCTTGACAAACCAGCATCTAACTTCCAAGGTGATGGTTCATTGGCCTGGCTGCAAAACCACGTGGGCACAAGCATCCGAAGTGCAGTCTACATCACAAACTTCTCTAACCCAGAAAACCGGCGTCGAAACTTAAATCCACAAGTCAGTGATTATTAGTACGATTATCCAACCACTGAGCTAACGAGGACGTCTGAGCCCACGCTCGTAGCTAGGATTTCCCTCGGGGAGGGGGAAAATGTCAAATTTCGACATATAGTACTGACATATGACGACGTTTGTAGAAAAAATAGCAATTTCCGTAACTGGTTTCATGTTTAACCCTATTCCCGGAGGGCTAGACGGTATGGTCGATTCCCGGCAAGGGGGGCGGATTCGGCCCCCCCGAGATCTCAAAAATTACACATCCGATGTCATCGCAACAAAGAGCAATCGATTGGCCATGGCGTGAACTACATTTTTATAAAAAGAAATTTTCAAAATTTTGGAAGGTGTGGATACAGGGGGAAAAAATGCAAAAATCAGGGGTATTTTTGGACTTCTTATAACTCCGTTGTTTATGGACCAATTTTGATGCAACTAGCATGAATCGAGAGATTATGGATAGGACTTTTACCATTGGTACACTCGTCTGAAAGTTTGGGAAAATTCATGGGCGTTCACAGGATTTCAAAAATAGGAGGATTAATTTTCCAACAACTGAATGAACAAAAAGGGAAAACAATTTCTTGGCTTCTGCTGGTCATGCTATGCTAAAGAAGTACAAATCGCATTACAATGTTTGTATAATGTTAGCATAGGCGGTGCCAGGGACATGAAAAAGGGAGAACTGTCATGGTCACATGTTCTTCAGATTTACTTGTGACCTTTGACCTTAAATGATCTCCAGTGACTTTGGAGTCACTTGGAATGATCTCGTGTGCATTTAGCATTATCTGTAAAAGTTTTCAATCATTCAAATTCACTCTATTTCAGAAATTTCATTTTATGGCTATTGCGATATAGGGTACGCGCACGGACATTTTAGGTCATAGCTCCGTGACCCGACCTGATATCAAGCTGAAATTTGATACACAAGTAGAGGGCACCGGTCTACGTCATATAAATTCTGGGTTTGAGATTTGAAAAAAAAGCGTCGAAATTATTGCAATAAAACCAAATTTTGATTTTTGACTTTGACCTGACGTTGTAAAGTGACCTCAGATAAACAAAATTATATCTGCACATTGCCAAACTATTTAGCTATACATCCACATAAAGTTTTAAGTTTTATCTTAAAAACGATGTTTTTGGCAGACATTTTCCTTGTACCCTCAACATCGGCAAAAATGGCCTGAGGTGCCTCCCAAAAACGTTGCTTGGCTTCGCCCCTGAGCAAGATAGAATTTTGAAGTTTTGTGACAGCACGTAGAAAGAATAGCTAGGAAAAGTCAAAAGTTTCGTGAAGCTGCGTCAAAAAGCCTGGAATTGGCAATCAAAAAACCCGAGAGAGGAGGAGAATTCAGCCCTTCCTGCCGGGAATGAGGTTAACCCACAGGAATAGATGTAATGTTTCCTTTTGCAACATATCCCACCCTCGATTGGGGGGAGGCGGTTGACCGCGCCCTGGGATTTTCCAAAATTGTGAGAGAACGAACGAACGCAGCGCCACGAAACTTTGTGTATCTTTTGCTCGATAATTTCTATATCTCACATTCAGTTGTTTACCCCAGGTCAAATAAGATGTCTGACCTACATCAGGTCAAGTGGACCTATGGCAAAAAAGTTAAGCACCCTGTAGTTTTTTTTTAAACATGACATCAGAATAAAACTTTCAGGGGTTAGAGATTTTGATAAATGCAACAAATCCGCTGTCTCGGACTTTTCGGACATGTGCGGATCATTCACCTAAGGTCAAGACCGTTCTCAACATAAGCCGTAATTTTTTTCAAAAATTGACGGGGTTTTTTGTAACAATTTGAGTGGGGGGAGAACCAGACATCCAGTTTCCGCCAACGGGCAAAGTTACAGTGACCTTCGACCACGGACTTGGGGTCAGGTCACTTTATGAGTCGAAATGCTCCGTCATCAAAGTCGGCGATGAAGGACTCAGATCGGGTTAGAGAAATGGCAGAGTTGGCTCGCACGGTTAAAAATAATGCCAAGAAATTAAAAAAGTTCCAAACAATTGGAAATCTCGGAAATAAACAAGTTCTGGCGAAAAAAGCTCCACTAGTCGTGTAGACTGATAACCATTATTTTTTTGAACATTTCAACACGAGAAATTGTCACAAGAATCACTAGGATCAAGGTACAACACATGGAAAGGCATATTTCGCGTAAATTAAAGAGAGCTAAAATAAGTTCCTGTTTATTTCATACCGCTTTCTCTATGATGCCCACCATGCAGCAGTGCAAAAATTGCCGTGTCTTTAACTCAACTTTTCCGTGAACATATTAATTAAATCAGAGAAATTAAACATGTATCGGCATCTGCGGTGTTTTATCTGTTCGTTGGTGCCTATATCTAGACTTCATTAGTCACAGCCCTGAGATCCAGGCCGTTTCTCGGTCTCATGCAGGCGGCTATGAGAAAACATATATAGGACGTCAATGGCTTACATTTTATCTAAAACTAAAAACGAGGCCAGTTTCGAGCTGCACTTGTTACGAGCTTTCCAACGGTGTGCTTATTTTTATCGTGCGATCAACCATTCGTGAGTTAGAGGGGGCGGTCAGTCGCCCCCCCGTCGGGCGTGCATGGCGCCGACCGACAGTCGGGCGCATGATATATATGATCATTATTCCGTATTCGTGCGAAATCGATTTATATCCGGTGAAGACCGCTCGACTCGGGGGGGGGGGGGCATGGCCCCCATTCCCCCTTGGCTACGTCTGTCTGAGCCTAGTATATTGAAAGCCAGACACATCCAGATTCAAGCTCTGCACAAACCAGAGGCGTTGCAAAACACTCTCACTGTTTATGTACGTTCTGACCAGCAAAGGCTTGCCAGGGCGCAGTCAGTTCCGTCGGATTACAGTCAGCTCCCGGCGTCACATCGCCGCCTACCACGACCTACAGCGGCCGAGAAACAAACTACAGATTACATAACCCACACCACATGACGCCATCTATCCAAAAGTCAACTAAACAAGAGGCTCTCATCTCCGTTACTCCTACGCGTTTCTTCGGCTTAGATTGGAAGGCGAAGTTAAGAAGAATTATTAACCAACTAACAAGCGTTGCAGATGATTACGCAAAAGGCGTAGCATTTCTCCTGGTGGTTCATGCCAGCGGTCTGTGCGGTAAACGACGACTACCAGCACCTCTGCCCTCGAAAAAGCCACCCAGTACTCGTGGACATTGTAAATAGTGCAGGGTGTTCCATTACCTCGGAGGAAATACATTTTCTCTCAGACGCAGAGCAACCTAGACGACGGAAAGCTTAGTAGTGCTTCATGGCGGCCTGCGGAACGTTCAAAATGACATACAAACTGCATCAGCCTTGGTGATTTGCGTCATCAAGAACAAGAACAACTGTGAAGACTTGGCTTTTCCTGGTCAGTGAATTGGCTGGGGCTCCTTCGACCAGTTCATGTAACTTCCTCGACTTAAAATAGGATACATGAATAACTGACTTCATAAAAGGTAATAAATCAAACAGCTTACTTAAAAGGAGCTTGTCTAACCTTTCCGATTTTCCAAAAAGACTTTCCAGAGAATACTCAACCCTAGCCATGATTTGTAACAGTAATGAAAAGCGCATCTGGGGCTTCGAACAATGAAAATTCACTCATATGATTTTAATTTTTCAGATCCGCGTTATCCATAGCTGTACGAGTGAGAATACAGCACTAAGGGGCGGCAGCAAAAGCAACCAATTAGCGGGCCGGAAACGATCAGTACGTGTTACAACAAATGGCGCACCCGAAACAAAACAAGATCACAGGACATCCAGATGTTCATATACGAGACGACTGACTGACGGCCGACAAGACACAAGACTTGACCCAAGACTTTGGACACCTGAGCCCGAGGCTGTGTCCCAACTCACAACCAACCAAACAAACAAACAAATGTCGATGTAGTCATCTTAGGTGACGAATAGCTGCTGGCAGTCTCAACCAAGGGTATCTTTGTATACCTTTGGTATGGGGCTTTCCATACCGAAGGAAATTAATGGTATGGAACCCCATACCAATATCCTGATACATTCATGTGTTTTCTTGCTTTGTAAAGTAATACACTATAGATACGTCGTAATCACCAAATTTTAGGGCCTGATGAACTAATTTTTCCATACCAAAATTTGCTCCAATTTTACACACATGGTCTCAGAGGTACTTATTTGAACAGACTCTAATTCCTTCTCATTTCTTGGCTCTATGCGGGGTTTTGCAAAATGCGTTGGGGAGCGGGCTGAGCAAGGAAATGGTTAAACCTACCCACAAAATACATCTTTCCAAAGTTCGCGGGGGGGGAGCGAGCCAAAGTTGGAGGATCAGGTCCTCCCAAATCAAACGCAAACTACACCCTTGGCACTAGGTGTTACCTGTGCTTGATATCATCTGCAATGCAAATTGATTGCAGATGATAGAGCCAGGTTCAAGATGAAATGTGTGACAATTTCAGTTTGGCAGTTCTACGCTTGGGTGAGATTGGTTATTCATTTCTCTGAGACAGTTCATTCTCTTCTTCATGAACATATCTTTGCTTACAGCAGCCAGTAAGGTCGATGATTTTTTTACACCAGTCCATATTATCAAACAAAAATTAGTACAATAGTTCTTGGTGACTTTCATTGAGCACATGAGAATGCAGCTTGCTTACATCGTCAAACATTTGAAAATTCCATTAATTTGTGACAATTTTTGTCATCTATCTCGGGGTACATGGTAAACCAGGCAATGCCAGACGTAGCCGAGGCGAAAAATACTAAATAACATGCAAAAACAACATTTTATTTCAGGTGGAGGTAACTCGGCTCGGTTACAGGATTGTGCCGGCCGGACGAGCAAGTGTCTGTAACAGTAACAGTCTTGCGTTGTGTGGGCCATCCGCCGACGATTCCCAAAGCCTAGCTATGCGGGATGCAACGGTTTCAGGAGCGTGCTCCACGAGTTTTGAGCTTTTTGAGCTTTTGAGCAGGGTTTGCATAGGAATGCATGCGTCGTGGGTCATCGGAGAACTTCGGACGCGGGCCAGAGATGAAAGCCTCTTTCCTGAAAGCCATCATCAGCCGGAGCATCTCCGCAACGTCCGGGTAGCCCTTTGGAACTCAATCTTGTCGTAGGACGGCCTTTTCTTCGCCTGGCTATGCACAGGGTACCTGTAAATAGTAACAGGTGTTAGGCATGTGTGATGACTGACCAGCTTATTTCTGGACAATGCACTGCCTGTTAGAATGACAGCGACAAAGCGGCCAAGTGCTATCATAAACTGTTGATTCCAGCAGGCACTGCTGTCACACGCTCGGCACGCGATTGTACAATGAACATGATACAATATGTGACTTATCAGCTGGCTTCTAAATGGCCCTGTTGGAATTGCTGTCACTTGTTAGTAGGCACACCCACAGGCTGATTTCAGATTCGAACTGTTCTGATAGTTAGCCAGTAAGCTTATCTGCACCTTGCCAGTTACGACCAAAATTAAACTGAAGTATTTTTGCTAATCTCTGAACTGGCATCATAATTGTGTAACACACCAAAAAGGTTTGCAACAGGTTTGCAATAACTGCTAATGGTGTCAATGGAGTAATGTTGCACAAATATTGTTTTTGACGCCCTTGATATTGAAATATAGCCATCATGCATGTATTACAGCCTCTGATAGGGCTACTGGAAACAGTTTATTCTGTTAGTGCCTGGGAGGCAAAATGCCATTTGATAAAGCCACTAACCTCTGACCTCATGATGATGTCACTTAGCTTAAGGACAACATCAGTTATCCCTAAAGCCAAATTGATTTGTCTGATGCACACTTGCCCATTTGTAGTTAGATCTGTGCAATCGTGTATTTCTTGCTGCAGGGTTAATGATATGGATAGCAATGTTCAGTTGCTCAACAAGCAAACAGTCATCATTATTTTGATGATGCTAGCATCCCAAGTAAATACCTATTATCTGCCCACCATAGTCTGGTATGCATGACTGCATCATTGCTGTTTGTTAACATAAATAGTTTTAATCTACACATCAGTCAAGTTATAGGACAAAAAATCAACAGGAAATCTTGTGCCTGCCTTTTGTCACCTGCTAGGTGATGAATGGGACATTGACATGCCAAAATGGGCAATGGGCTGTTGCCAGTTTTACATTTGTCAACACGTAGTCAACAAAATGGCATTCAACACACTGCATGTCAACTTTTTTCAGACACTCATCAGCCATCAGCCAGGACTGACGATCTGCGTTGGTTTTAAAACCAAATTCAGATATTCATCACAAAAAAACAGAACAACAGAGCTAATGCCCATGTACAAGGAGGAACAAGAAGGAATGGCCTCGCTGTTGAGCTACATAACTGTGGGGCCAGGGCAGAGAACACAAACATTAACAATGCAACCATCCATATCATTCCAAACAACAGTTTGCAGAAGCCAAAGGAAAAAACTCCCAACCCCTCAGAGAATACTGATGAAAATTCTCAATCCGTGCTCTCCGTACTCCAAGAAATCTTAGTCATGGACTATTACTAGATCAGCTGCAAACTTTTGTACTCACAAAGATTTATTTTTCAGTTAGGTTTGCCCTGGCAAAAAAAACTTCATCTGGCCCAGTCACATCCTGAAATACAACATCTCCTAGAGCAGAAGGATACAAAATATTTTTTTAGACCCTTCATGGGAGTATCCACAACTATCCAAGATCCAAGTCTCAGGAATTTCCAATATATTTCTCAATTTGGGGTGCGGCAAACTTGGCCAACCATGGTACTGCATGACAGTATCAAAATGTTACTTGTGTATGTTGCATGGAGCCAAGTTTACATTTAGAATATCAAGAAAACATTCAACTATCACATTCTTGATAGATGACTTCTACCAGACTATCCAATTTTTACCGCAAAATACATGTTATATTCAACCAACTTTCTGCCTGACACTTGGGAAGTCCCTCGAATCTGAATCTGAATTCCGATAAAACTTATTATGGTCGCCGTTGGCTATCTGAGGTTTTTGGGTATCTATCATGTAACAAAATACTTACCGGGTTAACCCGCGCACGACCGTCGGTCCGTTTCGAACATCGGCGACTGGGGGGGGGGGGGCAGTTGACTGCTCCCCTCTAACTCACGAACGGTTGGTCGCACGATAAAAATAAGCATACCGTTGAAAAGCCTGTGACGAGTAGAGCTCGAAACTGGTCTCATTTTTAGTTTTAGATAATATGTAAGCCAATTTACGCCCTATATATGTTTTCTCATAGCCGACTGCATGAGACCGAGAAATGACCTGAATCTCAAGGGCTGTGACTAATAACGCATACGTAAAGGCACCAGCGCACAAGTAAATGTCCCCGGATGCCGATACATATCTAATTTCCTCAGATTTGTTCAATACATACGCCGAAACGTTAAGTTAAAGACACGGTAATTCCCCCGTCAGCCGTCAGTGTGCGCCGCTGCCATATGCGGTACCAAATTGACGGGAACTAATTTTAGCGTTCCTTTATTTTTGCGAAAAAAGACGATCTATGTAAATTTTATTGATCTTTGTGGTTCTTGTGATGCTTTCTCATGCTTAAATTTTGGAAAAATTGATTAGTCGCCAATCTACAAAGTTGGCGGAGCTTTATTCGCGAGAGCCTGTTTATTTCCAAAATATGCTACTTTTTCAGACTTTTTGAGATTCCTGGTATTAATTACGCCTGTGCAAGCTAGTTCTGCCATTTTCTACCCATTCTGAGTAATTCATCGTCGATTTTGACGGTGGTACATTTTGGCCCACTACAGTTATTCGTGACCTGACCTCATGTCAATGGCTGGAAGTCACTGATACTTTGCCCAATGACGGCAATTGGATGTCTGCTTCACTCCACACTAAAAATGCTATGGAATATTCCGTCAATTTCCAAAGAAAACGGCAATATGTCTTAAAAATGGGCTTGACCTTAGGTCAATGAACCGGAAAACTTCGAAAAATCTGAGACAGCAGATTTGTTGCATCTATCACAATCACTAATCCCTGAAAGTATTATTGAGATATCTTGTTTTGCCAAAAAATTAGAGGGCGCTAAACATTTTTTGACATAGGTCTGTTTGACCTGACCTAGGTCAGGCACCTGACGTGACCTGGGGTCAAAATTTTGACATGAGGTGTAAAACTGATAAAGGAAAAGGTACACAAAGTTTCGTGACTCTGTGTTCGCTGGTTCTCTCGCAATCCCAGAAAAACCTCAGGGGGGCAGTCAACTGCCCCCCCAGTCGGGGACGAGTTAAACAACTATGTAACCCCGTTATGTGACAGAGACATGTACGCAGGGGTGGAGAATGTCGGCAAAAAATCATTCGACAAATCCTTCACAATCAGACAGCCTAAACCTCGTTCAGTTCATAAGTTTTTACCAACATACCTCTGCGAGGCCTCGGCCGCCAGACTGTTGAGACTGATGTGTTCACAGTCTGCTGTCGTCGCCGATTAGCTCGC